>WEDG01000387.1:0-62654 GCA_017591395.1 Schistocephalus solidus | reverse complement strand
CATGATCTCAATCGAGCTGCTGGCTCTTCTCATTGTGGTCCGTGCATAGCCTTCTGGATCTAGTTCAGAACCAATTACAATCCTCAACTAATCTTGCCATCTAAAAGGGCCAAGTTTTAGTGTGTCTGCATCCTAACTGTCTTCTGACCCCGCAGATGTTCCGTTTCAGCCAATTTGAAGAAGTCAGCAAATTCTAGGGCACACTCGCGGCCTCTGATAATCCAGTAGGTTTGGATGAGGTCACCGCGTAGTTGCCTGTAATTGAGAGGAAACAAATCAAGTTCAACTAGTCTGGTTTCGTAAGGCAGATGACTAAGCTTCTTGACCATCTTCGTAACCCTCGCCTGTACTCGTTCGAGCTGTAGATAATCCTTCTTAAACCACGGACGCCAGGCCTGGACGGCATATTCAAGTGAGATTGAACAAATGCTCCGTAGGTTTTTCGGAATAGTTCCTTATCAATCTGCACAAATCCACGTCTGAGCGCAAATAAAACTTGTGTTGCGCGTTTAGCTGCCTTTACACACTGTGAAGATGGTTTGAGTGTGGAGTTTCTTAGAACACTAAGGTATTTCTGTTCCTCAACAATCAAAAGGGGCTGCCCATTGAGAAGGTATTGGTAGGAATCATCCTCCTTACTGGTCACGGAGTCTTAATACCACACACTTCCCAACGTTAAAATTTAAAAGCCAACAAGCAGACCAGCTGCTAAGATGGTTGAGACTCTCTTGAAGTGCGTGCTTATCGGCATCAGATCTGATAACCCTCCACAATTTAACATCGTCTGCAAACATGACGGCGCTGCAACCCAGGTCTTCAACGCAGTCGTTGATATAGACTAAGAAGAGTAATGTTCCTAAGACGGAACCTTGAAGAACACCACATAGAACCGGAGTAGGTGTTGACTTCGAGGAATCAATGCACACAGTTTGAAATCTTGCTGTAAGAAAATCTGAAATCCATGTCAGCAGCATTCCTCTTATTCCAATTTCAGATAATTTATTGAATAGGCGTTTGCGTGGGACACTGCCAAATGCCTTCGTGAAATCAGTGTAGATGACGTCAACCCTACCAACTTCATCCAAATGCGCAAGTCCACTGCTCTGTCGAGAGCAATAAACTGGAAAGACAAGAGCGATTCTGTCTGAAGCCATACTGGAGCTCTGAGAGCAATCGGTTTTACTCAAGGATTTTCATGCTCGCCTTCTTTGTTATCGATTCCATTATTTAACAGCAAATCGAGGAAAAGCTGACACCCTGATAATTGTTGACATTAGATCGAGCCCCACTCTTGTATATAGGGTATATATTTGCTGCCTTTCATTCGGATGGCAGTTTCCTAGACTCAAAGGATGAATTGAATATATGCACTAGGGTTTTTCGGAGAGTTCGCCAGCCAGTTATTTCAAAAACTTTGCCGGTAAACCATCCGGACCAGATGACTTGGCTTCTTTGAGATTCTGCAGTTCTCGTTCCACGAGAGGTTTCGGGAAGAGTATATATTCAAGCACTGGACCGGCGTCTATAACACCACTGTTTTCGTGGTCAAGCTGAAGTTCCGGTTCTTTAGTGAATACCGAGGCAATGAACCAACCCAAGAGCTCGGCTTTCTCGCAACTTTCAACGAGTTTAACACCATTGCCATCCATAAGTACTGCAACTGGGTCCTTGTTTTTTATTCGACTATTGATATAACGGAATAGAATTTGAGGTTTATTTTTAGCCTGTTGAATAATTCTTGATTCATAGCTCTTCCTTGCCTGACGAATCATTTTTTTGACAGCATTTCTGCGGTGTAGAAATTCCTTTAGATGCTCTGCTGACCCTGTTTCTCTTAATACCTTCCATTCTTTAATTATCTTCTTTACCTGACTCTTAAGTTCTCTTGTTAACCAGACAGGGCGATTAGTCATTTTTTGCACCTTCGCTGGACCAAAGCGTTCAATCAGATCGAGTGAAACCTTCTTAAACGATTGCCAGTCATCCTCTGGTTTCCCTAAGTGCAAACAGCCCCATTGCATGAACATAAGTTCTTTCTTCATCGCCTTAAAATCGGCCTTCCACATATTTCGCTTGCCTTCCGTTCTCTTCTGGCGCTGAGAATAAAGGGAGTAATCCCACATCAGCGTACTATGGTCACTCTAACAGAAGGGTGCAATAGAATACACTTATCAATGTTAGAGATTGACTCATCAGCTGCACTTGAAATATAAGGTGGTCTGTAGATCGTCAAGAATTGTAGGTTTTGTGAACAATCCTTTTTAATTTTTATCCAGAGAAATTCATATTCAAGGAAGATGGTGTGCGCTCGTTCGACGGCTGATATACCTGTCCTAACATAAACGGACAATCCTCCCCTGTTTATTTTCACGGTCTCTTCGAAATAGTTGGTATCCATTTATCGAAACATCGCTATTCGCGATTTCGGCTTTGAGCCACGTTTCCGTAATGGCAACGACATGGGGGGTTCGGTATGAGACTAGTGCTTTGAGTTCGTCTACTTTCGAAAGGAGACTCTGAGCATTTGTATACAAAAATCTCCATTTAGACTGGGTAACTCCTCTATATAGACTTCTGCTCATTTCGTACGTTTGAATGCTAGAGCCTGTCAGTGCTTTCCGAGATGAAATGGTGTCCATCCTTGATTTGGAGCCATTTACCCCCTTGTTCTGTTCTTCTTTTCAGTTCTGTTCTCAGCATCCTCATTTTTGCCTTTCCATCGGTTCATAATCCGGCTGAAAGACACATCCCTGTGTGAGTTACGGAGAGCCATTCTTTGTTCTAGGAGGCGTGAAGCCTGAAGATCATGTTCAAGAATGATTTAAAGAGGCCTTGGTGATGAAAGTTCATTTGAAACACCCGCTTACCCTAAACGGAATGCTCCGTGCATGGTAACGCATTCACCATCTTGAAGAATTGAATTTGAGTATGCTCGGACCAGACCGAGCTCATGTTCTATTCTTTCCTTTGCAATCAGAGAAGTGGAATTGGGAGCCCCTTTAATAACTAGATTGCGTTTTTGGTCGAAATATCTGTTTGGTGACTTGGAGCTCTGATTTTTTGATAGGGCATCAGTATCCGGAAGAATGCTACTTTGGTCGACGATGTGATTTGCGTCAGTATGAGCAACGATTCCTAAAGTTAATGGCGAACCCCTTTTAAGAACTTTACCAATTTTTTCTGCACTTTCTCCTGTATCAACAGCAGAGGATTCAACATGAGCATCTATCTGTTAGAACGAGCTATGTTCGGAGTTACAACTCATTTTTTTGTAAAATAATCTTGGCCGTTTTGAGCTTCGAATCCTTCGTCTTCGGTCCTTCAAATTCGACGAGCTTTTCAACGTCGCCCTTTTTTGTATCATCCAGCAACGATGTCGCATATGTTTGTGTATCCAAAGTATTACGGCTTCTGTCTGAGCTGGATGATAGTAGTAAGGTGCATGAGCTGGTTTGATCTTCCTTTTGATGAATGGAAATGTCTACTGATTTACTAAGCTCTGTAGACGCAATGTCTTTTAGCTCTACATTAGGTATTCTCGAGGAGGCCATGCTTTCATAGGTAATTTCTTTTGTTGGAATACTGGTTATTACGGGTGTTTTTTTTCTGGGTGAACAACGAACCTTCTCTTTTAGATCGGCCATTTCTTGCTCCAAGTTATTTATCTCATTCTCCAACAATAGGAATTTCTGTAGGAGACTTAAACACCCTATGCAATTTTCGTCTCATAGGTTACATTCATTAGTGTTATCAAGCTTTTTGCCCACTTGGCAGGAGAAGAAGTAGTAACTGAATATCTGTCTGTTACGTCTTTTTCTGTTTGTATACATCTACAAACAAAATGAGCACGGTGTCGTTCCCAATGGACACAGTAAGAAAAACTCTGAAACAGCTACAGCCCACTAAATCACCTGACCCAGATGGTATATCCGCAAAAGTTCTCAATGAACTCACAGACCAGTTGGCCTCTCTACTCTCCAAGATATTTGAAAGTTCGATGGAGGCGGGGGCTCTGCCTACCGAGTGGAAGATAGCCAACATAACCTTCATCTCTAAAGGAGGAGAGAGGACATCACCAAACAGTTTCCGACCAGTTAGCCTCACAAGTATCTGTTGCAAAATGACGGAGAAGATAATCAAAACGGAACTGATGAGGAATCTTGAAGAGAATAACTCGCTTATTTCATATCAACATGGATTTCGAAGTGGTCGATCCTGCCTCACAAACCTACTCTCATCCATGGAAAGTTGGACAAAATCATTAGAAATAGGTTTGTCAGTCGATGCGAGCTACATTGACTTTAGCAAAGCCTTTTACAGGGTTCCACACAGACGTTTGATTTTTAAGCTGCGTCAAATGGGTGTGACTGGCAACCTACTCAAATGGTTGGCCGACTTTCTCACAGGCAGGCGCCAGCGTGTTTGTATTGGAGACGCCAAGACTCACTGGGAAACCGTTCACAGTGGATTTCCGCAGGGTAGCGTTCTGGGTCCCATTTTGTTTCTGATATACGTGAACGACTGCCTGGATTGTCTGACATGCGAGAAGGTAATGTTCGCTGACGATCTGAATTTATGGAACTCGATTGAAAAACCGGAGGATGCGCGGAAATTACAACAAATCTTAGGTCGCTTGCAAACATGGTGTGATGAGTGGATGCTGAAACTTAATCTTAACAAATGCCAAATAATCCGACTGCGGTCTAGTTCCAGAAGGATGATTAGGTTTGAATATCAGTACTTTATCAGTGTTCACCAACTCCAGGAGCTAAATATTCTAAAGGACTTGGGTATATGGATAACACCCACTCTCAAACCATCGTCGCACTGTGCGAATATCGCAAAGAAAGCTATGTGTATCATAGTCGCAATCAGGAGATCCTTCGATAATTTTGACGGAGAGCTTTTTGGACGCGTGTTTCGATCATAAATAAATAAATTGTATATTTAAGGCCCAGAGGGCCCCATCATTAAAAACTTAGTACCGTGGTTTAAATAAATACAAAGTGGATAATTGCTGCACTATGTGAGCATCCATATGAACATCAGAAATGAGTAGTATGGTAAACATATCCGATTCAAAACGATTTGCCATTTTAAAACAAAAGTCAACAATCTTTGGCATATATGGTGAACTGGAAAAGAAGCAGTAAAAAAACTCCTAGGGTTAAATCGGAGGCGGAGTTCGGCGAGCCGCCAATTTAAAAAAATAGGAGAAAAAAACTGCTTCACTAAAAAAATAATAGCTAAATGCAATGGGATAGTATTGTGATGTTGCTGACAACGTATGAGGGTTCGGAAAGCTCCTTGTCGGGTGAGAGATAATATAGCAGTCAGAGCTACATTTTATAAACACCAGTGGAGGTGAGAGAGGACGAACTCATCGTAGACAACATGGTCGAAACGAAGAGGGGACAGTAGATGTCACGAAATCATCATCGAGATGCGACCTTGCTGACTGCATAGTCCATCACCAAAGAGGCGAAACCGTCAGAACCCGCCTCGTTAATCAACAGAACCTGGAGACTATCGTCAGGGTTGCAAATTCGGAGGAAATTATCAAGGTTGTCAGGAGTTGGCAATGGAAAAACGCAGCTTCCAGATAGCGAGTGTTGTTGAGGATTGTAATGAACTCTGAGCTAGATCCAGAAAGCTATACATCAAGGATAAAGAGCAGAGTCAGGAGTTCAATTGAGACGGTGATCAGTAGAATGCAATCGAGAAATGAAGATCAATCATTGCAATTGACTGAAAGTAATTGAGAGAGATCAGTACAATCAAGATAGCAGCGAGGACATGCAGCAGCAAAAAAAGAAGACGTCCAACATGCCGGTTGAAGCTGGCTGTTGTCCGGCCGGTGTTGGAAAATTGCGTTCAGGCGTGGCGCCCTTGGACAAAACATGACTACGCTCTGCTAAAGAAAGTTCAACGGAGGGCAACGAAAATAGTCAGCGGATTGGAATGCCTACCCTATGAGGGCCAACTAGCAAGACTTAAAATGTTTCCTCTCTCTTATATGCAATACAGAGGGGATATGATCTTAGTCTTCAAACTGGTCAGAGGAGTTGATTGTGCTCTTCAGATGTCCAACTTTTTTGAATTGGCAAACATGACAAGTCTCCGAGGTTACCAATACAAACTGAAAAGAAAACACGCCAAAATTGAAGTGCGGGCCAACCTCTTTTCCGAACGGGTGATTGAAGAATGGAACAAAATGCCAGCTTCGGTTGTCCAGACTGAAAGCGTTGCAATGTTCAAAAGAAGACTTGATGCATTTTAACTTGATGGATATATATATAGTCGACAGCAATGATCGATATACTAAAATGACTATCACCATGTAACATTTGCTTATTTTGCTAGCGTCTATCTGTAAAAAGGGTTTTCAAAGGCTCTGCCTATCTCGAAGATATTAGAGACCTTGATTAAAGACAAGTTGATGCGTCACCTAACAGAGAATAACCTACTTAATGCGGCTCAGCATGGGTTTCTCGAAAAAAGATCTTGTGACACCTGCCAGCTCTCTTACTTTGATCATGTGCTACAATCTAGAGATAGTGGTTTTGCAATTTACACCGTTTATTTCGACTCCACGAAGGCTTTTGATCGTGTTGAACACGATCTCCTCCTGCTGAAACTTACCTCCTTCGGCATAGGTAACAAGCTTCTGAACTTAATATCCTCCTATTTGAATGATCGCGCACAACGGGTAAAAATTTCCGATGTTATCTCCAACCCCACGCACGTGAGGAGTGGCGTTATTCAGGGTAGTGTACTCGGCCCGCTTCTATTTTGCCTTTTTGTGAACGATGTTCCTGATTGTTTTCAGTATGGTAGGCCCTTTATGTACGCTGATGATTTAAAAAGTTGCCTATCGTTATAAAACCGGTCGATCGCCACATTGTGCTTTGAGCTCTTAAAAAGGATCGTCAAGCCTTCGCTCAGTGGTGTCGCACATGGCGCCTTTCGCTCTCTTGGCACAAATGCTCCGTTATGGTTAGTTGTGACAACCATCAGCCCTCATCTAAGCATAGACGATCATGACTTAAATGTGCCCGGGTTTATAACGGATCTGGGCATATCATATTCTAGTTGTCTTAATCTTTCAGAGCACTGCGCCCTGATTGTCTCTAAAGCACGCCAAACCACTGGGTTTATTCTCAGAAATTTTAAAACCCTCAATATTAGGACCAGCCTTTATAAAATGTATGTCAGACCTAGTCTGGAATACTGCTCGTTTCTATTTAGCCTTCTGCACGCGAGTGAACGGAGGAAGATAGAATCAGTCCAGCACTTCTTTACTAAAAAGAGTTATTACTTCAGAGCACAGAAACCTGTCCTACCAACAACGCTGTGAGCTTACAAGCCTCGACCCGTTGTGGCTTCGTAGATTACAGAAGGGACTATTTTTACTGTTCAAGCTTTTAAACGGTTTTACCTTCCCCCTTACATCCCTGAGGCAGCTCGACCACTGTCGGCGCACCAATCATAGAGATGTATTCTTATTTCTTCCTTTTGGCACGCACCGTTAAAAACCGTCAGTTTTTTTTCGGTAAATGCTATAGCAATCTGGAATAAACTACCCAGAAGTATTAAAAGTCAGCAAAACTATCCTTTGTTTACGAGAGCTGTCACTAGTTTTCTACATTCAGGACACCTTCCGCGAATTTTGGGTGCTGATTCTCTGGAAGCTCTTTTCCGTTCTGATGGCGTCCACGGACTCTGAATCCTATGCCGGACTTCATGCTGAAGGCAATATTGCTGGCTCTGCAGTCGGTAATCGGGTTATTCCTCAGTCTACAGCTAGCAGCCGCTCGCCGGCATACTTGCTGCTAGTACAGAAGACCAGATCCACAACACCGAAAAGAGAAGTACTACACTGTGCACCTGTGTCAACACTTCCCTGTCCTAAACTTTAATCTGTTCAACAAGCTGCAGTTTTTTCTCCTGAAAATACCTTAAAGAACGATCAGGAGTTTTTTTTTCACTGTCAGCTGGACCCCCTACTGTATATATCCCTTTTGACCTTGCCTGTAAACTGGCAATAAATAAAATAATAATAATAATACTGAATTGTATATTGTATGATACATTTTCTTTTGTCAATTTTCCGTGTGAATGTGGCTAAGCGGTAAGGGGCGTCGCCAAATGTTTTTTTTCGGCGAGGGTTCAACCCCCGACAGCGGCACCAATTTTGTTTCTCTACGCAAATGAATCCTGAGCGTCTATGTTTTCCATACCTTTTTAGATTCTTTGCGAATGCACTTAATTTATAAATCTTCTTAAATAAATGGGCTAGGGTGCAATAATATTCAGCAGTCAGACTTCAAGAAGCATGCAGCGACTCAGTCTTTGTTGAGACTTCTCCTTCCCCGAGTGAGAGCAGATTACAGCAGCACACCGCTGACAAGAATTCTGAAGGCAGGTGAACGTTGAAGCTTGTATTTCTCATATTGATAACGTCCGGAACGTGTAATAATCCTCAATGAAGGAATATTTGGATGTCCACAGAATCCTCAAGTCCTAGCAAATTATTCCCAAATTTAGAGACTGGACAATCCACTCAAGAGTTATTCCAAATCAACGTGTCTTCTACACTAAGGTAGAGACTAAAACTTCGTAAACTCAAAGGAGCTGAAATTCTAAAGCAATTTCAAATGACGTGCGTGAAATTAAATTAAGACTTTATCGAATGTTTGTCCATCTCATTCTTGAAAATGTCTGCCCATTTTTTGGTTTACTGACCAAGTGTAGCCGTTCTTAAATTTAAAGGTTCAAAAACATTTTACTCTGCAACTCTTACATCCGACACTATCAACTACCCCCTGCCCGAATAGGTGCTAGCTTACTACTCTAAAGTTTCTATGGGTTTGGAGACTGCAAACTGGCTTCCGCCTCCTTGTCCGCCTTATTAATAATTTCAATATTTCCTGAATTCCAGCCCTTACTCCCGTTAGTCATCCACAAAATCTACGTAATTCTTCACTGATTATACATACCCCCATATCCTCGAAATCCAAACGTTCTCTGTTCTTTGCTTCAGGGTATTGCATTCCTTGGAATAATCTGCCAATCAATATAAGGTTATAAAATAACCTGTATACTTTTAAACATAGACTGCACATTTTCTTAACACTTCAGTTCAGTTCAGTGTATTTGAGGAAAATAGGCTTACGCCTTTGAAATCCCTTATCCCTGATTCGATTCACTTTTTATTTTCCTCTTCCTTCCAGAGCAGCTTTCTCCATCATCCCGAGAGAGGACCGTCGGGAATTTAGAGTGCAGTCTCCAAATTATGTCTTCCATGCATCGTTGCCTCCACGAACTATGATACCTTCATAAACCATTCCTCCGTAAAATGATCGTGAAGCAATTTTGTCATATTGCACGCTCATTTTAAAGCACTTCCATTTCGTTTGCCAAAAGCATCATCAGAATTACAATCTGAATACTGAGCTTTTATCCCGTTTAAGATGTTTAATTCACATTCAGCTTCTTCTAATGTTCCGCATTTTCTCCAGAACAGACTTAAAAAATTACGAAAGCAACTTAAAGATTCATCTAAAAGCTCTTTGTCAGTTCATTTAAGGATTGCACAAATATTTGAATTAGCATCAAGAATAAGGCTCGCGTGAGATAAGCGTAGGGAGTCTCGGGCTTTAAGTGATGCCAATTTATCCAAATCTGTTGCTCAAATCTTTCATGTTCGGTCATCGGCTAAGCGTCTGAATGTAACTCCGCCCTTACTCGACTGTAACAGAAAATTTGTTACAGATGATTTGGGCAAAGCAGAATTGTTAAACTCGTTTTTTGCCAACCACTTTACCACTGAAACTAGCCCCACTTCCACAATTCCTCTGCTTTCAAATTCGCTTCTAACAACTATTAATTTCTCGCCTTCATGTATTCAAAAAGAAATAGCTCACCTAAAAAATTCACATTCAGTTGGAACTGATAACATTCCAAACTCACTTATTAAACAGTTAAGGGATTTTCCACCTTTACTAAGCAAATTATACTCAGTATTTCTCGAAAATGGTTTCTTCCCCGATTATTGGAAAACTTCTATTATAATACCAGTTTTTAAATCTGGTTCCCGCTCGGACATTCATAACTATCGCGGTGTTCATAAAACGCCCTCTCTTGCTAAACTCTTCGAAAAACTAATTGCAAAACAAATCACGGATTTTCGCATAAGCAATAAAATTATCAACTTATCCCAACACGGCTTCTTACCGGACCGTTCTTGTGAAACCTGCCACATGTCTTTTCTAAATCTACTAACCTCTCTTCATAATGATCATCTATCTGTAGTAGTTATCTATTTTGATCTTAGTAAGGCATTCGATAAGGTGCCTCATAAACGACTTCTAGCTAAACTAGAAGCTATAGGATTCCGTAGTCCCCTTACTGACTTTATTAAATCATACCTAAATCATCGAAAACAAAAAAAGTTTTAGTAGGGTCCTCATACTCAAGTACTACCCCGATTGTTAGTGGTGTCCTTCAAGGTACCGTATTAGGTCCTTTGTTGTTCTTACTGTATATAAATGATATTTCAATCGATAGTTAAACATTCCCAATCTTTTATTTATGCTGATGATCTCAAATGCGTTTATTCCTTCTCTAACTCTACAACCGAACGGTGCCTAGAACAAATCCATTCAGACTTAGACGCTCTTTCGGCCTGGAGCTCCACATGGCTAATGGAGTTCTCACCTACTAAGTGTCGCTACATGAGTTTTGGGCCTGTAAGGCTGCCGCAACCTCTTATCTTTGAAGGTTGCCATATGATTGAATGTTCCTCCATCAAGGACTTGGGCTTAAGCTACACCAATAAATTTGATCTTTCGCCTCATGCCGATAGAATTACGGCCAAAGCTGCTCAGATTTGCGGCTTTATTTCTTATAATTTCTACCTTCCTGAAATTAAATTAAGACTTTATCGTATGTTTGTACTTCCCATTCTTGAATTTTTGCTGTCCTTTTCTTCGGTTTGATGAACGAATCTAGCCGTTCAAAAAAATTGAAAAATGTTCAAAGAAATTTCACAAAAAAACTCCTATATCCGACTCTTTTAACTACTTCCTACTCAACAAGATGCCAGCTAACGAAGCTAAAATTTCTTTGGGTCAGGAGACTTGAAGCAGGCTTTTTGTCTCCTTTTTTTCAACTTAATAATATTTCAACTCTCCCAAAGCTTTCTGTCATTACCCCCTGCTAGTCTTCCTTATAACCTAAGAAATTCTGAACTAATTATACCTCCCCTGCATCCTCCACGTGTAAACGCTCTCTTCTTTGCTTCTAGGTATAGTTTTCTTTGGAATAACTTGCCAATTGAAATAAGGTCATTAACTAGTCTATCTGCATTCAAGCGAAGACTGCACATTTATCTTAACACTGATTCTATTAACCTTTTTATTTTCCTCATCTTTTTCCCAGTAGCTTTCCCCATGACTCGGAGAAAGGACCATCGGGAATTTGAGTAACCCTCTTGAAACTATATTTACGCTACCTGGAGACGCCCATGAACTATAATGTCTCCTTATATCACCCGTCCTCCAAACGATGACGTCATTCGGGCGTACAAATTCGGTGGTCCACAGTCTTAAATGCTGCAGTTTCTTTGGATACTAACCATCATCAGAATTCAATTCTGGATCCTATGATGCTGAGGACTTAAGTTCATTGACGCATTTTCGTGAGATTCTGTTTCATACGCCTAAGTGATCAAGAACGAATCACCTCGACGTTTCATTATCTCATTCTGAAATGCTACTGCAGTATTACCCTATTCTACCACCTGACTATTTTTTCCTAAGCAGTTTTTTTCTCCTACCTTCTATTCGAAAAATGAAGGCCTATTGAACTCTGCCTCCATTTTTCATGGTAGGAGTTTTTTTTTCACTGCCTATTTTTTTCTAGTTCACCATTAATTTTAAAAACATTGCTAACTGTTGACATAGCAGGACAATTTATGAATTTGTACATTTTATCTGCACACATTGTCATAACTTTATTTCGTTACTAATGTTTGCTTAGACAGTACCTTCCCGGTGCTAACCAAATATTAATTCTAAATTCTAAATTCTGTGTAGGCCTCAGATTCATCATCAATTCTAGTGCCAACTAGGACCCCTAAGCCCATTTTGTTAATTTCGTCTTAGTCAATTACGGGATCTCTCATTATCCTTTCATATGACGTTCAGTAGAAACCTACCATGCTGCTTCATATACCCTCGCGGAGCAGTTTTGTCTCTCCTGCACCGATTTTTTTTAAAAAAAAGACTACCTTCGCAGCCAGTTTTCATCCCCACTTGCTTTCAACCATCATTTGGAAATATTGACGACTCCAATAGTTTCCTTGGTCTTCACACTTATCCTCTTTCTTGACCCTTTGCAAACGGTTAAAACCTCGTCCACCATTGCATCTGCCACGCCTTCAGGCGATGGTGCTTGCGGCCCTATCCTTCTCCCCGGTGTCGACCGTACACGGACTGTTGACGATCGTTTTGGGTTCCTCTGTCGGTGGTCTGAGAAATCAGATATGAGAGTATCTTGGTCGCTTCTCCGGCAGTTCTAACATGACCTTCACGATCTCTACGGTCCTTTCCTCGTTCGACCATAAGCGTACGGATTATGCTTGTGAATATTTCTCCTGTCTAGCATTCTTGACGGTTATGCTTATAGCTTATCGATATGCATTGTGACCACACCTAGGGTGGTGATAAGTAGCCCTGTCGTTACACGATTTCTCCCATGATTTGGAGCGTTTTGAACCCTCATTCAAAAAGCAGTTGATAAAGGAAACATGGTGCATGCACTATATATCAACTTCAAGAAAGCCTTCGAAAGCGTGCCTTACCATCGCTTTCTGTACAAACTCAGCCGTATAGGAATAAGACGTAAGCTTCTGATGTGGATACAAATCTTCCTAATTGGTCGCTCTCAAACCTTCCGTGTTAGTGACCATCTGTCGGTGCAGTTTGTGGTTGAGAGGGGTGTTTCTCAAAGTTCCATCCTTGGCGCTACTCTGTTCATTATACACGTCAGCCAGTGTCAATGAACTGGATTGCAATGCCGCCATGTTTGCCAATGATCTGAAGATCTGGAGTATCATCCAACATGAAGTTGAGGAAGAATGTTTGCAGACAAAGCCAAACCAACTCGAGCAATGTTCGAATGACTGAATTAGGCCGTTTAACGTGAAAAAGTATAACACCTTATGAGTCGACAGAACCTAGTCACCGAACAGCATGTTCTACCGCCTGAATGGCGTACCACTGCAAGAGGTTGCCACCCAGAAAGGCTTGGGTGTATGGATCACGAAATCACTCAAACCATCGCTCCACTGTTCAAAGGTGGCTATGTCGGCGATGCCAGTCCTATACCTCGTCAAACGTGCTCTTTTTCCTCCTCCAATGAAGACTGCTTCTCGGAGGTTTTCCAAACTTTTCTTAGGCCGCAACAGGATTTCGCCATCAAAGCTTGGAGACCCTGAACCACAGCCTTCTCGAAAACGTTCAACGACATGCAACAAAATTCGTAACCGGACAGGGCTCACTACCCTATGAATCCCAATTACTGCATCTCGACCTTTATCCTTTGAGCTCATCCTTATAAAGACTTTCCGCACTCTATGCGGTCAGGACTGCTGCCTAATACCCAGAGACTTCTTCCAGCTAGCAACCACAACTAACCTACAAGGTCACCTCCTCAAGCTACGTTTGAATGGTGACAAGTTGGACACAGAATTTATTCTTTTCCAACTGAGTGGTTGAAGTTTAGGAATGCCTTACCATAGGATTTTGTTATTTCAACATCAGTTGAAACTTTTAAACGGAAACTGGATCAGCATTGCAATAGGTACCACGATGCCGTCCGACTGCTTTAACCAAGATATAATTTATTATTGTTTATAATACTACTTGTAATCATTAATTAAGGTTTGTTTATAAAAAATATTTCTTCCTCTCTGTGTGCATTCCCTACTGACATTAATCACATCGCTGGTAGATCCGAACTCATTCTTTTTTCCCTGTATCTTGCATGTGCTAACAGTACCTACTGCATTACGTGCAATAGGGCACACCCGTGTCTACAAAATACTGCAGACGCAGTAAATAGTTCATCTATCTGTACAATTTTGAGATTTCAATTGCAATTTTTGATGTTCGCTTTTCCAAATGGTTGACATAATTCCGCTGCCTCTAACAAATAGGGAGTTCAAAAGTGCCCACTAATTTTTTCCTCAAATAAACTGAACTGTTCCCTTAATGGCAATCCCACTACATGGGATCTGAGGCAGGTATGGTGGCACGCGCAGAGGCTTCTCTGGTTGAGTCAGCAACCTGTGCCTTCTCCTGCCATCGGTCCTCTTAACCCTGTCATGACACCAGGCCCAGGTTGACGATGGGGAGAGTGTGCACTAGACGCAGCGCTATCTACTCCCTCTATAACCGTATTCACGCGCAATTGACCGCGCTTGCTTGCAGCCTGCTTACAGCATGCGGGGGATATCATCAAACGCAGGGATGGAACTGAATCAACTTAAGAACAACTATGTTACTCAGAATGTAGCAGGATACAATTTTTTTCTTGTCCCATTTAAACGTCAGTTGTAAGTTGCAATTTTAAATAGACGCAAGATGATTTCGATGAATAAAACTTACTGAAAAATGAAATGTAATATGTAAATAATTTAAAAATTGTCAACAAAAGGTGTCAAGACGGTGCCGGTGGGATAGCAGATCTTTTAGATTTTTACGAGGAATGCACTATGATGCGTAATGCTGCACTCATCTAGCATCCACTTGAATGTACCTGTAGATGTGAGCATCATGACTTCGGCATCAGGGCATTCTAAAATTCTAAAAAGCCTACAGGTTGAGGACGCCAGTTACAAGGTCAGTCTTCTATCCGCATAATGCTGAATATTGCCCCAGTGCGCCTCGCTGTTGACTGTTGCCAAAAGAAAAGCGATCAGGATTAGATAATCACATTTAATATGGTAGTTAAATCAGCCCAGCAGACTGTATGCTGCTGAGCTTCCAGAGGATACCAAGGTCAAAAGCCTTCCAGGGTGTCTTGGCTCAAAAAGTGAACATCAGTTGTGGCCGCACAAAAGTACCAACCGCAATCGCCACCGACTGTTGGGCACTTGCATGTACAACGTCGGAGCGTGCGAATAAGAGGCTTCGAATCAACCTCAGGAGCTTATCAGTTTCCCATCAACAAGCTGACATCAGGCAAAAGTTCCCATTAATTATCTTTGAGTGTTTCATAGCTCTACGGTACGTTCTGCGCGTTGGCATATACGAACTTCCCTTTCTTACTTAACGGAGGCTTCACATGGCCATTGTCATTCAAACTTGTTTGTATGCTTGGAAGGGTAACTGTTTAGTGTCTAATATAGCTTTTGATAGTTAAAACGGCTTTTTCAGTCAAAAAAATAAATTTTTGGAAAATTCGAATGATAAATAATAAATCTTCTGCACTTCGTTTAACCGTATCAGATGGACCTAGAGGAGCCCATTCGACGCATTTTTTGATGTATGTTTTTAAAAGATGCATATTAGGTCAATGGTCATCGACGGCTTTAAGTCTTACTGTCAGCGTACAGAAATACCAGGATTTGATGTGCAATTCAATGCTATTACTGGTTTAAATGGTTCTGGAAAGTCAAATATATTGGACGCTATATGTTTTCTCCTTGGCATAACAAACCTCTCACAAGTATTCGTGTGATTATTTTAAGCTGAGTTTCCGAACCAGGTCAGAGCTACCAATCTCCAAGAATTGGTTTATAAAAGTGGACAGGCTGGAATAACAAAGGCCACAGTCAGCATAGTCTTTGACAATACAGATAAATCGACTTCTCCATACGGTTATGAACAGTTCGACGAGCTCACTATTACTCGCCAGGTAATGTCCGTGAATTTATCGATAGGCTTTAGATTGTCGTTGGGGGCAAAAATAAGTACCTGATTAATGGGACGAATGCTACGAACACACGCGTACAGGACTTGTTTCATTCTGTACAACTGAACGTCAACAATCCCCACTTTTTGATTATGCAGGGTCGTATCACGAAGGTTTTAAATATGAAACCTCCCGAGGTTGTCCATTTCGTCCAAGGTTATTTTTAGATTCTGTCATTATTAGAGGAAGCCGCGAGTACAAAATTATATGAAACAAAAAAAGAGGCCGCGCTGAAAACCATCGAAAAGAAGGACTCGAAGCTGCGAGAAATTGACAGAGTCCTGAGGGAAGATATTACTCCAACCATTCGAAAGCTCCGAGAAGAGCGCAGCAGCTACTTAGAATACCAAAAGGTAGTCCGCGAAATCGAACACTTGACGAAATTCACTGTTGCATACGACTTTACCTGTCTCGAAGAAGCAACACAGCGCACAAAAAATGATTTGCTCAAATTAGAAAGCCAAGTTAACGAGGAAAAACGGAGGGTTGAACAACTAAACGAGGAAAAAGCAAAATTGGAACAAAATCTTCGCGAGCTCGCAGAAGAACATACTAAAGTTGGTTTTCTTCTTCTAGCCTCATTGCCCCCCCCCCCCAATGCTTCCTTCGGCATTAATGTTAACACTTTGTGCTGTGGCTTTAGTTGCAAGGCCCCGCCCTTGAAGAAGCCGAAGCAATCATGTCAACTTGTCAGAAGGCCGAAGCGGTCGCATCGGGGGCGTCAAGTCGCGCTGCTGAGAATCTGAAATCAACTCACAGGCGGCTACAAGCCCTCCGAACTCAATTCAAAGATCTTAATAAGCAGTTCACTGACAAGCAACTCGCCGCAGAGGTTGCAGCTGGAGTTGAGTTCCAAGAACTTGAGAAAGCAGCGCAACAGGCTATGGAAGATCTAACGATTGCGCAAGCTAATCTAGAGGCAAGCAAACTTGAATTGACGTCGTCTACATATTTCATAAATGCACTAGATCATATATCGGTACTCTTTATATTATGTAAATTAAAACCCCAGTAAACACTCAAAGCTCTCAGTATATATTTAGAACCTAAGGGAGGCTTGGCCAATTCCGTAATTGATCTGTGATATAGAAATACCATCCCTGACGTCTGAGTTCTTAACCTCAACCTCTCATTTGTCAGAAGTTTTAACTTAACCCTCACATTACGAGTCTATGTCGTCGGCTGGGATCGGAAATCCTTAAAGCTGCAGAGTGGCGTTAATCGGTCTATCATTATTGGAGAATGAAACTTGGCTTTATCCTTTTGCCTAGGAGTTTCGGGGCTGGGATATCATTGGGTGAGTACGGCAATAATGTTATAATTTCTGTTGTAGCGCGCCTTGTCTTTTCCTACACTTTTATTGTGACTTGAATCTAAGTCAGCCGTGTCGGATACGAACGATCAATGTTTGTTATTCTTATCATATCCTTCATTTATCCTTTCAATGGTAATTTTATGGGGTGATCCTAGTTCGTTACGTGCGATCATTATCAAAACACGGCCAGCCATAGAGGCAACATTTCAGGACGCTCGTGGACGCACAAAATTTCCTTTTCACTCATTGTCTAGCGTGAGCTTCCGACAGGACAATAATAATGTGTACAAATCTGTCTTTGACACTGTCGTCCACACCTAATGGGGCTCCTTGCAAGGCTTATGAGATGTCTTTTGGGTATGCAATGAAAATAGAAGCTTACGAACCCCGTGCTTTATTAAAATGAATTCATTAGCAGTGTCGCGTTCGCTTGGGTTTGTTTGCGTAGTAAGCCACTGATTACCTCTCCGTCATGCAGGGAAGATATGCAAGGACGTTGGATGATATCCGAACCATAAGGCTTACTTTCCCTTAATCAGACCTCAAGCTGTAATAACCAGAACATAGTGCAATTACCTACTCGAAAAGGAAGTACATACAAGTGATAAGTCATATAATGAGACCCAATTTGGAGTGAAACCATCGCAGGGAAGGGCAAAACTTGAAAACTTGGTCAAAACTGAAAGTTTACGTATTGGCCCAAGTCTTTCCAACAACTTAAACTGGCCCTTACCGACCGTTTTTCACAGACCTTGCGGCCAGGTAGGTTTCTGCCCACCAGACATCAAACACATCGCTTCCGAGGGCACAGTTTTTAGTCCAGAAAAGGTGATGGCTACCTAATGTTGCATTATTTTACATGATTTGCCGATATTTATTCCAGTTTATTTATTTATACCAAAATAATCGGCGGCGGCGGTGATGTTAAAGAGGGTGATGCTATTGATGGTGGTGTAATTTCCTTTTAGGCAACCACCTCAGGCCTGTCTCGTGGTCAGGACGGGGCATCTGCCAGCCTGGCCGAGCAAGCCCGTCTTGCCGAGGGCCATCGTCTGGCCTTGGAGACGGAGGTGCGTCAGCTGGAGATGCGCGAACGTCATCTGGGCGAGGAGGTGCGGCAGGCTGAGCGCGAGTTGGCCAAAGCCACTGGCGCAATGAAGCAGTCGGAGTCGACTCATGATGCTAAACGACGTCAGCTCACTAGCCGAATTGATCAACTGTCCAAGCAGTTGAATAAACTCAAAGCTGAGGATGAGGCCGCGGGTGGAGATGAGAATACGATGACAGGTAAGAGAGAATGCGCATACAAATACAACGTATTATTGAACCAACTAAGTTTTTATTCTAAGCCTCCGTATAATATATTATGCCTTGACTTAGGAGGGTTTTTAGATTTGGCGACTGGCATTGACTAAATTGATTTAGTCGGGGTATTTGAATGCGTTGGTCTGTGGCTGTTCATGGTTAGTGACTCTCTTACAGAAATCTGTCTGCAGATAATCCATAATCTGCCAGTCCAACCGAGAACTCAACACAACTCTCTGTTCGCCAAAGGTTAACAAATGTTAATTTCTCTCGAAACTGCCTTCTTTACATTCGATGAGCATGGTATTTTCAACTCAGTCCGTTTTCTCCTTGGGAGGTTTTCTCTCGGAGCACATACTTTCGATCCTGTTGGAAGCTGCTGGTAACATTGTTGTAACGGCTCTTCCCGCGCTTTATGTTTTTTTTTCGTTAGAGTATGTCGAAACAGCTTTGACTCCAACTTTTAAACCACAGTTTTGGTTGCCAAATCCACCGTCTTTGAGCAGCAGGCAAAAGCTGCGTCTGAAAGGCCTCGCAAGAACATAACCCAAGAAGAACGCAGACGAGTATGGCCATTTCTGGCTTATCTGTGGTCGTCGTCATCTTACATTACTGGAGACTTTTGATCTGATATAGCATCCGCGTTTTGGGGCTCCCATTCCTGTTGTGCCACTCTGCTTGCCCAACAGATGACCACGGTAGTCATGTGTTACTAGGTTATTTTGCCAGGTACCCATTCTCATCACCTTGCTTTCTCCCTGGTAGTCCATATCACCCCCTTTTTAATCGCCATTTGCTTATTTACCCCCTGACGTAACCCCTCCCCTTTTTACTCCTTGTCCAGAACGGTATAACCAGGTCACTCGAACCGTGCGCGACCTCCAAGCCAAGAACGACGAGTTTGCGCGACAATTTAACCAGCTTACCGTCGAGTACGCTGACCCCCAACCCAACTTTGATCGACGACGAGTTCTCGGGGTCGTGGCAAAGTTGTTTGATCTTATGGACCTTAAGTACGCCACAGCTATCGAAGTGGCTGCCGGAGGAAAGGTATGCTGATCGACTCGTTTTCCGCGTTTCCACTCCTAAAAAGTGAATTATGCCGTGATTTAGGTGCTCTCTTAACTCGATCAGGCCACTGACAGATAACATGAGGAAGTCACATTGGCACTCCTCGGCCTTTACAACCCTTTGTCTCCCCCTGACAGCTCTACAATCTGGCAGTTGATACGGAGAAAACGGGAAAGCTGCTGCTTGAACGTGGTCAACTGCGCCGTCGGATCACAATGCTACCACTCAACCAAATTCGGGGTCCTTCTATTCCCCCAGAGGTGCTCGACAGGGCTCAACGGCTGGTTGGCGCCCAAAATGTTGCGTCTGCCATCTCCCTCATCCGGTTCCCGCCGCATCTACAGCCTGTCATGGACTACGTGTTTGGCGGCCTTCTTGTCTGCCCGACACTGGACATTGCGCGTAAGGTGGCCTTTCATCCAGGCATCGAACGCCGCACGGTGACCTTCGATGGTGATGTCTTCGATCCACAGGTAACTTTGACTTTACCCCCAGATCCCACTTTTCAGTCTCATGTATGCCGCGGTAGCTTTTTTCAGTCTTCATCGACAACGACCATCTTTGTCAGACGGAATTACCTGGATAGTCTGCGTTACGATGCATTCGTGACGCAGGATAGACGTGACAATTCAATCGTCCATGCGGACGATGTCCACCTTGTGTCCCAAAGCGTGGTGGGCGCAGGGGCAATGACTTGAGCACGAATTAGTTTATATTGGTAGTAGACTTGCACTGCATCTGTGGCACACTCTCCTCCCCCAGTCAACTGAGGACAGAGTCAAAAGGACTGGAGGCGGGATCGGGCACAGTTGCTGACAAAGCTAAACAGCCCGTCTATGCATACCGAAACCCGCCTGGTCCGCGTACGATGGACCCAGTTTTCACAAGACAAGAGGGATGGCGGCACGAACCCAAACTGACTGAGGTTGAGCAGCTGGAATAGGTTCAGGAATGGAAGCGGCTGGACGACGAAGTTATGTGCGCGCTTTTAATGGTCCCGCTTTACACATGCATTGCTTCGACCATCCATTTTTGTTGCCCCTCACACCGGACCAGCAGACGCCGTGGGCCTGAGCAGACCGATGTAATCTGCTGACTATCGGATAAGTTTTGTAAATTGAGGTTGAAGTATTGTGAATCGCGGGGCTGAAAGGGGTGACATAACTGTTTCAGACCTTTAAGCCAGTCGCTTTGTGCGCGTAGTACATGATAGGTGGGTCCCCCAAACGGGCCGCTTGGTAAATGCGCTGGACCAACAAGGGGGCCAAGTCAGGGTATGGCAGGCTTTTTATTCTAGGATGCGGTCCCATAACATATATATATATATATAGAAGCAAAAACGTTCTTTGGGAAACAATAGGTAACTTTATTATGTAAATTTTCGACGCTGGCACCCCAGATCGTCGTCAGACTTGTGGTAAGTGTGCAAAACAGTTCAAATTTAACACGTGCCGGAAAAATCGATATTGCTTTTGTAATTCCTGCCAATTGTTGTCATTGTGGGGGTATTTACATTTGGATTGGCTCTCGTTTCTTCCCGCTTTCAGGTAGTCGTACACATGGTCCAATTCGATGTGTCGGTTGATGCATGAGTCATCTGGAGAAAAGAGCCTCTAAAAATTCTCGGCCTTTCTTAGATGGACAGGAGGCAACAATGCGGGTTTTGGTCCCAGGCAAATTTGTGTCCTGTTTCTAGCGTGTGCATGGCAACTTGAGACAAGTGGTCTCGCCTCCTTACTGCTAATTGATGTTCGTGTATGCGCGTGGAGGCTGATTTTCCTGTCTGACCACAGTACACCGCATTGCAGCTGTTACATGGTATCTTGTAAAACGACTTCTTTTTATCTAAATAGCCAACCCTATCCTTAGGGTGTACAAGCTGGTTTCGTGGTGTGGTCGTTGGTTTTGTGCGCCACTTGGATTTGATGTTTCCGCAGGTGTCTTTCAACGAGTTCGGACACGTTCTTGATGTACGTGCGTTCGCCAGTTCTTTGATTTGGGCGCTTGACCGGAACAATCTAGTTCCTTGTCTTTTTCCTTTTTCTTTTTAACTTCCGTCGTCTCATGCATCGACGTATAAATTCTCTTGGATAACCATTTCTGCAAAAATAGTTTGAGTAAATAACTGAGTTCGTTTTGGTAGAGTTCATTATCAGAACAGTGCGTTTTAGCTCGATTGAGTAGGCTGTTAACAGTACTCCGCTTGTGAGCAATAGGGTGGTTGCTCTGGTAATGCAGTGATAATTTCCGCATAAGCTTCCTTTGCGGTAAACCGATGTTTGAAATGTCCCGTCAGTCTTTCGCTGTAATGAGGACGTCAAGAAACGGGAGTTTACTCGTCAATTTCTCTTTCGAGCGTGAAGGTGATACCTGGCACCGTTGAGTTTATAATGCTATGCAGCCTTTCTAGTTGATCCTTTTTAATGATAACAACGTGTCATCCACGTAGCGAACCCATAATTTGGGGTTAACTAGTGGTTAGGCTGTAGCTTCTAATTTTTGCAGTTACTTCCAGCCAAGAAGCCGGAGATGGGTGAACCCATAGCTCCCTTTAGCTGTTTGTAGTATCTTTGTGAGAAGGAAAAATTCGTTTCCAGACATAGATCCAAGAGTTCCAGTAAGGCAGATACAGAAACATCCATGTCATAAGACTGCAGTAATTCTTCTGTGTATTGCCTTGCCAAATCTATTGGTATGGATGTGAAAAGAGAGACAACATCGAAAGATACCATTATTTCATCTTCTGCAATCTGGAGTCCTCGCAATTTGTTCAGAAATTCTACAGAGTTTTCGATAGAAGTTTCACAATCCCTTGTCAATGGATGTAACTTGTGTAATAGCCACATCGAAATTTTTATAATTGGGTGCACCAATCAATGATACTATCGGTCGTAATGGTACTTCGGCTTTGTGAACCTTAGGTAATCCGTAGATTTTAGCTATGGTCGGTTCAGTTTGTCTTAGGGACTTGGCAATATCTTCTGATATTTGCTTCTTCCCTGTAAGACGCTTTAAAACCCTTTCAATAGTATAATTCTGCGTTTTTGTAGGATCCGCGTTAAGAGGTTTATAGGTTGAACTATCTTGTAACAACGACAGCATCTTCTCATCGTAGTCCACCTTGTTCAAAATGGCTGTTGAACCTCCTTTTGTCCGCAGGTAGGATGACGATGTTTTATCGGTTTTAAAGTTTTTAATGCCTTCTTCTCTTAATGTGATAGGGTTGAAAAAGGATTTCGGTTCCTTAAGGCATGTACAGTGCTATTCCGTATTGTGAAACGTTCATCGTCTGTAAAAGCTTCTGCTGAAATGATAGACTCCAAATTCGCAAGGAAATCTAGGTATTTTGAATCAGAAAGATTGTATTTCATTCCTTTAGAAAGTATTCGTTCTTCGGTTATTGTGAGGCTTCTGGATGACAAGTTTACAACATTTGTTGTTTGATTTTGGTTCGTGTAAAATCTATGGGAAATAGCCATCCATTTCTTGTCCAAAGCCTCTCTTCTTCTGCCGTTCATTGTCAGCAACACAAGTAATCGTCTCATTTAGAGATTGAAATAAGTGTCTAGGAAGTTTATCTTGACAAAACTGCATATAATGCTCTTTAGAAGTTTTGAATTTCTGTAGTCTGTAGTGAGCATTTGAAATGAACGCGCCGAGCATGCTTTGTCCGTAACGAAACCAGCTTGTACACCCTAAGGATAGGGTTGGCTATTTAGATAAAAAAGAAGTCGTTTACAAGATACCATGTAACAGCTGCAATGCGGTGTACTGTGATCAGACAGGAAAATCAGCCTCCACGCGCATACACGAACATCAATTAGCAGTAAGGAGGCGAGACCACTTGTCTCAAGTTGCCATGCACACGCTAGAAACAGGACACAAATTTGCCTGGGACAAAACCCGCATTGTTGCCTCCTGTCCATCTAAGAAAGGCCGAGAATTTTTAGAGGCTCTTTTCTCAGATGACTCATGCATCAACCGACACATCGAATTGGACCATGTGTACGACTACCTGAAAGAAAGCGGGAAGAAACGAGAGCCAATCCAAATGTAAATACCCCCACAATGACAACAATTGGCAGGAATGACAAAGCAATATCGATTTTTTTCCGGCACGTGTTAAATTTGAACTGTTTTTGCACACTTACCACAAGTCTGACGACGATCTGGGGTGCCAGCGTCGAAAATTTACATAATAAAGTTACCTATTGTTTCCCAAAGAACGTTTTTGCTTCTATATATATATATATATATGGAATGGAACCGACAAAGACAAGGGAGACCGGAATGGCCATTTCTGGCTTATTAGCCGTCATCAGCCATTCATACCCAATCCAAAGTGTGGCACACCTGAGACTCGAACCCGCGACCTTTGGTATTTGAGTCGAACGCTCTACCATTGAGCCACGGGCTCGTTGTTTTGTCGGTTGTGATCGGGAATATGATGATAGTGTGGGGCTCACCGATCTTCTTAAGGAACATGCATGTTCCGTTGTGCCCTGGAGCTCAGACTAGAGCCCTCGCAGGCGGTCGCATAGCGACGTGTAGCATATGATGGAATGGAACATGCATGTTCCTTAAGCAGATCGGTGAGCCCCACACTATCATCATATTCCCGATCACAACCGACAAAACAACGAGCCCGTGGCTCAATGGTAGAGCGTTCGACTCAAATACCAAAGGTCGCGGGTTCGAGTCTCAGGTGTGCCACACTTTGGATTGGGTATGAATGGCTGATGACGGCTAATAAGCCAGAAATGGCCATTCCGGTCTCCCTTGTCTTTGTCGGTTCCATTCCATCATATATATATATATATATCCTTTTGCCAGTCCACTTTGTCCGCACTACCTAATTGTTTGCTTTTCCCCCTAGGGCACCCTCTCGGGTGGATCACGAGCACCGGCCGCGACCACTCTGCTCGCACGTCTTGCCGAATGGAAGAAAGTAGAACAGGCCTTGCAACAAGCCCAGTCCCAGCTGGAGACCGCGCGAGCTGCGTCCCAAGCTGCTGCAGAGCGCGCCCGTCAGGTAGCGGATTTAACAGACCAACTGGACGCTGAACGACACCAGTTGGGCATCTTGGAGGCGAGTATGCGCCAGTCCGAGACCCACAGACTCCGCAGTGACCTTGAACGCCTCAAAAGCGAACTGGGTAAGTTGGTGCGTCGGCTGCCGTGAAGCAGTTTCTGGTGTGGCATTGCGCCCGACCAACCTTACGCGCCTTCCATCTGCTCACTTTATAGAGGACACGCGGAAGCAGCAGGCGTTGACAAAGAAGAAGCTGGAGGTTGCCATCAGGGCGTCCGAAGAGGCGCAATACAAGGCCAACCATGCACAGGAAGAACGCGACAGACAGCTGAAGGAAGCCGAAGCCGCCGTGAAGGAGGCTAGAAAGCGTGTCGATCGCACGGCTGCTGCGCTGAAGGAGAAGTCTACACTTAAGGAAACCCTCCGGTTGGAGGCGGAAGAGTTGCAGAAAGAACTGGAACAACTAAAGGTTGCCTTTGAGTTAACTGTCCCTTCTTTCGTGTCGTTAATTACTGAAAGAGTTTGATGCCCAGAGCATTGTTTGCAACATTTCTGCGTCATTAGAACAGCTAGCAACAAATTAAAAGCGCGCATCTTTATTTGGATCAGTGAAATATTTTGATTGATGTGCACACGTGACTTTAACTTTTCGTTATCGCAGCCCGTTTCGGGTATTGTTGTATTGCATTCGTTGATGAACGCTTACTAATCGCTTGCGGAACTCACTCGATCTGCTCTGCCTTGAGGTTCACTCTTGATCCCCGCCAGCAGCCGCACAGCGGCTATTTGTAGAATGGGCAGATTAATATCGCCAGCGAAGACAATAGAGACTGAAGGGGTCATTTCTAACTTATTAGCCGTCGTCAGGTCGCCATATCCAACCCCCTGTGGTGACCCACCCGATGATTGAACCCGTGACCTGTTGATCGGAAGTCGAGTGCTCTAACTATTGAGCCATGAGCTCGTTTTCTTGACTGTTTCGATCGGGAATATTGTCTTGCATTCATTGATTAAAGCCCATTCATCTGCCTATTCTACGACTAGCCGCTGTGCGGCTGCTGGCGGGGCAGAACGGGACGAATGAGTTCTGTTAGCGATCGGTGAGCGTTCATCAATGAATGCAAGTCAATATTTCCGATATTAAATGAGCCCGTGGCTCAATGGTTGGCCTTCTGATCAACGGCTCGCGAGTTTGATCCTCTAGTGGTGCGCCACCTGGGGCTGAGTATGGCTGGCTGACAACGGCTAATAAGCCAAAAATGGCCATTCCAATCTCCTCGTCTTTGCCGGCAATGTTCATTTGTGTATTGTTGTGTGTCGAAGACTGATTTGCACGACAACGTCATGCGGTTTGATCGGTCTGCTTTGACCGTTTTGATAGATCATTGTCTTTTCGCTGAGACTTCGTTGGATATAATGATGATGGTGGTGTTGGTGATGGTGATGAGAAGTGAAATGATGATCATGATGAAACTCAGACTTTAAACTTCTGTCACATCTCCCTGGTAATGAATGGGCATCCCCGTTGGCATAGCTTAGTGCTCAGACTGGGGATGGTAGAAGGCAGATTCGGGCAGTTGCCCTAATATCTCAAAAACCAGCCCACATTCAGCGAACAAAACCACTCAGTTAAAGGTGGACGGTTGTTAAGTATTGAAAGTATTATGATGCTGGCTGTAAGTAGCATATTTTCAAGAAAGGCGAAAATGCGTGTCAAGTGTGTTACATCGATGAAAATATTTTTTCGCGCTAGCAAACAAAGGAATAAAGAAGAATAACCACGATATCTTTAAAACAAAATTGTTTTACCTAACCTGTGGGCTACATATTTTCCAAGAAGTAGTATAGTACGCAATATGGTAGGTAAGCGTCGGATTGATGTTTAACGTGTGATTGGTACTTAAAAGGCTACATTTTACATTATTTGAGATTTTATTGTCAAGATAAAAAGTATTTCGCTTGATTTCGCGGAATAAACGTTTGTTTAAGGTCCACAGGCTATTCAGTGCGTTGAAAAGTGGGATATTAATAGATTTTTTGGCGGACTTCTATAATTAATTTGCCCAATCGTGGCCAACCCGCTGACCACAGCGGGGTTCGAACCGATAGTCGACGCTGACCTATTAGGACCCGATCAGGAGTCGTGGGTTTAATCACAGTTGGTCAAAGTAGCCGGGCGAATAAGAAGCGAATTTTCAGTTGATATTGTGGCCGCCTTATCTTTTTTGCTTAATACCGATTTACTGAATTTGTATGCCTTGCAAAATGACCTTATAACTGTTAAAATCTTTCTTAGACAACTACTATAGTTGAGTGGCTGGCTGCAATGACACACTCTTAATGTGACCTCCATGGCACTCCCCCTCCGTGGGACCCTTGTAGCGGTACCTCTAGGTTCCGGCAGCGCTAGCCTATACCGCCTCTGATCTTCTTGACTTTGTCATGACATCAGGCCCTGGTGGTAGAGGAGAAAGAGCGAGAGAGAGAGAGAGAGAGGGTAAATTCTGGACAAGTCTACTCTTACTATAATCTCATTCACGCGCAAGTCACCGTTCCTGCGCCACGTTGCTATTCGGGACTCGGTGGACCGCATTGGATACGACGGTCGACCTGTCATTTACAAAGCAAAGTGCTTTAAAAAGGAAGGGCTTTTGGTTTTCTCACAATACCGTAGTTATTTAAACGTATCCTGCGTGTTTTATGAAGAATTAACTTATGGGTTGGTGGTGGTGTTTTCTAAAACTAGAAAAGCACACGCAAACGCGCACATGTAGCCTACGCTACTTGTTATCATAAGAAACTGCCCAAATGTGAAGCAGGACTGATTTTACTTTTTCGTTAGTAGATCAATTTATAAAGATACTCCGAATGACAGATGGTTTTTTTTCTTAACTTGTTAGGCTAATGAATCTAGTGCAAAACTTTAGAGGTATCCCAAAGTGACCATCAGCATTTCTCCCGCTTTTTACCGCCAGTGTGCTTTTGACGCATGTTGCTGCTCATACAACAAACAACAGTAGATTGCCTAACTCATGAAATGTCTTTTTAAGAATTTGAGGTAGCAGCAGCGCAGTCATTTTAAGGTCTTAAATTGATGAACAAAAAGCTGTTTAATAATAAAGAGATCACTGCAGATTAATTTATTCATGGCTAAACGGGGCGAAATCCGACGTTTCTTGCTATCCAGGAATTTTCCTACGTTATTTCAAACTACAGGTCAAAACAGTTTGCTTTTCTGCGCAGTACTATGAGAGAACATTAATATAAGCTGGAAAAATTTGGAATATATCCTTTAGGAGAACGGAAAATTTTGTTTTGTTTTCACGAAAATCAGGTGAATGCAAGTTTGAGAGATCCCATTGTTTTCGGAATATAATGACATATTTAGTTTAAAAAAATCAAGTTTTGCAAAGTTATGACGTTTTTTACCAAAAAACGCTGTGATAAACTTTTGTGAATGTACTTTGTTTACCACACCGATAGTTTAGACCTTAAACGCGCATGTATACGAGACGCGATGATACACCGCGACTTTTCGCAGTCACGGCGTACGCGAATCCTGAAGAGACAATTTCGGTCTGCAGTTGACTATGAATGAAAAAGGAAACTTGAAACGGAATGGGCAGAAAATTCATATTTAATCGTAAAATCTGAGTATATATTTAGCCACTCTCTTGTGTGTCCGAACGCTTAGAATTAGACTGAGAAGTAAGCAAAGATATCGAAAAATGCTCCAATAGAAAAAGAAAAGAGAGTTCTTTAATTTTCAACAGAAATTGTATCCCTAATTTTCAGTGAAGTCGAAAATTTGGTCACACGGTTCCAGTTTTTTCTCGGCTTCTCTTTGAAAAAAATATTGATTACGCAGACTTTGGACAGCAAAACATCAAATTAAAGCACTTTTTAAAAAGGTAACTTATTGTAGAACATTTTTTAACTAATTGTAGGCATATTTTTCCCAGGTTTTGTTGTGGACGTTCATTTTTCATGGCAGCGAGTTTTCATGTTTGTGTGAGTCTACAAATATGACCCAGACGGCCGTCTGCATTAGAAAGAATGCCCAAAAAGTCACTGCTTCGGTAAATGCTCTAAAGAAATATGTTATTTTGAGGGTATTACCAAACACATCGAACGGAATGTACATTTATGGGCAGTCGACTGAAAACACTGAAAATCGTAAAGAATTCACCTCATTTTCAAGGACTATCTGCAACTCATGGTAATAGAAAACCCGAAATATTTATATGGAAATTTAACAATCGAAAAGTCATGTTTATATACACCAAATGGTACGTTTACGATTGCACATGACGATTCTATTTAAATTTATTAGTCATCAGCCGACATGTGAACATGTAAGTTTATGAAATATTATATTCCTTTGATGTCTCCATCGGCGCCATGAAGCGAAAATCTGCTTGTCTTGGTCAAATGTATCTAAGAAAATGCACAAACGGACAAAAAACTACCAATTCTTGTGAAACGGTGTTTGAATATACAATTTCATGTTAGGCTACTTGATGACGGCCATACGTTACGTAGCGCTTAATCTAGAGAAATATGTATGTGCAAAACTCTAAAAAAGACTATTTTCAAAAATAATTTGGCTTTTTCTGCTTTATTCACTGCTTTTATTTCATGGACGGGTTTCCTATACACTTACAAATTCAGTTTACTCAACTAGGTCAATTTTTCACACTTTCGAAATGCGTACCTATTCTAAAAAATTAGCATTTCTTAACAATGCAATGTTAATTTGTACACAACAAAAAGCCATAAATTTACTTATGATCGGTTCTTTATTGTTGTAAAATTTTGGTGGACACAGTGTCCGCTGATTTCGCGAAATGGGCCATAACTCATGAAATCTGATGGATTTAATGAGTTAGTACACTTACTGTAAGTAACCGTTTTTAAATTTATATTTCCTCAGGAGAACATCGAACAGGCCGAAGCTGGCTTGGAGACAGTTCAGAAGGAGGTAGAGACCAAAAAGGCGGAATTGGAGGCAGCGAAGGCTGCCCTTCTGGACGCTAAGACGACGGTTAAAGCACGACAGAAAGAAGCCGACGAGGCGGCCAAGGCCATGCAGGCAGCCGAAGCTGAGGCTGGTCGCCTTAAAGAGAAGATATCTCATGCCAATTGTGCCGTTGATCGATTCACCCATGAGCTTGAGGTGCAGAGAAAAGAGAGCAAGGAGGCTGGAAAGCGGGTATGTCTTTGCTTTACTAAAGGAGGCAAACTTTCCAGATATTTAATTTTTACGAACTGATTTCCCGCCTACCCTCTAATTTATTCTTAATTAAGTTGGTACAACTTATGGAAGCTAACCCCTGGATAGCCGAGGAGAAACAGTTGTTCGGTGTGGCTGATGGGGCGTTTGATTTCGCGAAACGCGACCCAGCGGAGACGCGGAAACGCGTAGCGCAGCTGACAGAACGGCGGGATAAGTTGAGCCGTACCGTCAATATGCGGGCGATGAACATGCTGGGTACTGCTGAGGAACAGTACGCTGAGTTGCTACGACGTCAGGAAATTGTCCTGGCTGACAAACGCAAAATTCAGGACGTCATTGATGACCTGGACTCGCGCAAAGAGCAGGTCCTAAAGGCCGCCTACGAGAAGGTCAACACGGTAAGCCTACACCTCCCTGTGCCCCAACTCCATCGGCTGTCTATGAAGTCTGCAAATTCGCATGCATATCTCGTGCTTTTTGGTGACTCCTCCCCTCTCCGTCTCTTTGCCACCAGGAGTTCTGCAATATCTTCTCGTCCCTCCTGCCGGGCGCCCGAGCACAGCTCGTACCCCCTGAGGGCATGACCATCCTCGATGGTCTCCAGTTTCGCGTCGCCTTCGGTGAGGTGTGGAAGGACTCCCTCAGTGAGCTCAGTGGTGGCCAACGGTCAGTTTTCTTCGTGCTGTTTGTATTTTACTCGAGTCCAATTTCTCACCTGGGGAGCCCAGGCGGTGAACTTTATTGCGCCCTCAGGATGGTGGCTTGTGTTCCCGCCCTCCGGAAATGCTTGTTTGCTGTCTGCTGGGGCTGCAGTGATCTGCATCACTTCCGTGTGACTAGGTTTCAACCTGGAAGCGTCGAAACCCATGAACATGTATATGTGCACAACGGCCTTGATCTAGTCTGCTGGCAGGGTAATACACGGGTCTGCAGTCTTGAACATTACTAATAAAAACAGACAAGTCTTTAATGGCCATTTTAGGTTCCTTTTGCTTTATCACAAAACCAGAACTGATATCGGAACCATAGCCCCAATGCAACTTATAGAACACCTGTTTTCTGCCCTTTAATGTGACTTGATCAGCTGGTATAGCTGTATACAGACCTTAGGCCTGTGGCTAAACTGGTATAATGTTAACTGCTTACCAAATGACAGTTCGACCGTCGATTTCGACGAGGTCTACCGTATGATCCACACCAGGTGGTTCAGGGACGGTGACTTGCGCGTGAATAAGTTTTAAGTGATAGTAGCCTTGCGCTGCAGCTACCGCACTCTCTCCTCCTCCCCCACCTGAGCCCGGTGTCAAGACAAAGTCAAGAAGACCGGAGATGGGAGAGGGCGCAGGTGGCTGGCGCGGCCGGAGCCGCCCCTGAATGTACCACCACACCTGACTCGGATCCAACGGAGTGGTAGTGCCATAAAGGCCACATTAAGAAGGAGCCATTGCAGCCTGAATCTCAGTCCGCCAGGCAGCCACTCCACACAAAACACGCATTGGGCTGACCACGCGGTCCGAGTTATCCCGTCAGTTGGCAACCTTCCAAGCCATGACTTTTAGCTCACCGTGATAGTTTCAAACGCGTCAGATTGTTTATAGTGAGGAAATCGCGCTGAGCTGTCGACCTCACTCTCTCCCCCACCATCAGACCGCTGTCCGAGCCGGTCAGTTGCCTGATGTGGTAGTGGGCGCATTGGCTGACGGATCGGCGTACCCGTCTTCGCATGCCACAGCACGACCTGGCCTCCATAACGCACACACCAGGATTAACTTACTCAGGGGATATGGAGGAGCCTTCGTCGCCTGACTCCCAGTCCACTGTTCTGCTTCGTTCGAGCAGACGGTCCAGGTCTCCGCTCCGTAAATGAGTGTCGTCAAAACGACGGCCTTGTACATCTTCAGTTTGGTGTTTAGGTGAATACCATAGAGATTCCACACGGAAGCCTGCAGCCGGCCGAAGGCCTGACTAGCTTTGCAGATCCGTTGGGTAACCTCCTCGTCGATTATCGTGTTGCGTGACAGCGTGCTTCCTAGATAAGCGAAGGTTTCAACGTTTTTGAGTTTAGCACCGTTGACATTGATTCGGGGAGCATTGTATTCCGCGCTGGGTGGCGGCTGCCTTTCCTAATACAGCCGTGATCATACCCGGTCTATCCGACCTCGGTAGACCCCTCCGTACCTGACGATCTGCGGCAGAGGATCTGTATAACTCGACCCATTCTTTTCTCCAGCGATGGAGGCCGAATACAGAGAGTTCAGCAACCGCCTCCTTGTCTTGGCAAAGTGTGTCGAGCCAGCCTTTGCGATATCCTCTTCGACGGTTTCTAGGCCGCAATAGCGCTGGGTCACGGACGGCAACACTGAGCTCACGAGCCTGATCACGAAGAACTTACCCAATTCACATCAGTCGTCTTTCTTGAGTATCCTAAGATATTCTCGCAGAGTGCAGACTGCCTCATTTAAGACGAAGTCGGTTTCCTTCATTCGAAGGACGGTTCTCAGGTAGCTGGGGCTATACACCTCAATTTTTCGTCTATTTTCCATGTTAACAGCCCAGCATTCACAATCCTATAGGAGAACTGACCGGATGGATGCGTGGTAGCAATGAAGATATCGCCTCGGCTTCGTGGGCAGAAACATTGAACTCGTAGGGCTGACGACGAATACCGTGCCCAAGCCGTCTCAGTCGTCCTTCTTCAATGGCTTGAGACATCCTTGCGATGCTGTCGTCGCCAGTGCGAACTGTCTCTTTCAAAACCGCAAAAATTAAAAACCAATTTAATTCTGGTTTAGAGCTCCGACCTTATGCTGCGCGGTGGGGATATTGCCTGTCATCCCTCTGTTTATCGGTAATATTAAGCGCTGATTTAATATCAAAAGGATTACCCTAGTACATGCAGCCGCGTGATATATACGTTGGACCAAAACGGGGGCTATATTAGGGCACAACAATGGTGTTTGGGATACGCTCATGTCGCACATGGAGAGGGGTGGCACGCGTAGATGCATGTTCATGCCACCCCAGCCCCCTTCACCCGACCACAACTCTGGTCTTCTTGACACTGGGTACAGGCGGGTGAGGGAAAAGAAAGTGCAGTAAATGCAGTGCATGTCTGCTATCACGTAAAACCAGTTCCCGCGCAAATCACCGTCCCTGCGCCACCATCCTATGGAGTACAAAGTTGACATCGTCGAAACTCGACGGTCGAACTTTGAAGTATGCGGCATTATCTCAGCTTAACTGTGATATGCTGGCATTGAATCGGATGCCCTCAATATGTTCTTTCCAATTGTCCTGTTCAGATTATGATTGCCGGCAAAGACAAGGGAGACTGGAATGGCCATTTCTGGCTAATTAGCCGTCTCCCTTGTCTTTGCTGACAATGTGCAGCTGCCTTTTCTACCACTAACCGCCATGAGGTTGCTGATGGGGCTCGAGAGTTGAGCCCCAAGGCAGAGTGGGACGAGTGAATTCCGTCAGCGATCGGTGAGCTTTCTTCGACGAATGCCTTCTGTTCCCTTTCACGCGTGTTTAACCTATGACTTTCTTCCCTGAGGCAAAACAGAAGACTCTTCAACAGCGTTCCCGATGTTTTCTGCAGATCTTGTGTCTCTAGTTCCCAAGTCATCAGACAGGCCAAAATGGCGCAACTGATCCCCATTTCGCAACTCAAATCTGAGCTTAGTGTACATGAATATACTTTTCGCAGTTGATGTCGTATCTTTCTCGCCACAAATGTCCACGTTTACTAGCCATTTATTCAAGCTGTTCTCCTATACGGGTTTGAATACTGTGCGCGTGAGCTATCGAAAACTTGACGTGTTCGACCATTCCTGCTGCTGCATGGTACTCACAGACGCGAGGGCAGCCAAGCCGACCATTGCGTTCACGCCCATCTCCAGTCTCTTCTTGGCTTGGACATCAGAAAAGAGGGTGAGGCAGCTGTCGTGCAATCCCTCCCTCTCTCCCCCCCCTGCAAAACCATTCGCCCACTAAGTGCCACGAGGCCTTCGGAACAGGAGTGCTTTATTTGGCTTGTGACAGGCGAAATACGTGGTTTTGGAGGCGGAGAAACACTTTTTGGTTAGCCCTGATGAGGCTGAGGTTCAAGGCTTCGTAGACATTTTCCTTGCTTTTACGCTTAGGCCCTGCCTGGAGGCGGTAGAAGCGAGTAAAAGGGAGTTTCGGCAAGCAGTTGAACAGGAAAACAAATAAATCAATCCAGTGAGTGCACCTCCTTCCCAACTACCGGCTTCGTCTCCAGTGAGACAGTCCGCACTCACTGCAACAGCATCATGCGGTCGTTTCTGGCCACCCACAAAAGACGACTGAGGTCTTTTGGGCACGTTCTTCGTCGCCCACCGCATAAGTTCGCGGGCCCAAGAAATATTTTTCTCCCTAAGCATTCTTCTGTTCGAACCACACTTATATTTTTTGCGTCTCAGCACTCATTGCGAGAGTTACTATCTCGGTACTGTGAATTCATTGGTTGTTGTTTCAGTCATAAAAGCGCCTCTCAAAGTGTCATAGACCCCTCGATAAGTACCTCTAGGACTCACGCACTGCTGCTCTTCGGTTATCGGTCCCACTCTCGGACAGCGCTTGGTGGACGTCTTCATCACCCCTCACCCCGGGTGCACTGATTTTTAGCTTCCGGTATCCTGTCAACACCTGTGAAACCTTATCTTCCGTGGGGAATTATTACTCAATCACAATGCTGCAATAGTTTATCTTCGTTGATCAACACTCACCCATCGTTAACGGAACTCAACCGTCCTGCTCTGCGCTGGAGCTCTTCTCGAGCCGCACCAGGAGCCGAACAACGGCTGGTGGTATTAGAGGCAGATTAGCTGTCAGTAGCCAGTCATACCCAATCTCAGGTGGTGCCTCACCTGAGGCTTGAACCCGCGAACTGTTGATCAGAAGTCTAACACTGTAATTTCGGGTGGGGCACCATCTGGGGTTGAATATGACTGGTGTTGGACGGCTAATGAGTCTGAAATGGCCATTCCAGTCTCCCTTGTCTTTGTCTTTATTGTTAATAGTTTGCCTTTTCATCCTCAAATCCTACCACCGTCGTTTCCCCCTCAGCTTAGGCTAACCGATTCTCCCTGCCTTTAGATCCCTCGTGGCGTTGGCGCTAATCCTGGCTCTCCTGCTCTTCAAACCAGCGCCTATCTACATCCTGGATGAAGTAGACGCCGCCCTTGACCTCTCGCATACACAGAATATTGGCCAGCTCATAAAGAATCACTTCCACCACTCTCAGGTCAGCGCTTCTCCCGCCTCAAATCTTATGCTTCTCCCCATGATCCCGTGCTTTAACACACTAGTTTCTATTATTGGCTGCCATGATAGGCTCTCAGATTGAAGGACGCTGTTGTACCACACCCAAATAGGTAGCGTGACAGCATAGGCAAAACATTACCGACTGACTGCTCGTAATACTAGCCGCCGTGCTGCTGCTGACAAGACTCGAGGACACAACGGGACGGACATGTCTCGTTGCACGCGATCGGAAAAGGCCTCTCATCTAGAACAGTACATTCCTCCACCAGCCTATTGTGTCTGCGTTAAGTCGGGTCAATGCCTGTGCTCCGTCGTCATCGTCCTCCACTTGAGCTGAGTGTTGCTTCTTTCCATCCAGCGCAACTGCCAAAAACCTGCCTCAACACAGGTATCCGGTGCTTACTTGGAACAGTTGCAATCATGCCTGCTCTAGCCGGTCTCGATGTCCTCTCCATAGGATGACGATCCGCGGCAACAGATCTGGAAGGTATAACCTTTACTCTTCGCTAGCTATGGGGACTCAATGCCGAAGGGCCATGGACCACTTCCATTTCTTGACGAATTTCACAGGTATCCGGTGTTCGTCGCTAAAGGAGAGAGCGGGTCGAGCCCTGCAGACCTGCTGCGGCTGATCGTCATGCGTGGAGAGGTCTACAAGCCGTGACATCTTCGAGGTTGGCTGAATCGGGCGTGGTCACAGCTGTGTTAAGTGATCTGACAGTTTGACCATCGTTCTCAACTATATCTACCATGTGCAATGGACGGGACGGTGACTTGTGCGTGAAAGTACTGCATACTCCTCCCACACTCACCTGAAGCTGGAGTCAAGCCAAAGTTAAGAAAACCAGGGCCGAGAAAGGGCACAGGTTGCTGACGCGGCGGGAGTTGTACATGGAAAGGGGAGAGTATGTGCATGTGCATGGGTCGATACCGCATTGGAATTCGATCCGCGCACAGGGTGGCTCTCGTGGGGCACGATTGACCAGTTGCATTGGGAGGTTACTTACACATTGGCGAAGTTAAGCTAACCCCGCTGACCTGAGTGTTGCAGCCTTGTCCTCGCTTCCGACTTAGTCGGTTGCATCCTGAAGTAGTTCAGGCCCGGCTCTGCAAGTCATCCTCGGTGATTTGTCAGTCTGTCAAGCACTATAGACTTGCGTCCAATACCACCTCAGGATTTAACCTGAGGTGGTGACTACATGACTGTTTAACCGCCGTGAGCAAAGATGTCCACCGCGTGCACCATGTAATGGGCACAGGACAAGGTCTTCCGCATTAATTAGTTTATAATGGGACAGACTTGTGCAACGTCAACCGCACACTCCTCCCTCATCACCTGGCAAGACAATGTTAAGACGACCGAAACTGGGAGCGGGTTCAGGGACTGACAGCTAAATAGCCTTTCTTCGCGCACCACACACGGTATGATCCCCAGAACATGTGCCAGGTTCCTGTGCCGACAATTCGTATCTCGGCTATGTTCGAATGCAAAAAAAAGCCTAATTACGATGGAGCCATTACATTCTCACTCAGCCTTGAAATGGGCCGAGTTTCCCCCCCCCCCCCCCCCAGTGAGCAGCTCCCGAATGCGCTGACTTGTCGTGGGGATGGATTCCCTAGGGTAGACTTCTCTTTTCCATGCACCAGTCCGTGCCCGAGGTGATTAACCAATGAGGTTTAGCGTAGTGGCTGATGTGGCTTGACGTGCCACCAAATCCTCAAATCGCATGCGGCAGTATTTGCGGCGTCTGCAGGGTCCAGTTGGCGCATGTCTACGACCAATTTGATGCCCCTTTATTTTGGTCTAACGCATTTGCAATGCAATATCCCAGTTAGACGCTATGTTGCGTCCTCCGGAGTAACGACAGTCAGAAGACGATCACAGACGGGCAGTTTAATTAGCGTGGGATAAGCGAGTTGCATTCAGTGGGCAGTGACAGCGAGAGAGTAAAACAAGCTCCATACGCGGAGGGTGCCAGTGCCCCTCACACCCAGGGACCCTTGTATAAGACACCTAACCGGAGGCCGAATAGGTGTGTCGTACTCGTTAAATGGAGGCGTTGGCCACATCCGGTCGACTAGACTCTGACTTGCCACTGTTACATGCTCGGTTGGAGGGGGTAGAGGCTGAAGGCCATCCAATTCAGATCCAGCCTATACTTTTCTCTGACGTCCTTTTAGGCTATCATGACCAGTTAAAAATCAGGACTTGAAGGGCGGGCTGTGAGGAGATAATTCGTAGGAGAACATTACCGACAAAGACAGACGGGATCGAAATGGCGATTTTGAGCTTATTAACCGTCATCAGCCAGCCATATCCCGCCCCAGGTTTTGCACCAAACTCGAACCTACGACCGGCCCGTCACTCTATCCGTTGTGCATCTGATGGCGTGGCTCCAAGGCAGAATCGGACGAGTGCATCCCATAACCGACTGGTGAGCGCTTATTCACCAAGTCAGGGGTGTTAACGTACCTGGCGCCAAGTCTGCAAGGTTTCCGTCCGCTCCAATCTGTTGCTCGTGTGGCGACCTAAAAAGTTGACATCTTTTCCATTGCATATCACTGTTCTTAACACCTGTCACTCATCCCTTTTTGTTGCCCTGTTTCTAACTTCACCGCCGCATCTCTGCGTCCGTCCCCTGCAGTTCATTGTGGTGTCTCTGAAGGACGGCATGTTCAACAACGCCAACGTCCTATTTAAGACCAAGTTCGTGGACGGTGTCTCCACAGTGACCCGACATACCCCCTCTCGACCCGGCGGCACCCCTGGTACCCGCGGCGACTCCCGGCCGCATCAGATAGGTTTTGGTGGCGGAACTCGGCGCAAGGTTTGCGCCTAGACTACCTCCTACGCCCTCATTCGAATCTCCAGCCAAAATAAACCGAAAATTTGTTTTTTAGCTATGGGATCACATGACAGAAATGTTGTTTTTATGTCTATTTTGTTAATAAATCTTATCCTGTAATATCACCTCTGACATTCTCCTTATCAAACAGGACCCGGGGCATGTAGCATTGCTGTTTTCATTGTAGTAGGCGTTGAGCGTGGTTGTAAGTACGGCACAACGTTACCTTTGGCAAGGTTTCGGGCCGCTCGCAGATTCCGTTAGGGAGAACTGTCACTACACTAAACTGCGATGCGGGCTCCTAGGCGCGTCAGATCGTCTGCTTTATTATATCTTCCAGCTTCTTACGTGATTGCCTACCGTGAAGCATGTGTAGAAACAGGAAACAGTATACTGATCAACGCAAGGCGAACTAGGCGGCTGTTTCCGTTTTATTTGGAGTCTTCCGCCAGCCGTAATCGTGCACCAGTCTGGAAAGGCCTGAACTCTGGCAATTGGGCATAACTTAGAATTATACCATATTCAACCAATGGCTCCAGTCTTTGCAGGTTCAAGCCTCTGCTGGGGTTTGGTATGACTAGCTGATGACGGCTAAATTCCCAGAAATGGTCATTCCAGTCTCCCTTGACTTTGTCGGCATTGCGCATTGCCTCTGCTACTACTAGCCGCTGTGTGGCTGCTGGCGAGAGTGAGCCTCAAGGTAGAACGGAAAGAGTGAGTTCCGTTAACGATTGGTGAGCGTTCATCGACGAACCTTACAAGAGAGCCTAGTTCATCCCGGTTGAAGGACAGAAGAACTTCCCAATCGATGAGCTTAATGGGACAGGCGACTTTCCACGAAGTAATTTTCAATGGTTTTTTTCCCCAATGAGCCCGCGCAAAACTGAGAAAGTGTTGTCTTTTTTCACTAGCGAATTGCCCGAACTTCTACTTGCCGAATGATTACGCGTCCTGCCAGTCGTGTGCATGCAGTGGCCAACCGGTGAACTGAGTCAGGCTGAAATGGTTCCTTCTTGATGTGGCTTCTATGGCACGCTCACTCCGTGGGATGCAAGCCAAGTGCGGCAGCACGCCTTGGGGCGACTCCGGTCGCGCCAGCCACATGCGCCCTCTCCCGCTTCCGGTCTTATTGACTCTGTCAGGACACAGGTGGGGGAGGAGGAGAGATCGCAGTTTTAAAATTTAATTCACACTAAAGTCATCTTGCTCTGGGGGCACACGGTGGACTTCATCGAAACCGATGGCAGAAATGTCACGGGAATCAACCCCATTCTTGGGTTCGCTCGTGAAGTTACACACAGAGAGGCGACGGTGGTGGTGCTCATGTTGAATCTTCTAAGTGAGAATATTTGCCCATGAACTCATAATTTGACTTGAAAACTTTCGGTGGCAGAGCGACATTTCGTGCATGCCCTTTGCACCTTACTGTACGCTACGCGGTTTTACTGTCGTGTTCGTGGAAGTAATACAAGCTGCAGGTAGTTGCACGATAGTCAAAATAAGCGGGACAGAAGGTGCCTACGACCCCTTGAGGTCTTCAATAATTGTACAACAGGCACCGAATAGAAGAAATTTACACAAACGGTTAGATGGAAGGAGAAAGGGAGCGGGTATGGGCGGGAGGAGAGTGCCGAACATTAGTCGACGGTGGAAGCCAAGGTTGGGGCGGACGGTTAGAGAAATTTTTGGCTTCCGTGTGCAAACTTGCTGGAGAACTGCTTAGATCGTTCAATGAGGGCTCGCTTTGCGCTGAAGCCGACCCGGGAGGCTAAGAGGTCGCGGTCTCGATCGAAGGGCTGGCGTGTGGGTCCCTTGGCCCCGCCCCGCCTCCGTTCAGGCGAAGAGGATGAGGAGGAGGTCGCGCTGGAATCTTTGTGTTTTCGCTTGAGACAGGGAAAATAACAAATGATCGGTATATTCTCGTGTCACAGCTGATATTAGAATAACCTGTCGTGCAGGGCTCCTAGGAATCTTAATCAAATTTGGCTGCCTTCAGCGGTGATTTCTAGACCCAGCAAAAATTTAAATAGAATCCCAGTCTACAGAAGGCGGTCGAGCTACACACACCACCGCGATCAACTATCGCATTTCTTTATGTGAGTAGTAAAATTGGGAGCGATCGCGTCTGACAAACAGACACGGTACTACTGACAGATGATTGGTCCACGAACCATAGCGAGACAGCTCTTTGTACTACGCAGACAGAGGCCAGCGTAAACTGAAAACGGTGACCGAATGGATGAAATTTTAACACCACATTGAGAACAGAACTTGACAAGGATCCCGATGGCGATAGCAAGCGACTGAAAAGAGAGCCTCTCTTTACTTGTGCTTCAATGCTCAAAATTTCGGGGTAGAAGCTCAGGGCTAAGAGCCAGTAATTGGGATGGGATGACCAGTTGGGGAGCGAAGACAAGTCGTAAACAATCACGTACCCAACGGTTCACGCGATATTCAGAATAAACCGAACTGCAGTGCACAGGGGAGCTTAAATCCTGAGCAATCAGTTAAAGGGGCGCAAGTTACCAGAGATCGTTTAGAGACCGAAAACGCGGAAGCTAACTGATCGGGCACAGAATAGATTCCTCTTAACGGAAAAAACTTCCACTGATAAAAAAGTAACGAGGGCTTCTAAGACTTACAGTATCTCGTGAAATTTTAACCAAAATTCGGAAATGAATTTCCGTTTCTGAAAGATTACTTAAGGTTATAATAGTAATTATCATGTAGTAAAATAGCAAGATATTTCAGTCATGTCAGGATGTCAGCTTTTGAATGAGCGTTTTCTGAGCCACCTGCAAAAACTGCACTGTAAGAAAGAGCTAATTGAGGAGCAGGACGTTTTCCTTTAAATTTTATACATATTTTTATATCGAAAACAAGCACCAGCATATCATTTCTCGCACCCACTTTGTAGAAAATCTCGTCATCTTAAAGGTTAATACTTCAAGAAGATGCAACATGAACACCACCACCTTCGCCTCTCTGTGTGTAAATTCACGAGCGAAAACAAGCACCAGCATATCATTTCTCGCACCCACTTTGTAGAAAATCTCGTCATCTTAAAGGTTAATACTTCAAGAAAATGTATCATTCAATTTTAAAGTTCTTTTTCCAATTATGAGATTTTTTAAGATCCTATAATGTCCACTCATAAAGCACCGTACTTATCCATTTAGTAGGGCAGCTTTTAAATTATGCAACAGGGTCCTCATGACGTCCTTCTTATAGCATAGAGAAATGTGATTTTACTTAGACGGTATGTACACGACGTGTAGTTTTGAAACGTTAAATACAAGTTCAACTGCAGATGAGGTTCGAAATTATTCGACACGTACAGAAGTTTTCAGAACCGAAGGATACCCTTTCTTTAAGTATGCAATTTGAAGAAGGCATGAGTTACGTTAACATTCTACAAGATGGCACATCTACTGTAAGTGAGGGTCTGCTATTAACTTTTCTACGTCCGACACAGGCCCGCAGTGCTCCACTCGTCGTCGAAGTTGGAAACCCCCAGCTGAGGCGAAAACCCTCGCGACACACAGCAGCTGACGGTAAGACGATCAGTAAGACGATCTCCTATAAAGAACTGAGAAGAGAACATCGAAAAGAAAGTTTCCACTTTCGATACAAGCGGTGACAGTTCAATCCAGTTAGGAGCCGTCCCAACCGACTCGTTCGCAAGCCGCCCTATCGATCCACTCACATGCTGTCGCGCCAGTTTCTCACAGGATTGAAGTTCTACCCAGCCAGTCAGGTGCGTCAGTCCAGTTGATATGCAAACCACTCAAGGGTTATAGCTGATTGGTCCGATTGCAGCCCGACCTTGGACACACTTTTATGTTCCTTTTCGTTTTAAATACGCTGCTAGAATACGTCAATAAACTTCACTTGATTTGCCCTTTGAGTTCTGATTTGGGGATTCGATAGAGGTGAGTCGTTGGACTAGCGGAAAGTTCATAACACGCCCCAACTACAGGCAGAGAAAAGGAATACTGAAAACCGCACATGGTTGGTCATCGAGGTTAACGCGCTGCGAGTCAAATCAAGGGACCGGCACGGAAATTAACCTAATTAGAAGCACTACGGAACGAATTACGGGCATTCCAGCCTGTGGGGCGGTGGTAGATGATGAAAGGGCCTACCCGATGCCTGGGGTGTATTCATCACCATTCGAAAGATCCATTTTCCAACAGAAGTTTATGAAAAGAGGTTTTTTCAGTTACTTTCAATTTTAGGAAGCAAAAGGATTCGATGGCGCTACCTAATACAAAAATTTGCAGCAGTAGCAGAACGAACGTCATTGCTATGCTGTATCGGAAATGGTGTGGAAAAAGAATAACCTTTTTGCGATGCGCCGATTTCTTTTCTCGGCGTTTTTCCTTGGAATGTTTTTTCTTCTTCTTCTTCTCTTCCTTCTTGAGTTTTTTTGCTAACTTTTTTCGATGAGCATCCAACAGACTCTCGTCACGCTTGTTTGTTTTCTGTAACGACAAATGAAACATGACCTTGTGAGGATATCTGAGCTAAACCAAAAAAGGAAAAAAAATTGTCGTCAATTTACGTTGTAAGCCTCTCGAATCGCAGACATTTGCTGGTCTCTGACGGAGATGGCCTCGTCTAACGCGGCGGTCATCTTGCTCGTGGGCGGCTTAAAGGGGACAGCCAAACAGTGGAAGGTAAGGCTCATATAAAGATGTAAATAACTTCACTAGGGGCATACAAAACAGACGTCTTTGTAAAAATGCTATAATGGTTACGGCAGAAAGAGTATTTTAAATCAACACTGCCTTACGGGGACAGACGGGGCTGCTGTTTCGGAGGAGGGGGATGCAAACCACGATACGTCCACGCCTTCTGATCCAGGATTTCTGCAAAATTTCCGTGCCCTTAGCATGTTCTTTTCAGATACCGGAAGATATTCTGTCATCCAGGCCTCACGCTGAAGCCCCGCCGGTTGGTCGGTAGGTTTGTTCTGACTCGTGTCGGCGGACGTCTGAGACAAAGTAAAAAGTACAGGTAACTAACAGTCTCTTTCTAATCAAGAATTAAGAGGAATTTTAGGACCTTTCGAACGAGGGCCCATCGCTGGGCCAAAGCACCCACCTGCATGTGTCGCAATTCTTCGAAGATCTCGCTGCCGGGCAAAAGAGGGCCGATCTCGAATGGATCGATTTTCGTCCCACTGGCTTCCGCTTGCTGGTCCTCCTCTGCACCCTTTGCCAAATGCGCGCGAATCAAGTGCTCCGGCATTGCTGGTCCGATGCCGGAGGCCGGTGCTACCGCATCGGGCGCCAGAGACGGACCGATTATACGGGCCGACTTCCCTGCTTCGTCATTATCCGTCATGACTAAGCAAGTTCACACACAAAACTGTTACTCAAACATAATTAGTAGAACGTTTATTATCATTTAGAAGCGTGTCAAGATAGGTCAGCTGGCGTGAGTTCGTGCACCACGAAAGAAAAAAATCAGAATACCTGCGGAACGAAAGTAGTCCGGAGTACTGGATATTGAAAAAATACTTGCAGTTCATGTTAAACAGGTACTCTCAATAAAAGATATTTTCAAGTTTCTGGCTAAGTGGCAATTTTTGTCTAAATTGGCCCATCTACAGTCAGTGGTCGATCGCACGAAATTTTAACCCGAATTCTGAAACGCTTTAACGATTGTGAAGGATTAATTATATTGGGCTGTGAGAATGAAGCATAATCGCAGGATATTTCAGATATATCGATTTTTGCAGATACGTCTATTCAACCGTGTGGAAAAAACAACACTCGGTAAAAACACCTACATACGTAGGGTGCATTTTTTCCTACTGATTGTCGGTGTTCCTAGATATTCAAGTACATCGTATAGCAGATGTAGGCAAAAATAATTTTTCTTGCACTCGGCTGGTATAAAATCACATTTTTCATCCGAAACCCGAAAAAATGTTTAGCCCGATCTGCCGGCGCATTTGCTTTTAGGGTTTTAAGTCCGTGAGCTGTATGTTCTCAGTTTGAAGAAACTTATATATTCATATATGCCATCAAGAAGATAATATATGGTGATCAATTGACTATATTGTAGACTTAATGAGGAGCATTATGAAACGTACAGATACGATGTAATTTGAATCACAATTGTACGGTCTTAATAAGCTCACCAAAGTGACCTCCCTTCTAATTTTAAATTTGAAGAAGGCGTGATTGGCAATCAAGTGCGTACAAGAAAGAATATTTTTGCTCATATTTTCCACAAAACTACATTTTAATTTATAAGGACATCGAAAATCAATAGAAAAATTCATAATATTTGTGTAGTCAATGTTACAGAGTATTTTTTGAGACGGCTGAAAAGCGGTGCATTCAAAGGATTGCATACTGGCATGTAAGAAATATCTTGGTATGATGAATATTACAACACCATTTAAGTAATTCTTCCTTATCAAAAACACCTATTAGAATTTTGGTTAACAGTTCATGAGGTTGGTCAACACCTTTCAATAGCCAGGTTCGATCAAGCAAATTTGGCGAAACTGTTTTTTACTTGGTGGCAGGAATGCCTAGGCACACGTTTTAACAAAAATATGCGATTTGGGTGACGGGTAAGAAGGTAAAAAAGCCCTACTGACAAGGATAACATTGCGAAGAGATCTGTCGTGAGGTAACATTCGCTCAAAATACAGATAACAGGGGTAAGCGCTGAAACTAGAGTGGTTTTGCATATTCAGGCGTCCGATAGGGAAGCAGTACAGCTTTCAAAGACGATACCATTGATGCCCGGGTCCCAATAACTGTTTTTGAGAACCCGCGGCCAAGCAGGTCATCAGATCACATGGAGCGGCGAGGGTCGTTGTATGCAGCAGACGTCAGCATAAGGGGGCCCCCTTCTAGTGAAGCCCAAGAAAACAATAATTTGATGCAGACAGTAGTAGTATTAGAAGTAATTTGTGGCGCCTTGGGCGCATATATGCCTTCCGATTGCGCCGCCCACGCCGCGCTAGGGATCAGCCTGATTGCGGATCCCGAGCGGCTGAAACGGATACACACGCACCCTGTAAAACAGCCGATTAGAGGGGTTTGCCAACTCACCAGTCACCCAATTAAATCCCCACGCTGACGCTGACTTACATTTACATGCGCTTATTCATTCACGCTTACATCACCCGAGCGGATAGACGCGAGTGTATGCCCCGGTCTGGCAACGCTTTGGGCGCCTAGTTTCTGTACATAATCGGCGACTTCGTCCCGGTCTCCTTCAAAACGGCAGCGAGCTAAAAATACTGTACTGAGTACATTCATCGCTCGGAGACAACAGTATCAGCAGTAATAGTAGTGGCGATTATATTAGTAGTATCAATGTCAGTAGTGATGGACCCTGAAAGTGAGGAAAACGTTCCAAACATGCTGTTGCAGTTTATTGAGCGCCCATCAGTTCATATACTCGGACTATTCTTATACGATACGTTCTTCAAAGGCCCGTGATGCCAAAGTTGGTTTTCGTGGTTGAGTGTTCGCAAGTCCAGCGTGTCAAAGACGTCCAACAGATTATTTCACAGCAAGGAGGAGGGGTTAAGTGGTTCAGTGCGTGAACCAATTCGATTTATGCAGAACTCACTTGTAAAATTACTTTTCCTAAACGTACTATAAATTAATGCATTTAGGTGACCATATTACAGTGCGACCGTCGTATCTGACGAGGTTCACATCAAGAAGGGGGCGAGGACGGTGACTTGCGCCTGAAGTAGAGTATAATGAGGTTGGACTTGCGACGCATTTACCGCACTCTCTTCACTGCCACTACTCGGGCCGGGTATCGTGATCAAGGCAAGACCGGTAGCGGGAGAGGGCGCAGATGTTCGGCGTGGTCGGAGCCCCACCCCCCTCCCTAAGCGTGCCAGCACATTTGGTCGGGATCCCAACTGAGTGGGAGTGCTTTAAAGGCCACATTAAGAAGGAGCCATTGCAGCCTGACTCCCAGTCCGCCAGTTGGCAACTCTACACAAACGCACGCAAAGACGACCACGCGGTCCGTCAGTTGGCAACCTTCCAAGCCAGGACTTTTAGGGCACCATGATAGCTTCAAGCGCGCGCGATGGTTTATACTGAGGAAAGTGTACTGAGCCGTTGACCTCACTCTGTATTCCCATTCCCAGATCCAAAGGCCAACTTTCGAATGTGCTTATTGGAGGATTTCCTCCACTGCCCCCACACTTCCCAAAGGCCAAATCAAGCGATTGTCATTTCCGGTTGCTGGGCGGAACATGGGAGTCCCATTTCGCCATGCCGGCTGCCGTACAAAATGCGGAAAAATGCCATCAAAAGCATTACATATTGAAATGTTAATCTGCGGCTTATTTAATAATCTAACCACTGAGTGATGCCCGCTGTTTAATCCTGTGAGTAGATCGGTGCAGCATCGATCTCATAGGACTGAGTAGTCCCGGTCGCAGTTGAAGGTGGCTCAACCGATTGAACAGTTGCCTTAGATCTCGGATAAGACCGGAAACGGACAGTTCAGTTTACCTTGCCTCCTGGGGTACTCCCGCCAAATGAACTCATGAAATTGAAACGAGATGGTCTCGCTCGAAATCAACTAACCAAGGACTGGTTCAGACTAGCTAGGCAATAAGTGACATAGTCTTCTACGAGGTTTGTCTACATCCCGGCAGTACTTTGAAAATCTTCAGATAAGCGCCCAACGGACAGGTCTAATACCGAAGACAGCTACAGCTCATAACAGTAATCGGAGCCGAGCAGGAACAGGGTATTGAGCAAAGTTGTAGGCCGGGCTTTGAATGAGGCAACATAGCGCCTTTAATCAGGTCGCGACGGCCGTTCCTTGGTTGCGCGTGTACCAGTAGGTTTTATCACGGTGTCTCACATCGAAGACAGTTAAGCTGGATGGTCCATCGAAATCGATTACCCCGAAGGAGCAGAGACGAATAGCGCACGAATCAGGTAGAACTGACCTCTTATCTTCACCACATCCATTTTAAACCAATGGAAAGGCTGGCTTCGGCACACAGTTGACCTGTCATAAGGCCCCATTTTACAAGTGCCACAATACCGCCGAGTCTTCGCCTTTCATCGACCTAGGTTTCATATTTAATCCCACCGAAAATGGATACACCTATCAGCTTATCTCCTTCGGTTTCGCCTATAAGTCGAGGCAGTTTATCGGAATGCAATCGCTAGATTGAACCCAGCTTTGATTGAACAGACACACATGAGACCCGAATGTCCGGTTGGTTAACCGTATGATAATCACTAAGCATAATTAGGCAACCGACGGGACAGCTCAGTCAAATTAGACAAAAATAAAGTAAATAGGTGGTAGCAAACTAGACACAGGACATGGAAAAATAGAGCACAAACAGAGAAAAAAATACGTTTATTAGAAAAGCTCGAAACTAACAATTACTTGCATGTAAATAAAGTAAAAACGGAAAGAACCTTTGGGAGGCAGTGGAAGCCAATAGAGGTGCCCACTGCAGAAAGGACAGGTGATAACAAAATAGGGTTTAAAAGAGTCGCATTGACCTTATGTTGCTCGATTTAGTTTTGTTCACAAACTAATGGCAAGCAGTACTGGAAATAAAAGCGTACTGACAATGGATGGATTAGCGAGCCGTGGCAAATATTGCCACTCCACGTCAAGACACAAATTCAAGAGTTGCACAATGACGGCGTTCTCACAGCGAATATTCGCGCGAAGAGAATGGAGAAATCACTGCAATCTACGAGACGTGCGAGCGCTGAAGCCTGGGAAACATTCGGTAGATGCGGAAACTACCAATGAACAAAAAGGTCCCGATGAAACCAAGCACGTAGGTTAGAACGATCGTAACGTCACTCGGAAGGAGACACTTATTAACAGCGTAGTCATTTTGAGAGATGTGAAGCTGGAGGAGAGAGAGAGAGAACGGAAAAGAAAGTTGTAGAAGCTAGAACCGCACAACTGCCAATGTGTTGTAAATACAAATGGCTGCTACTTAAATTAGTTAGTAACAATTATTTGCAGATACAAACATTTATCCATAACGTAGAGTACAGGGCTAGAAACCGTTATACGCAACTCCGTACAAAGAATAATGAGGAAAAGGCCAGTATACTGACCTAGAACTTGTTGGTAACTCCCAATGGACTGCCACCTAGGTTAGTTGTTATCCGAGTTAACGTCGACTGCCGTCAGGGAGAACAGGGTATCATACGGTAGTGCAACGAACCAGAAATGGCATCGAGTAGTTTGAATGAGTGAACACTACACGCGGATCTGGGATGGTTATGGTGGAGCTGCATGTCAGTAAAAACAACCGGTGTCCTTCCAGCCCTCCAACAACTCGCTGCAACTGTCTCGTCCCGCTACGTCAGCACCGCCCACAGCTCTTCCTGCAGTTGTGTATCAAGCATGTCCGCGTCACCTTCCATGCTGCTATAAATACTGAATCTGCCTCTGTTCCCAGTATACACTTCTGTCCCTCTGAATTTGTATTCTATCTTATCGTATGGATGAGTGCTGTCGTGCTATCCCTGACGTCTGCAGCAACTAGAGTAGGCCTGTTCGCACAAGTGGACGAGGAGTAATTAAGTGCTACTTCTTTTTTTTTAAAAAACGAAAAAGTTACGTCTTAATGGAGTTGAATGCAATGCTAGAGACATTTGCCAATGGCAATTGAGGGACAGGCATAATTTCGACCACTTTAACTAACAGACAATGGGAATTGGACTCACGAGGAGAAATCCAGGACGAGCTGAATCGTACCACGTGAAGGCAGGCACGGTCCATTCTTCCGCTAATAGTTTCCCGTTGGAGCCGGGAATCTCATGTCGACGCTGACAACCATAGTGCGAATGGCCATCGAGGACCAAACGAGGCTGTATTGCTTGCAGAAGCTAGGATAACAAAGAAAATGGTAGAGTAGGTAGGTCGGCACAAAAACCGCTACTGCTACTGCCTTGATACAAATGTGCTCACCCTTTTCGAGGTGGAATCGGTCAAGCAGTCGTTTTTGGGAGCGAATGGCTCATTGCGATAGGCGGACGGCATGGAGTCGGGGTGACCACCCTCACAGACTGTTTCGTCAGGTCGATAGAGCGGAAAGTGTTGAAGCAGAATGGGTCGAGAGTACGTGCCCGGCAGAATGGCTGAAAATATTTAAGATTATATATAGTTGGTTGAAAAAAGCGAGGGCACATTAAAAAAATGTACTAATCATACGGACAGGTAATTCAACTCGTAAAAAATGAAAAATATGAATTTATACAGTAGCCCAGCAAATATGACACAATAAAGTATGGTTTCGTTCTGTAAATCACGGTGAAACCGCACAACTGCATCTAAGGCCCTAAGCATTGTTTTCGACATCTGCTATATGATGAAAGATAAAACGAGACATAGACCGGGGCGTTGATGGAGGAGAATGAATGCTCACGACAAATCAATGCAGTTTTTACCATGGTAAACCCGCGCTAAGAGCCGTGGCTTGGAAAGCCGAAAAACGGCACGATAACGCTGTTCCCATTAAAGTAAGCTGGAATTGCTGGAGGACTGGGAATCTGGCTGCAATCGCTCCTTCTTAGTGTGACCTCTAAAGCACTCACGCAAGTGAGATTCGAGCCATGGCGAATGAATTGGCAACCGGCCAGTTGTGACATGTGTAGACGAGCTGTTTAACTTTGTCAGTCGTGCTGACGTTGTCTTGCCACCGAAGCCAGATGGATAAGGGAGGAGACGGCGTGAAGTAGATGCCGCACAAGTCTACCTAACTATAAACCAATTTACGCGCACCAACTGTGCTGCATCTAATCCGTGGAGCACGCGGTGGATATCTTCGTTTGCGACGCTAGAGCTGGAACCCAACAGAGTTCACGGGGCTACAATCAACCCGGAGGCGGGAGACGCTATTCATTTGGATATTAGGTTGCTGATTGTCCGAATTTTAAAGAGACAATAGGTTACTGCTCAAGTCTAGAACTAGTCCGGTCTGTCTGCTATGGCGGATGCGGGGAAGAGAGGCAAGTAAGGCTGAAACTCACGTTCACTTGTCTTGTCCATGACGGGGTCATCAGCTGACGATTGTCCCATTTCGGTTTTGCAGTCATCCAGGGACAGATCACCGCGAAGACACTTAAGACGCTGTTCGACCTGATGCAGGTAATATTCCGTGTGCTGACAAAAGACACAGTCATCGCCATGGAGACCCATACTGTTGACAAAAACAAACAACAGCCCACCGTAGGCCCAGATTTTGACAGCAGGGCTGTCGGGATGATCCATAAAGGCGTGCCAAAAGCGGAAGTACGTGTAGGGATGGAGTCTGACAGGAGGAGAGGAAGGAATAAAGGAGTTAAAGGGATGCGTTACTTGCTTGGAAGCAGACACGACGTCATCAAGGCGGAGAATCAGCTTACAAACTTAACCATCCCTGTAACCGGTGCATATAATATGGCTCGCAAAATCAACAGCGCATTGGAGAAAACGAGAACAGAGCGGGGGACGGGGAGCAAACAGGCGTACCATAAGACGGAATTCAGGCCCTGGTTCACCTGATTTCGCATGGGGACAAAATATGCTGCAGAAGTGCTAGCTGACTGCTCGCATTACTCAGATGGGAGCTGCGGGCTGAATGGAGCAAACTTGCCGTCTTCGGAGGAAGGCATGCGAACTGGAGTTAAGTACTGACGTCAAACGGACGTGTACAACCAATATGAGCTGGCACACTGGACGAAGGTCAATGCCACCGCCATCGGTAGAGCACCAATATGCGGAGAGACCCAAACTATTAATTCTGTCTCGCAAACAAATGGGTTGGGATTATTAATATGGCCTCCATGGCAGGGCATGGAAAAAGGCACCGTCTGTACTAAAGGTAAATCTGCCTCAGATTCCAGAAAAATTAGGCTTATGGTTAAGATATGAGTCCATGAACGTGGGCGTTAGTGTTTTCACACGGAAGTATTTGCACTTCCTGTAACTTAGTGCAAGCTCTGTTGCAGAAACGTCACCACCCCGATGTGTGTGCCGAAGGTGCCAGTTTTACAATTTCCTACAGTGTACGCAACAACTTACGTCAGACAAAAGCCAAACTTGCCCCTGTTTCCTCACCGCCATCAGGACACTAGACAAATTACAGACAGTATACAGGCAGACTGTAGAAAGCAAACCGAATCTCGCCACCAGGATGAGGTCATCACACGACAGTTCCAGAGGGCCGGTCTCCACTACTTCGGGTTTGAGTGCTCGGTCCTGCGGCGACGTTCACAAGCGGTGCAAAGCAAACAAGAGAGCGAGAAGCCCGGGATCAGGGTAGTCGCAAGAAGATGCATTAAGGCCGTCAACTTTTACGTCTATGAATGGCATGATAATGTGAGCGTGGCATTTGCCGATCCGGCCTGGAATCAGGACGTTTCCCTCTTGCCTGTCTTACTGCCGATCAAGGTCGACAGACAGTTATCCGTGGTAGAACTCAAGTACCCTGTGTGCGAAATTCAAATCTCAGGTCTAACACGCCTCTGATCAGGACGGGGCTGGCTGGCGATAGTCAATGGGCTAGAAATGTCTTCCCCTGGGTTGTACTACTTTTCGGTCGGGAATTGTTCGGCCTATGAACTCGCTTGACTGATTTTCCGAAATTAGGATATGTGAGATCGTGTTTCAGAGAGGCTTGGGCTATTTGTCTTCTGGACTGAGGAAACCATAGCTCACGGGTCGACGACACTGTGGAGCGCGATTTCACGAGAAGTCAAAGTCCAAATAGTTTGTTTGGTGGCCGTTTCGTCTCATTTGTTCTCAGGAAATCAATTATACGAATGATTGTTGAGGTAACTGGACGAATGTTTCGAAATTGCGCCGAAGGCTGGTACTGGTAGCAGCGATGTAGAGCGTCGTATAAGCCATTCCCCAACATAAAGGTCTTCAGCGTACTGCTGATGCGCATCAATAGTGAGGAGGACACGCAGATCTGATCGGAGTCATAAGAAAAAGCCTTCATCACGGTAAGTAGACATAGGATAAGATGAAACAGAGTGAAGGCACAACCCAGAGGAGAACTGTAGCCGCAGACTGTTTGACGTGCGTTTCGTTGCTGTTGTAGCAGCAGCGACCACTTTGGTAAATTATCTTATAACATCAGCACAGTGAATCGAGAGTTAGGTAACCACTTAAGATCGCACGAAGGCAGTACCTGTGGTGGAATCCAATATCGTGGTTTCCTGCGACCACTTTGAAGACCGTCGTGGCGGGATTGACTTGAAAAATATCACGAGCGTAAGCGACGTCCAGTTCAAAGTCCTTGTCGGCTTCAAAGAATCCGAAATCGAGCACATCACCCAGGTGAATAACTACATCTGGATTGTGTATGAACAATGAGGTCTGAAAGGCACGCTTCATCAGCCGCTCCCTGAAAAGAAAATCGTGGAGGAGGGAATGAAATAAAAATAATTGGCAAGTGAAATACTGCACTCTATGGAACAGTAACCTAGGAGGATGTGAATGTGAAAAGTTAACATTACCGTTTAGGGAGCAGCAGGGCTAGATTAACCGAAAGCATCACCCTGACGACACGCGTGGATCACTAGAAGCCCGGAGCAGGTCAGTGGGTGTTTCTGAATCCCTTTGAACGGCAACCAGGTGCTTCCCCAGCAATCAACCACGGCGAACGACGACGTCTGCCGCGTTTCCCCGGAGTAGATGCAGTATCGACAACGACTTGCAGAGGCGTTAGTGCGTAGTGAAGCAGACTTTAGATGCATTTACAGCACTCTCTACCCCATCACCCACTAAGTTTTGATGACAAGGTGGGTTCGAGCGCAGCGACTGCTAAAAGTTGAATGGCTCGTCTACACGGACTACGGGTTCCAGTTTGTGCACCAGGCTCGTTCAAGGGCAGGTCGGAGCTCACATGGAAGTGCCATAAAAGCCACATTAAGACTCTCAGTAGTGAGCTGAGCGAGTTATTCCGTCAGTTAGCGATCTCCAAACCACGACTCTTAGCGTGACAGATTTATTATAGCGACGAATGTAGTGATGCGCCCCAGGGTCGGCCTTACTCTTCCCTCTCCCGTGCACCAGTTAACCATTCGAGTAGGTCATTCAACGGGTAATTGCATCGGGCGCAGTGGTTGTCACTGCAGTGCTGTTGAGTTGGTCCTAAGGTTATCTCAAAGGACTCATGAACCGAGAAATTCAAATATAAACTACAATTAATGTCATCTCCATAGACTCGGACTCCAGAGCGAGACCGCGGTATTGTGCTGAGCGTATCGACTGCGCTGAGGCATCGTGAGTTTATGAGAGTAAGACATATGTTACCGGGCATTTTAGGCGCAAATGAGCGAAATTTTCGAAAGTGTGTGGAAAGGATATGGTACAACTAACTAATCTTCAGTCACACCCAAAGGCGGAAATGACTAGAATACAGTTAATCTAGCAGGTCTTACAACGACCGCTCACAGACTGGGTGGTCAGGAGTTGACAGTGACGCCGGAAACACGAGCTGGTTACAATAAGTCGGTTCTGGTCAGCAAATTCTAGGATTCTTTTGTCATTGTCACATCGAGAGCAAGGCTTAAAGCGGCTAACAAGGTGCTCTTCTGGAAATTCGGTTGGTTCAACCCGATCATTCAAATCTAAGCCAACAATAAGCGTATCGTTACGAGCGAGTTCATCAGCAAACTCTTACATCTGTAAGCATTTTTTATTGCAATTGTTGACAGCTAGTTTTAGCGTAGGCAGAAACAGCAGAGGAGTTGGCAAAGGGTTCCTTTAGTCATGCCTAAGTGGATCGGTCATTAACTGGTTCGTTCGCATTGCGCTGTTCGCTTAATCAGAGAAAAAAGTGGCCACATTATATTTAGCAGATGAGACATAGTTACCACTCTGGTACAGGGTGAGATGAAAGTCAATCTCAAGATGTTGGCTTCCCAACTTAGAGTCGGGGTTTAGACTTTGGATAGACTGCTGATAGAAGCTAAAAAATGAGTTTCGGGAAGCAGCTCAGAAGACGATGCAATTGCTGGAACATGGCATTTATTAGCCTGCGCAACCAAGACCAGAGACTGGACGGCACCAGTCCCAAATTTTAGCGAGCGCTAACGTACGTGTAGAGCGTCTCGAAAGCCGTTAGCCGCCTTCTCACACCATTCAGAGTTGAAGTTAAACATCGACAAGAAGCATGTATCAGACACCAAGTACTTAGGTCGAAAGACCCGCTGCCACGGTAGGAAACGTTTGGAGTCGTTTATCGAATCTGGTGCAATTTCGGACTAAGTAACTACGCCGGAGAAACTGGGAGACTACTACGCACGTGGCAGCAGTAAGAATGAAGGAAGCTAACTCTCAGGCGGCGGCTCATGCAACGGAATCCGGCCACAACTTTAAATTTGACAAGGCCAAAATTCTCGCAATTGCCGACAACCGCGTGAGACGTAAACTGCTCGAGTCTTGGTTCTCTGGCCCACCGGCGATTTATAAGCGCAATGAACTTACGGCTCCATATTCTTTGCTTAGGCAGAGTAATCAGCCACATAGGGAGGACGCGGTCGGCGAAAGGGTTCAGTGACAGCGAGCCACATTGCTGAGTCATCATCAAGCCAAGAGCCGAGGACAGTTATTAAATTTCGACAACTGACGACTCGGACGCGGATTAACGAGCAATCATCGCGCCATGTAAGACCACCAGCAATCAATGCGGGATCTACTGATTGGATTACGCATGCCGCGGCATGGTATCTGCGTCCTATAAATACTGCACCCCTGGCGCCCTCATGACCCATATATGTGAATGACTCTTAGGATGGGTTCGAGGGAGAATCCAAAATGTCAGGCTAATAAATGCCACGTTCCAACGATCGCATCTTCTTTTGGATAGTCAGCTTCGACGTTGTTGACGAGCCTCATGAGATGTCAGACTGGGTACCAAGATCAAGGAGCGTTTGGATGTCTTGATATGAAAATGTAGGGTCCGTTCCCAGCTGGATAGTTCAGTCCATATCATGGGATCAGGCTAAGCGCGCCGGTTCACCCATACGCCGTAGAATGGTCTATATTAGTTTAAACTTGCTGCCTCATTTTGGCAACTTTGAGGGCAGGTGGATCTAAATGCCGGGTTTCTTACTCGACGTTGCCTCCTTAATTACTTGAACCGAAAAAAAATCAACCACGAAAAAATTGCGGTATACGAAAGGTTACTGGGGGTTTAAGTTTGCTATGTCAGTGGCACCATTGGACTTTGATAAACTTTAGTGGTCAGTCGACATGTCGGACCCCAGCCCTGCGCGCCCTGATAATATTACTTTTACTAATGTGCTACTGTTTATTTACCAGAACCGAGAGCCCGCTTATTTCGCAATTAAATTTCATTGAAGGCTGTTCTGTTATCGGCCACTCATGCAGGTGCCAGGTAACAAGGTTAACGAGCAAGATAAATATTTATATCACCCGTTAAGACCTACAGTGACGGCTGTCCTTACCACAGAATACGCAGGTATCGTGTGCAGTCAATGCCATTTACTAGCACCTACAACTTTCGTGCATGCAAGTAGGTAGGGACTAAGAATAAGATTTCGGGACTGCAGAGTTTAACTTATTGTGTGGTTTGAAGTCAATTTTCAAAATTTGTTCAAAAATAGTGGGCTGGTAGCAATGCTTCGGGGATGTTGTTGCTGTAACAGGTAGCTTTCATAAAAAAATATTTAAAATTTCACTGTCTCTGCTACCAGGCATAAAAACTACAAACCGAGACGGTTAGTGTGAAAATTACCTCATAAACCTATAAAGCCAGTCATGTTTTGAACTTATGTGGCTGTCCGTAAGTATCAGAACTTTCAGTGGTCGGGAGTTTCCACTTGGGAGGACAAATGGATCGGAGTTTCTATTGGCAAGCAGTGGCCAGGTGCATTGAAGAAGGCTGAGGTAATAGAACACGTACTCCACGAAAATAATAAATATCAGCACCGAGACAATTAAAAGTGCTAGTGACTTTCGAGAAAACATGAATCACTTGTGTTGCAATGAAGCTCCTGTAGGTAAACACCCACCTAAAATTTGGTAGAAAATGTACAATACATCGGCATAACAATATTTTTTAAAGAGCACACGGGGAATTTTTATTTTTTATTGGCAAATAGGTCAACAAAAATTTCAAGCAGTGGCATGTACAGAATACTTGTCGTGAAGATCGGTGACGTCCACAGCTCCAACGAACTCCCAACCATCCTTGGTTATGTGGTACACTAAAATTCAAGGGATTACGCGTTTATAAGAACTGCACCTACGGTTATTCATTCCTCCTGATGCAGGGTCTCGGTAAGTTGCATGGTAAATAGCCCTGCGACCGAGCTCGATGGCCTCATCGGTGTTCATGTCAAATTTGTATCCACGATCAAGGATGGCATATGCGTGAGGACTGCCAGATCCAGTGGAGAAGTAGTCGCCGGTGAGTCTTGTACCTTCGTTGTCGATGTAATACAGCCCAGGACCCATTTTATCATAACCAGCAATAACCGAGCCCAGAGAAATACCCATCCCCTTGTAATTATAAAGCATATTAGACAGAAGCTTCGAGGCGGCAGCCACTGACATCCTTTCTTTATTCCTCAGCTCAAATAATCTAGCATTTTAGGTAAGGGGATAATAAAATTCACACCTGCAGTGCTTTGACAGCACACGTTCCCAATAGAGACAGTCTGCAGCTCCGCCAGCCATTGTTCCGAGCATATACTTGTTTATCTTTAGGACCTTGTGTACATCAGGTGTAGCTAAGGCGAAATAAGCTAAACGGAAACATACCGATATAGCTCCCAGCAGACGCACGAGAATCAACGGAAACCACTATGCCATCTTTATACTTAAAGGCTAGGGTTGTGGTTCCGTGAACAAACTTAATTCTGTGGTCTCCGCAGGAAACACCATGGTCGATTTTTTCAATGTGACCCTAGACAACCTTATACAATAAGGGATGTGTACCTGGAGAATTGGGGCTGTGCACAAGGACAGTTCAGAATTGTGCACAGATGGAAACAACACCTGAGGGGAAGAATTTAATTCGAGAAAAGGTAGAGGGGCTTTGAAATCTGCAACATCGGCCAAAGCCATTGCATTAATCAAGATTATTAAATAAACCGCGGTAATGTTCAACTACTTCAAACAATTTTCAAATAACCATCGGTGACCGCTTTTATAAGCAAAGAAAAATTAACAGAAAATCTACTTCTTTTTGGAACAGTATTTTTCAGAGAGAATTCAGAAAATGTAGTTTACTCGGGTTCTATGTGGCGTTACTTCTCTGCACCAGTGTTGATAGGCGATCTACAATTAATCGATGATGTTATCATTTCTCGTGTCGTCCAATTATGAAAAATGGGAGGATGGAGTTGTCCGACTGTTGACTGCGGTTAGTCTGCGGATACTTATTGGTCCGGATATGGAATATGAAGTAGTATGCTTTCGGTAAACACCTCCGCGTGGAAAAGCCTGAACTGGAAAACAAAGGAATATAACCGGACAGTATATCATCGATGGGGGAAGGCAGTGATTTTACTTTAGGTGCCGGCTTTATTGGAAACGAACTACAAAGACTTTATAAATGAGTCAAACCCCAAGCCGATCACTAAAGTCTTTGTAGCTGAATGCGGGTAAGTGTTAAATTCTATTCAATTTATTGAGGGAAATAGGCATGGGTCTATGAGTACCCTATTTCAACCTGAACTTAAGTGGTGCGTATAGCTGTAACCTGTGGGTTGTATAACTTCAAAGGCGATCATTAAATATGACAAGTGGTGCGTGAGTCTCAAGCTTTAAGTTATAAACCCTCATCGCTCGGGCTCATTTTGGAACATAAGACTGTCAAGTATCCTTTTAAAGCTTTCCGGGAGATGGTGATATCACAACGTCTACAGGAAAGGACATTCCATGGTTTGATCACTATGACAGAGGAAGAGAACTTGCGCACATTAAGCCACACTTGCTGGATGCACAGTTTCAACGGGTGACCTTGGGGATGAGTCATAACAGCAACTTCCGAGAAGTCCGAGAATTCCAGACAGCAATCAAGGATTTGCCTCATGCTGATAGAATATCGGCAAAATCTGCTCAGATTTGCGGTTTTATTTCTTATAATTTCTACCTTCCTGACATTAAATTAAGACTTTATCGTATGTTTGTACGTCCCATTCTTGAATTTTTCTGTCCTTTCTTCGGTTTAATGAACGAATCTAGCCGTTCAAAAATTGAAAATGTCCAAAGACATTTCACAAAAAAACTCCTATTTCCGACTCTTTCAACTACTTTCTACTCAACAAGATGCCAGCTAATGAAGCTAAACGTTCTTTGGGTCAGGAGACTTGAAGCGGGCTTTTGTCTCCTTTTCCGACTAAATAATAGTGTAACTCTTCCCAAGCTTTCTGTCCTTACCCCCGTTAGTCTTCCTTATAACCTAAGAAATTCTGCACCAATTATACCTCCCCCCGCATCCTCCACGTGTAAACGCTCTCTCTTCTTTGCTTCTAGGTATAGTTTTCTTTGGAATAACTTGCCAATTGAAATTAGGTCGTTAACTAGTCTATCTGCATTCAAGCGAAGACTGCACATTTATCTGAACACTGATTCTATTAACCTTTTATTTTCCTCATCTTTTCATAGTAGCTTTCCCATAACTCGGAGAAAGGACCATCGGGAATTTAAGTGACTCTCTTGAAACTATATTTTCGCAACCTCGAGTCGCCCATGAACTATGATGTCTCCTTATATCACCTGTCATCCAAACGAGGACGTCATTCGGACGTACACATTCAGTGGTCCACAGTCTAAAATGCTACCGTTTCTTGGGATATTAACCATCATCGGAATTCAATTCTGGATCCTAAGATGCTGAGGGCTTAAGTTCATTGACACATTTTCAAGGGATTTTGTTTCATACGCCTAAGTGATCAAGAACGAATCACCTCGACGTTTCATTTTCTCATTCTGAAATGCTACTACCGTATTACCCTACTCTACCACCTGAACATTTTTTCCTAAGCAGTTTTTCTCCTACCGTCTATTCAAAAATGAACGCCTATTGAACTCTGCCTCCATTTTTAAGGTAGGAGTTTTTTTCACTGCCTATTTTTTCTAGCTCACCATTAATTTTTGAAAACATCGCTAACTGTTGACATAGCAGGACAAGTTATGCATTTTTACATTTTATCTGCACACATTGTCATAACTTTATTTCGTTACTTATGTTTGCTTAGACAGTGCCTTGCCGGTGCTAACCAAATATAAATTCTAAAAAAATTATAAATAAGAAAACTGCCATCCAAATGCCAGGCAGCAAATATATACCCCATACACAAGAGAAGGGCTCGAGCTAATGTCAACAATTATCGACTTGTTAGCCTAACCTCCATTTGCTGTAAAATAATGGAATCAATATTTAAGAAGGCGAACATGACGTTCCTTGAGGAAAATCGATTACTCTTAAAGCTCCAGCATGGCTTCAGACAGAATCACTATTGTCTTTATAGTTTATTGCTCTCGACAGCACAGGGGGCTCGCACATCGGTCGAAGATATTAGGGTTGACGTCATCAACACTGATTTCAAGAAGGCGTTTGTCAGTGTTCCACACAACCATCTTATCTATAACTTATCTAAAATTGGAATAAGAGGAGTGCTGCTGACATTAATTGCAGATTTTCCTACAGGAAGATTGCTAACTGTGTGTCGGTACCTTTTCAGTATTATTATTATTATTTTATTTATTGCCAGTTTACAGGCAAGGTCAAAAGGGATATATACAGTAAGGGGTCCAGCTGACAGTGAAAAAAAACTCCTGATCGTTCTTTAAGGTATTTTCAGGAGAAAAAACTGCAGCTTGTTGAACAGATTAAAGTTTAGGACAGGGAAGTGTTGACACAGGTGCACAGTGTAGTACTTCTCCTTTCGGTGTTGTGGATCTGGTCTTCTGTACTAGCAGCAAGTATGCCGGCGAGCGGCTGCTAGCTGTAGACTGAGGAATAACCCGATTACGGACTGCAGAGCCAGCAATATTGCCTTCAGCATGAAGTCCGGCATAGGATTCAGAGTCCGTGGACGCCATCAGAACGGAAAAAGAGCTTCCAGAGAATCAGCACCCAAAATTCGCGGAAGGTGTCCTGAATGTAGAAAACTAGTGACAGCTCTCGTAAACAAAGGATAGTTTTGCTGAATTATAAATAAATAAATAAATAAATAAATTGTATATTTAAGGCCCAGAGAGCCCCGTCATTTCAAACTTAGTATCGCGGTATAAATAAATACAAAGTGGATAATTGCTGCTCTATGTGAGCAGCCATATTAACAGCAGAAATTAACATTATGGTAGGCATATCCGATTCAGAACGATTTGCCATTTTTAAAACAATAGACAACAATCTTTAAAATAAACGGTGAACTAGAAAAAAAGCAGTAAAAAAAAACTCCTACGGTAAATTGGAGGCGGAGTTCAGCGAGCCGCCAATTTTTAAAAAAAGTAGGAGAAAAAAACTGCTTCACTAAAACATTAATAGCTAGATGCAATGGGATAGATCTGTGATGATGCTGACAACGTATGAGGGTTCGGAACGCTCCTTGTCGTGTGAGAGATAATATAGCAGTCAGAGCTACTGTTTGTTTCCACCAGTGGAGGTGTGAGAGGACGGACTCATCGTGGACACCAGGGTCAAAACGAAGACGGGACAGTAGAGGTCATGAGATCATCATTGAGATGCGACCTTGCCGACTGCATAGTCCCCCAATCAAAGAAGCAAAACTATCGGAACCCGCCTTGATCCTCAACTGAACCTGGAGACCATCGTCGGGGTTGCAAAAGCGGAGGAAAGTACCAAGGCAATTATAATACTTCTGGGTAGTTTATTCCAGATTGCTATAGCATTTACCGAAAAAAACTGACGGTATTTAACGGTGCGTGCCAAAGGAAGAAATAAGAATACATCTCTATGATTGGTGCGCCGATAGTGGTCGAGCTGCCTCAGGGATGTAAGGGGGTTAAAGGTAAAACCGTTTAAAAGCTTGAACAGTAAAAATAGTCCCTTCTGTAATCTACGAAGCCACAACGGGTCGAGGCTTGTAAGCTCACAGCGTTGTTGGTAGGACAAGTTTCTGTGCTCTGAAGTAATAACTCTTTTAGTAAAGAAGTGCTGGACTGATTCTATCTTCCTCCGTTCACTCGCGCAGAAGGCTAAATAGAAACGAGCAGTATTCCAGACTAGGTCTGACATACATTTTATAAAGGCTGGTCCTAATATTGAGGGTTTTAAAATTTCTGAGAATAAAACCCAGTGGTTTGGCGTGCTTTAGAGACAATCAGGGCGCAGTGCTCTGACAGATTAAGACTACTAGAATATGATATGCCCAGATCCGTTATAAACCCGGGCACATTTAAGTCATGACCGTCTATGCTTAGATGAGGCTGATGGTTGTCACAACTAACCATAACGGAGCATTTGTGCCAAGAGAGCGAAGGCGCCATGTGCGACACCACTGAGCGAAGGCTTGAAGATCCTTTTTAAGAGCTCAAGCACAATGTGGCGATCGACCGGTTTATAACGATAGGCAACTTTTAAATCATCAGCGTACATAAAGGGCCTACCATACTGAAAAACAATCAGGAACATCGTTCACAAAAAGGCAAAATAGAAGCGGGCCGAGTACACTACCCTGAATAACGCCACTCCTCACGCGTGGGGTTGGAGATAACATCGGAAATTTTTACCCGTTGTGCGCGATCATTCAAATAGGAGGATATTAAGTTCAGAAGCTTGTTACCTATGCCGAAGGAAGTAAGTTTCAGCAGGAGGAGATCGTGGTCAACACGATCAAAAAGCCTTCGTGAAGTCGAAATAAACGGTGTAAATTGCAAAACCACTATCTCTAGATTGTAGCACATGATCAAAGTAAGAGAGCTGGCAGGTGTCACAAGATCTTTTTCGAGAAACCCATGCTGAGCCGCATTAAGTAGGTTATTCTCTGTTAGGTGACGCATCAACTTGTCTTTAATCAAGGTCTCTAATATCTTCGAGGCTGCTGGCAGTGTATTTATTGGCCTAAAGTCGTCAAATGACGTAGTTCTGCCGTGTTTGGGTATAGGCAAAATGTGCGATTCCTTCCATAAAAATAGGGAAGGTTTCACTTTCAAGAGCAAGATTGAATATCTTATACAGAAGTGACGGAAATATATCATTTGCATCCGCCTTTAGAACGCTGACCGGGACGCCATCTGGTCCAGGACTGTAAGATTGGTGAGAACGCCGAATGGCTACGGTTACGTCCCAGAGGGTAAAAGTTATGTTTTCGAGGACGCTACCGGTCCAAACCCGGACGTTTGGAAAGGGGGCGACCGAATGTTCACTGAAAGTTCTAGACAAGAAAGCATTGAAGCTATCAGCTGTCAACTTAGCGTCAGCTATAGGTTTCCAAAAGCATCTCGAAGTACAGGGTACTGAGTTTTTCTCTGCGATTTTACAGTCCGCGAAAAGAGTTTTGCAACATTGTACGAAGGGTTTTCGGCAAAGTTAACCTCTTCAGCTAGTCGCTTTTCTTCGGAGAGCCTCTTAGCCTGTTCAAAGATTTG
>WEDG01000386.1:0-13413 GCA_017591395.1 Schistocephalus solidus | reverse complement strand
CCATACACCATTTCAACACACAACCCCAAGTATTTATTTAAGAACCTTACTTACCTGCACCTTTTCTGACCGTGGCAGAGAAGCTTCTTCCATAAACAATTTCTTCACACAAAACCGAGCATTTACTTCAGAACCTAACTTACCATCACCTATAATGACCTTGGCTGAGAAGCTTATTCCACACACCATTTCTTCACACGAACCCAAATATTAATGTCATAAACTAAGTTACCACCATATATTCTGACCGTGGCTGAGAAGCTTGATCCATACACCATTTCTACACACAAATCCAAGTTTTAACTGCAGAACCTTACTTACCTGCACCTTTTCTGACCGCGGCTGAGAAGCTTGTTGCACACACCATTTTTCACAAAAACCTTAGTATTAACTTCACAACCTTACTTTCTTCCACCTATTCTGATCGTGGCTGAGAAGCTTCTACTTGACACCATTAATACACACAAACCCAAGTATTTATTTTATAAACTTTTTTACCTGCACCTCTTCTGAAAGTTGCTGACAAGCTTCTTTTATACACCATATCTACACACAAATTTAAATATTAACTTCAGAACCTAACTTACCTCCACATATTCTGACAGTGGCTGAGAAGCTTCCTCTTTACACCATTTTAAAACTCGAACCCCAGTATTAACTTCAGAAACTAACGTACCTCCACCTATTCTGACCGTGGCTAAAAAGCTTCTTCCATACATCATTTCGAAACACAAACTCAAATATAAACTTCAGAACCAAACTTAACTCCATCTATTCTGACCGTGGCTGAGAAGCTTCTTCTCAAAACAATTTGAAACACATTCACCCAAGTATTAACTTCAGAAACTAACGTACTTCCACCTATTCTGACCGTGGCTGAAAAGCTTCTTCCATACACCATTTCGAAACACAAACACAAATATAAACTTCAGAACCTAACTTACCTCCACATATTCTGATTGTGGCTGAGAAGCTTCTTCCATACACCATTTCTACACTCAAACCTAAGTATTAACTTCAGAACCTTACTTACCATCACCTTTTCTGACCATGGCTGCGAAGATTATTTTATACACCATTTCTACACACACACTCAAATATAAATTTCAGAACCTTACTTTACTGCACCTTTTCTGATTATGGCTGCGAAGCTTCTTTTATACACCATTTCCACACACAAACCCAAATAGAAACTTTAAAACCTTACTTACCTCCACATTTTCTGACCGTGGCTGAGAAGCTTCTTACATACACGATTTCTTCCCACAAAACCGAGCATTAACTTCAGAACCTAACTTACCATCACCTATAATGAACTTGGCAGAGAAGCTTATTCCACACACCATTTCTACACACGAACCCAAATATTAATGTCAGAAACTAACTTACCGCCACATATTCTGACCGTGGCTGAGAAGCTTCTTCCATACACCATTTCTTAACACAAACCCAAGTATTTACTGCAGAGCCTTACTAACCTGCACCTTTTCTGCTCGCGGCTGAGAAGCTTTTTGCACACACCATTTATCAAAAGAACCTTAGTTTAAACTTCACAACCTTACTTTCTTCCACCTTTTCTGATCGTGGCTGAGAAGCTTCTTCTTAACACCATTAATACACACAAACTTAAGTATTTACTTCAGAACCTTACTTACCTGCACCTTTTCTGACCGTTGCTGAGAAGCTTCTTTTAATCACCATATCTACACACAAACTCAAATATTAACTTTAGAACCTAACTTACCTCCACCTATTCTGACCGTGGCTGAGAAGCTTCCTCCATACACCATTTCAACACACAAACCCAAGTATTTAATTAAGAACCTTACTTACCTGCACCTTTTCTGACCGTGGCAGAGAAGCTTCTTCCATACACAATTTCTTAACACAAAACCAAGCATTAACTACAGAACCTTACTTAAAATCACCTATAATGACCGTGGCTGAGAACGTTATTCCATACACCATTTCTACACTCAAACCCAAGTATTTACTTCAGAAACTAACATCCTCCACCTATTCTGACCGTGGCTGAAAAGCTTCTTCCATACACAATTTTGAAACACAAACTCAAATATAAACTTCAAAACCTAACTTACCTTCACATATTCTGACAGTGGCTGAGAAGCTTCTTCCATACACCATAACTACACAAAAACTCAAAATAAACTTCAGAACCTAACTTTACTCCTCCTATTCTGACCGTGGCTGAGAAGCTTCTTCCCTACACCATTTTTTACTTTCAAACCATGTATTAACTTCAGAACCTTACTTAACTGCACCTTTTCTGACCATGGCTGCGAAGCTTCTTTTACACACCATTTCTACACACAAACTCAAATATAAACTTCAGAACCTAACTTACTTGCACCTTTTCTGATTATGCCATCGAAGCTTCTTTTATACACTATTTCTAAACAAATCTTAAATATAAACTTAAGAACCTAACTTAACTCAACCTTTTCTGACCGTGGCTGAGAAGCTTCTTCCATAAACCATTTCTACACACTCACCCAAGTATAAACTTCAAAACCTAACTAACCTCCACCTATTCTGACCGTGACTGAGAAGCTTATTCCATACACAATTTCTTCACACAAACCGAGCATTAACTTCAGAACCTAACTTACCAACACCTATAATGACCGCGGCTGAGAAGCTTGTTGCACACACCATTTTTCACAAAAACCTTAGTTTTAACTTCACAACCTTACTTTCTTACACCTATTCTGATCGTAGCTGAGAGCTTATTCTAAACACCATTAATACACACAAACCCAAGCATTTACTTCAGAACCTTACTTACCTGCACCTTTTCTGACCATGGCTGCGAAGCTTCTTTCATACACCATTTTAACACACAAACCCAAGTTTTTACTTCAGAACCTTACTTATCTGCACCTTTTCTGACCGTGGCAGAGAAGCTTTTTCCATACACAATTTCAAAACACAAACTCAAATATAAACTTCAGAACCTAACTTAACTCCACCTATTCTGACCGTGGCTGAGAAGCTTCTTCAATACACCATTTCTACTTTCAAACCCAAGTATTAACTTCAGAACCTTACTTACCTGCACCTTTTCTGACCATGGCTGAGAAGTTTCTTTTATACACCATTTTTACACACAAACTCAAATATAAACTTCAGAACCTTACTTACCTGCACCTTTTCTGATTATGCCATCGAAGATTTTTTATACACCATTTCTACACACAAACTCAAATTTAAACTTCAGAACCTAACTAACCTGCACCTTATCTGACCGTGGCAGAGAAGCTTCTTCCATACACAATTTCTTCACACAAAACCGAGCATTAACTACAAAACCTAACTTAAAATCACCTATAATGACCTTGGCTGATAACGTTATTCCATACACAATTTCTTCACACAAAACCGAGCATTAACTTCAGAACCTTACTTACCTCCACATATTCTGACCGTGGCTGAGAAGCTTCTTCCCTACACCATTTCTTAACACAAACCAACGTTTTTACTCTAGAGCCTTACTAACCAGCACCTTTTCTGACCGTGGCTGAGAAGCTTCTTCCATACAACACTTCGAAACACAAACTCAAATATAAACTTCAGAACCTAACTTACCTGAACCTGTTCTGACCGTTGCTGAGAAGCTTCATTTATACACCATATCTACACACAAACTTAAATATTAAATTCAGAACCTAACTGACCTCCACCTATTCTGAACGTGGTTGAAAAGCTTTCTCCACACACCATTTATACACACGAACCCAAGTATTTACTTAAGAACCTTACTTACCTGCACCTTTTCTGACCGTTGCTGAGAAGCTTCTTTTAATCACCATATCTACACAAAAACTCAAATATTAACTTCAGAACCTAACTTACCTCCACCTATTCTGACCGTGGCTGAAAAGCTTCCTCTTTACACCATTTCAACACTTAAACCCAAATATTTACTTCATAACCTTACTTACCTGCACCTTTTCGGACCGTGGCAGAGAAGCTTCTTCCATACACAATTTCTTCACACAAAACCGAGCATTAACTTCAGAACCTAACTTAAAATCGCCTATAATGACCTTGGCTGAGAACGTTATTCCATACACAATTTCTACACTCAAACCCAACTATTAACTTCAGAAACTAACTACCGCCACCTATACTGACCGTAACTGAAAAGCTTCTTCCATACACCATTTTTACTTTCAAACCCAAGTATTACCTTCAGAACCTTACTTACCTGCACCTTTTCTGACCATGGCTGCGAGGCTTTTTTATACACCATTTTTACACACAAACTCAAATATAATTTTCAGAACGTTACTTACCTGCACCTTTTCTGATTATTTCATCGAAGCTTCTTTTATACACCATTTCTACACACAAACTCAAATATACACTTCAGAACCTAACTAACCTCCACATTTTCTGACCGTGGCTGAGAAGCTTCTTCCATATACCATTTCTACACACTCGCCCAAGTATAAACTTCAAAACCTAACTAACCTCCACCTATACTGACCGTGACTGAGAAGCTTATTCCATACACAATTTCTTCACACAAAACCGAGCATTAACTTCAGAACCTAACTTACCATCACCTATAATGACCTTGGCTGAGAAGCTTAATCCACACCCCATTTCTACACACGAACCCAGATATTAACTTCAGAAACTAACTAACCTCCACACATTCTGACCGTGGCTGAGAAGCTTCTTCCATACACCATTTCTTAACACAAACTCAAATATAAACTTCAGAACCTAACTTACCTGAACCTTTTCTGACCGTTGCTGAGAAGCTTCTTTTAAACACCATATCTACACACAAACTCAAATATTAATTTCAGAACCTTACTGACCTCCAACTATTCTGAACGTGGTTAAAAAGCTTCCTCCACACACCATTTATACACACAAACCCAAGTATTTACTTAAGAACCTTACTTACCTGCACCTTTTCCGACCGTTGCTGAGAAGCTTCTTTTAATCACCATATCTACACACAAACTCAAATATTTATTTTAGAACCTAACTTACCTCCACCTATTCTGACCGTAGCTGCGAAGCTTCTTCCATACACCATTTCTACACACAAACTCAAATATAAACTTCAGAACCTTACTTACCTGCAAATTTTCTGATTATGCCATCGAAGCTTCTTTTATACACCATTTCTACACACAAACTCAAATATAAACTTCAGAACCTAACTAACCTCCACCTATTCTGACCGTGGCTGAGAAGCTTCTTCCATAAACCATTTCTACACACTCACCCAAGTATAAACTTCAAAACCTTACTAACCTCCACCTATTCTGACCGTGACTGAGAAGCTTATTCCATACACAATTTCTTCACACAAAACCGAGCATTAACTTCAGAACCTAACTTACAATCACCTATAATGACCTTGGCTGAGAAGCTTAATCCACACACCATTTCTACACACGAACCCAAATATTAACTTCAGAAACTTACTTACCTCCACATATTCTGACCGTTGCTGAGAAGCTTCTTCCATACACCATTTCTTAACACAAACCCAAGTATTTACTGCAGAGCCTTACTTACCTGCACCTTTTCTGACCGCGGCTGAGAAGCTTGTTGCACACACCATTTTTCACAAAAACCTTAGTTGTAACTTCACAACTTTACTTTCTTCCACCTATTCTGATCGTGGCCGAGAAGCTTCCTATTAACACCATTAATACACACAAACCAAAGTATTTACTTCAGAACCTTACTGACCTGCACCTTTTCTATTCGTTGCTGAGCAGCTTCTTTTAATCACCATATCTACACACAAACTCAAATATTAACTCTGAGAACCTCACTTACCTTCACCTATTCTGACCGTGGCTGAGAAGCTTCCTCCATACACCATTTCAACACACAAACCCAAGTATTTACTTAAGAACCTTACTTACCTGCATCTTATCTGACCGTGGCAGAGAAGCTTGTTCCATACACAATTTCTTCACACAAAACCGAGCATTAACGACAGAACCTAACTTAAAATCACCTATAATGACCTTGGCTGAGAACGTTATTCCATACACCATTTCTACACTAAAACCCAAGTATTAACTTCAGAAACTAACTTACCTCCACCTATTCTGACCGTGGCTGAAAAGCTTCTTCCATACACAATTTCGAAACACAAACTCAAATATAAACTTAAGAACCTAACTTACCTTCACATATTCTAAACGTGGCTGAGAAGCTTCTTCCATACAGCGTTACTACACACAAACTCAAAATAAATTTCAGAATCCAAACTTAACTCCACCTATTCTGACCGTGGCTGAGAAGCTTCTTCCATACACCATTTTTTATTTCAAACCCAAGTATTAACTTTAGAACCTTACTTAACTGCACCTTTTCTGACCATGGCTGCGAGGCTTTTTTATACACCATTTTTACACACAAACTCAAATATAAACTTCAGAACGTTACTTACCTGCACCTTTTCTGATTATTTTATCGAAGCTTCTTTTATACACCATTTCTACACACAAACTAAAATATACACTTCAAAACCTAACTAACCTCCACCTATTCTGACGGTGACTGAGAAGCTTATTCCATACACAATTTCTTCACACAAAACCGAGCATTAACTTCAGAACCTAACTTACCATCACCTATAATGACCTTGGCTGAGAAGCTTAATCCACACACCATTTCTACACACGAACCCAGATATTAACTTCAGAAACTAACCTACCTCCACATATTCTGACCGTGGCTAAGAAGCTTCTTCCATACATCATTTCTAAACACAAACCCTAGTTTTTACTGCAGAGCCTTACTAACCTACACCTGTTCTGACCGCGGCTGAGAAGCTTCTTCCATACACCATTTCGAAACACAAACTCAAATATAAACTTCAGAACCTAACTTACCGGAGCTTTTTCTGACCGTTGCTGAGAAGCTTCTTTTATACACCATATCTACACACAAAACTCAAATATTAATTTCAGAACCTTACTGACCTCCAACTATTCTGAACGTGGTTGAAAAGCTTCCTCCACACACCATTTTATACACACAAACCCAAGTATTTACTTTCAGAACCTTACTTACCTGCACCTTTTTCCGACCGTTGCTGAGAAGCTTCTTTTAATCACCATATCTACACAAAAACTCAAATATCAACTCTAGAAGCTAAACTTACCTCCACCTATTCTGACCGTGGCTGCGAAGCTTCTTCCATACACCATTTTCTACTTTCAAACCATGTACTAACTTCAGAACCTAACTTACCTGCACCTTTTCTGACCATGGCTGCGAAGCTTCTTTTATACACCATTTCTACACACAAACTCAAATATAAACTTCAGAACCTTACTTTCCTGCACCTTTTCTGACCATGGCTAAGAAGCTTATTCCATAGATCATTTCTACACATGAACCTTAATATTAACTTCAGAAACTAACTTACCTCCACCTATTCTGACCGTGGCTGAAAAGCTTCTTCCATACACAATTTCGAAACACAAACTCAAATATAAACTTAAGAACCTAACTTACCTTCACATATTCTAAACGTGGCTGAGAAGATTCTTCCATACACCATTACTACACACAAACTCAAAATAAATTTCAGAATCAAACTTAACTCCACCTATTCTGACCGTGGCTGAGAAGCTTCTTCCATACACCATTTTTACTTTCAAACCCAAGTATTAACTTTAGAACCTTATTTACCTGCACCTTTTCTGACCATGGCTGCGAGGCTTTTTTATACACCATTTTTACACACAAACTCAAATATAAACTTCAGAACGTTACTTACCTGCACCTTTTCTGATTATTTTTTTGAAGCTTCTTTTATACACCATTTCTACACACAAACTAAAATATACACTTCAAAACCTAACTAACCTCCACCTATTCTGACCGTGACTGAGAAGCTTATTCCATACACAATTTCTTCACACAAAACCGAGCATTAACTTCAGAACCTAACTTACCATCACCTATAATGACCTTGGCTGAGAAGCTTAATCCACACACCATTTCTACACACGAACACAGATATTAACTTCAGAAACTAACCTACCTCCACATATCCTGACCGTGGCTGAGAAGCTTCTTCCATACATCATTTCTAAACACAAACCCAAGTATTTACTGCAGAGCCTTACTAACCTACACCTGTTCTGACAGCGGCTGAGAAGCTTCTTCCATACACCATTTCGAAACACAAACTCAAATATAAACTTCAGAACCTAACTTACCGGAAGCTTTTCTGACCGTTGCTGAGAAGCTTCTTTTATACACCATATCTACACACAAACTCAAATATTAATTTCAGAACCTTACTGACCTCCAACTATTCTGAACGTGGTTGAAAAGCTTCCTCCACACACCATTTATACACACAAACCCAAGTATTTACTTAAGAACCTTACTTACCTGCACCTTTTCCGACCGTTGCTGAGAAGCTTCTTTTAATCACCATATCTACACAAAAACTCAAATATCAACTCTAGAAGCTAACTTACCTCCACCTATTCTGACCGTGGCTGCGAAGCTTCTTCCATACACCATTTCTACTTTTCAAACCATGTACTAACTTCAGAACCTAACTTACCTGCACCTTTTCTGACCATGGCTGCGAAGCTTCTTTTTATACACCATTTCTACACACAAACTCAAATATAAACTTCAGAACCTTACTTTCCTGCAAATTTTCTGATTATGCCATCGAAGCTTCTTTTTTACACCATTTCTACACACAAACTCAAATATAAACTTCGGAGCCTAACTTAACTCCACCTTTTTCTGACTTTGGCTGAGAAGCTTCTTCCATAAACCATTTCTACACACTCACCCAAGTATAAACTTCAAAAACCTTCGTAACCTCCACCTATTCTAACCGTGACTGAGAAGCTTATTCCGTACACAGATTTCTTCACACAAAAACCGAGCATTAACTTCAGAACCTAACTTACCATCACCTATAATGACCTTGGCTGCGAGGCTTAATCCACACACCATTTCTACACACGAACCCAGATATTAGCTTCAGAAACTAACCTACCTCCACATATTCTGACCGTGGCTGAGAAGCTTCTTTCCATACATCATTTCTACACACAAACCCAAGTATTTGCTGCAGGAACCTTACTAACCTGCACCTGTTCTGACCGCGGCTGAGAGGCTTCTTCCATACACCATTTCGAAACACAAAACTCAGCATATAAACTTCAGAACCTATCTTACCGGGCACCTTGCACGACCTTGGCTGAGAAGCTTATTCCATACACCATATCTACACACAAACCTCAAATATTAACTTCAGAACCTTACTGACCTCCAACTATTCTGAACGTGGTTGAGAAAGCTTCCTCCATACACCATTTCTACACACTAAACTCAGATATTATACTTCAGAACCTTACTTACTGCACCTTTTCCGACCGTTGCTGAGAAGCTTCTTTTATATCACCATATCTACACACAAAACTCAAATATTAACTTCTAGAACCTAACTTACCTCCACCTATTCTCAGACCGTGGCTGCGAAGCTTCTTCCATACACCATTTCTACTCAAACCAATATACTAACTTCAGAACCCTTAACTTACCTGCACCTTTTTCTGACCATGGCTGCGAAGCTTCTTTTTATACACCATTTCTACACACAAACTCAAATATAAAACTTCAGAACCTTTATTACTTTACCTGCACATTTTTCTGATTATGCCATCGAAGCTTCTTACACCATATCTACACACAAACTCAAATGTAAACTCTCAGACCTAACTTAACTCCACCTTTTCCTGACTGGCTAGAAAGCTTCTTCCATAAACCATTTCTACACACTCACCCAAGTATAAACTTCAAAACCTTTCGTAAACTCCACCTATTCTGACCGTGACTGAGAAGCTTATTCCATACACAATTTCTTCTACACAAACTGAGCATTAACTTTGCCAGAACCTAACTTACCATCCCTATATATGACCTTGGCTGAGAAGCTTAATCCACACACCATTTTCTACACGAACCCAAATATTAACTTCAGAAACTTACTTACCTCCACCTTTTCTGACCTGTGGCTGAGAAGCTTCTTTCCATACACCATTTCTACACACAAACCCAAGTATAAGAAACTTCAGAAACCTAACTTACCTCCACCTATTCTGACCGTGGCTGAAGCTTTTTCCATACACCATTTCTACACAAAAACTCGCATTTAACTTCAGAACCTTACTTACTACATCACCTTTCTTGGCTAAGAAGCTTCTTTCCATACATCATTTCTACACACAAACTAAATATAAACTTCAGAACCTAACTTACCTCCACCTTATTCTGACCGTGGCTGAGAAGCTTCTTTTCCATACACCATATCGATACACTAAAGCTCAAATATTAAACTTCAGAACCTTACTGACCTCCACCTATTTTCTGACTGTGGCTTGAGAAGCTTCTTCCATACACCATTTCTACACTACAAACCCAAGTATTTAACTTAAGAACCTTACTAGCCTGCACCTTTTCTGACCGTGGCTGAGAAGCTTTTTCTATACACCATTTCTACACACAAAACTCGAGCATTAACTTCAGAACCTAACTTACCTCCACCTATTCATGACCGTGGCTGAGAGCTTCCTCCATACACCATTTCATACACACTGACCCTAGTATCTAACTTCAGAACCTTACTTACCTCCACCTTTTTCTGACCGTGGCAGAGAGGCTTCTTCCATACAACAATTTCTTCACACAAAACCCAAGCATTACCTTCAGAACCTAACTTACCATCACCTTTAATGACCTTGGCAAGCAAGCTTATTCCATAGATCATTTTCTACACACAAACCTTAATATTAACTTCAGAATCTAACTTTACTCCTGCACCTTTTTCTGACCATGGCTGAGAAGCTTCTTCCATACACCATTTCGAAAACACAAGCTCAAATATAAACTTCAGAACCTAACTTACCTCCACATATTCTGACCGTGGCTAAGAAACTTCTTCCATAAACCATTTCTGCACACCTCAACCCAAGTATAAACTTCAAAACCTTACAGCCTCCACACTATTCTTGACTGTGACTGAGAAGCTTCATTCCATACAAAAATTTCATCGCACAAAACCGAGTATTAACTTCAGAACCTAACTTACCATGCACGTATAATGACCGTGGGCTGAGAAGCCTTTATCAACACACCATTTATACCTCACATGAACCCAAATATCAACTTCAGAAACTAACTTACTCTACATTTTCGACTCGTGGCTGAGAAGCTTCTTTCCACACACTATTTCTACACACCAACCAAGTATTAACTTCAGAAACTAACGAACCTCCACCTATTCTGACTGTGGCTGGAAAAGCTTCTTCCATACACCATTTCTAACACAAACTCAAATTTAAACTTCAGAAACATAACTTACTTGCACCTTTTCTGACATTTGCTGAGAAGCTTCTTTTATACACCATATCTACACACAAATTCAAATAATAACTTCAGAAACTAACTGAACTCCACCTATTCTGAACGTGGTTGAGAAGCTTCCTCCATACAACATTTATCCACACAAACCCAAGTATTTACTAAAGAAGCATACTTACATGCACCTTTTCTGACCGTTGCTGAGAAGCTTCTTTTATACACAATATCTACACACAAACTCAAATATTAACTTCAGAACCTAACTTACCTCCACCTATTCTGACCGTGGCTGAGTAGCTTCCTCCATACACCATTTATACACACAAACCCAAGTATTTGCTTAAGAACCACTTACCTGCACCTTTTCTGACCGTGGCAGAGTAGCTTTTTCCACACACAATTTCTTCACACAAAACTGAGCATTAACTTCAGAACCTAACTTACCATCACCTTTAATGACCTTGGCTAAGAAGCTTATTCCATAGATCATTTCTACACACGAACCTTAATAATAACTTCAGAATCTAACTTACCTCCACCTATTCTGACCGTGGCTGAGAAGCTTCTTCCATACACAATTTTCAAACACAAACTCAAATATAAACTTCAGAACCTAACTAACCTCCACATAGTCTGACTGTGGCTGAGAAGCTTCTGCCATACACCATTTCTACACTCAAACCCAAGTATTAACTTGAGAACCTAACTTACCTGCATCTTTTCTGACCATGGCAACGAAGATTCTTTTATACACCATTTATACACAAAAACTCAAATATTTACTTCAGAACCTTACTAACCTGCACCTTTTCTGACCATGGCTGCGAAGCTTTTTATACACCATTTCTAACACACAAACCCAAATTTAAACTTCTAAACCTAACTTACCTCCGCCTATTCTCGATCACGCATGAGAAGCTTCTTCCAGGCACAATTCTCTACACAAAACTTAGCATTAACTTTCAGAACCTAACTGGCCATCACCTATAATGACCTTTGGCTGATAAAGCTATTTCCCAACACCATTTCTACACAATCCCAAATATTAACTTCAGACCTTACTTACCTGCACCTTTTCTGACCGTTGCTTTGAGAAGCTTCTTTCATACACCATATCTACACACAAACTCAAATATTAACTTAAGAACCTACTTTACCTCCACCTATTCTGACCGTGGCTGAGAATTTCCTCACATACCATTTCAACACACACAACCAAGTATTTACTTAAGAACCTTACTTACCATCACCTTTTCTGACCGTGGCAGAGAAGCTTCTTCCATAAACAATTTCTTCACACAAAACCGAGCATTAACTTCAGAACCTAACTTTCCATCACCTTTAATGACCTTGGCTGAGAAGCTTATTCCATACACCATTTCTTAACACAAACCCAAATATTTATTTCAGAAACTTACTTACCTCCACCTTTTCTGACCGTGGCTAAGAAGCTTCTTCCATACACCATTTCAAAACACAAACTCAAATGTTAACTTCAAAACATAACTTACTTCCACATTATTCTGACCGTGTGCTGAGAAGCTTCTTCCACACACCATTTCTCACTCAAAACCCAAGTATTTTACTTCAGAACCTTACTTACCTGCACCTTTTTCTGACCATGGCTGCAGAAGCTTCTTTTTATACACCATTTCTACACACGAACCCAAATATAACTTCAGAAACTAACTTACCTCCACATATTCTGACCGTGGCTGAGAAGCTTCTTCCATACAGCATTTCTACACACAAACCCAAGTATTTACTTCAGAACCTAACTTACCTGCACCTTTTCTGACCGTTTCTAAGAAGCTCATTTTTAACACGATATCTACACACAAATTCAAATAGTTACTTTAGAACCTATCTTACCTCCACCTTTTCTGACCGTGCCTGAGAAGATTCTTTCATACACAATTTCTTCACACAAAAACGAGCATTTAATTCAGAATTTAACTTACCACCAACTTTAATGACCTTGGCTGAGTGGCTTATTCCATACACCAT
>WEDG01000385.1:0-61936 GCA_017591395.1 Schistocephalus solidus | reverse complement strand
TAAGGCAGCTCAAGTATAAGGCAAAATAACATGACCGACTTTAGTATTTGAGTCGAACGCGTCTACCATTGTGCCATGGGCTCGTTGTTTTTTCGGTTGTGATCGGGAATATGATGATAGTGTGGGGCCCAGCGATTTGCTTAAGGAAAATGTATGTTCCGTTGTGCCCTAGAGCTAAGACTAGAGCCCTCGCCGGTGGACGCATAGCGACGTGTATCATAAGATGAAATTGAACCGAGAAGGACAAGGGAGACCGGAATGGCCATTTCTGGCTTTTTAGCCGTCATCAGCCAGTCATACCCAATCCCAAGTGTGGCACACTTGGGATTCGAACCCACGCCCTTTGGTATTTGAGTCAAAAGCTCTACCATTGAGCCACGGGCTCGTTGTTTTGTCGGTTGTGATCGGGAATATGATGATAGTGTGGGGCTCACCGATCTGCTCAAGGAACATGAATGTACTGTTGTGCCCTGGAGCTCAGACAAGAGCCCTCGCAGGCGGTTGCAAAGCGACGTGTAGCATATGAGGTAATTGAACCGACAAAGACTAGGGAGACCGGAATGGCCATTTCTGGCTTATTAGCCGTCATCAGCCAGCCATAACCAATCCCAATTGTGGCACACCTGGAATTCGAACCCGCGACCTTTGGTATTTGAGTCGAACGCTCTACCATTGAGCAACGGGCTCGTTGTTTTGTCAGGTTGTGTTCGGGATTATGATGATAGTGTGGGGCTCACCGATCTGCTTAAGGAACATGTACTGTTCCGTTGTGCCCTGGAGCTCAGACTAGAGCCCTCGCGGGCGGTGACATGGTGACGTGTAGCATATGATGAAATTGAACCGACGAAGACAAAGGGAGACCGGAATGGCCATTTCTGGCTTATTAGTCGTCATCAGCCAGTCATATCTAATATCAAGTGTGGCACACCTGGGATTCAAAACCCGCGACCTTTGGTATTTGAGTCGAACGCTCTACCCTTGAGCCACGGTCTCGTTGTTTTTGTCGGTTGTGATCTGGGAATATGATGATAGTGTGGGGCTCACCGATCTGCTTAAGGAACATGTATGTTCCGTTGTATGTTCCGCTAATGACGGCTAATAATCCAGAAATGGCCATTCCGGTCTCCCTTGCCAGCTTCTGGCTGCACATCCACCTTAATAATATTTCAACTGATTTCAAGATTTCAGTCTTTACCCACGTTAATCATCCATATAATATACGTAATTATTAACTATTCAGACCACCTCCTATGTGCCCCATTTTTAAGCAATCTCTCTTCTTTGCTTCCAGTTATAGCTTTTATTCGAATAACCTGCCAATACATTACATATTTTTAAACAGTCCATCTGCTTTTAAGAAAATAATTATCATTTATCTTAAGACTGAATTCTTAGGCCATTATTTTTCTTATATTTTCTGAACAGCTTTCTTAATGACCCCAAGAAAGGACCATCAGGAATTTCAGAGACCCTCTCATATTATCATTTAATGCATTTTTTTCCAACAATACCTACGGTGGCTTAATAACCTATCTAACCATTCGAGAATTGGGGGCAAATTGACGTGCTCCTTTTGAATCAGCTGCATTTCGTTAGCTGAGAACTTTCAGCAGAATTCCGATCTGGCTGCAGAGGTGTCGAAGCATCATCCTTTTTCTCGATTCTTATGCGAAATAGCCCTTCAAAACATACTAAATTGGCTGCTTCGTACACAATTGCTGGAATAATTTTCTGTATTAACGTACGCGAACTCTTCTGAGTGAGTAACTGCACGTCAGTCATTTGCTTTAGATCAAACTGAGGTTTTGCCTTTTAACTGTTATCTCCGCATTTGAGTTGGAAAGCCCGTGAATGTGGTGGAATTGATTACCTGTATCGTCAAGAAACTCTGACATTAGTGTTTCTCCCTCAGAGAAGCAATTTAAAGTATACCTGTATAATTCGGTGTACGTACCGCCAATTGTCAACAGCTACCATGCGTGACTGAATCTTGCAAATCAAAGACCGACTGGATATTTGTTAGCAATCTGATGGCGTTTTTTCAAATAACATGCCATGACTGTTTTCGCCATTATATAGGGCAGACCAGACGACTTAGCTCACTAATAACCAAGCAAAAATGACAGTGGGCAGAGGTGAGCGACTGTTTCAGATCTCTATCTATATTCCGTCAGAAGGGCACCAACTAAGCGACCACGTGGATTAATGGAAGAGTCGTCAATTAGATGGAAAGGCGATGGCTGAAGGCTAAGAGGTTTGACACAAACTCCATCAATAAACGTGTTGGCTAAGAAGCGCCCCCACTGTCCAGTCAATGACGCACGCCATCAGGATGACATGAGGGGGCATGGAGCCAGCTTCGCCTAGAACCCCTCCCCATCGCCACAGCCCTACCCTTATCATCTTTATTGGACTAAACAAACAGCTCGTTTTTATGGCATGCGCACAGTCGCTGAGGCTGCCCTTCAGTACACGTACTGTTCTAGTCATCTCTTTTTCACCCTATTTGCAATATTTTCGGTTGTTTCAGTAGTTTTCCCATCAACTCCAAAGTGCCTACCATGTAAAGCCATCAAACACTGATGAAGCCATACTTACCATCGAGGCCATTCTTGGCCCAGAGTTCCCATAGGGTTCTCGCGTGCATTTAGGCTTTCAAAAGGGCATACCTTCCGTAAGAACCGTACAAAACCTATGAACGTCCGAGGTTCCAACTGCATCGGGATCTGCATCTGCAAAAATAAGCAAGTATTCTACTCATATCCAAGTGAGCCAATGAAATAAATATGCCCAATATATGTTGCTTATTACCATCAGAGTACTTATGACAAATTGTTTTGACCAACAGTCTACTAAAAGTGCAGCGCAAAGAGACGCTTCACCTTCCGGTCATAAAATAATTAAATGCTGATGAGTCCCTGAGAGAACCTGCAGAGAAATGCAGATGGCTCAGTCCCAGATGAGCTATGCCCGGAAGTGATGCAGTTGACGTACGTTCCGGATATGCTTCGAGGAAAAGCCAATCCTCCGCCTCCACGACTTCACTACCAGGGCGGCTCAACCGGAAAAAGAATGAAATGCTGCCGTTGATCTTACCAGTTACATAATGACGACGCTTTGGAGCTGGAGTTGCTGAAAATCATTGGTAATTGTTGTATTCATAAACTAATTCGGGCATTTTGAAAACATCGAAGCAAATATCAAGTAATAAACCACAACTATAGTAGTTTTTTCGGTTTTGAGGAAGCCTTCAGTCCTGGTGTGCCTAACGTTTTGTAAAGTCTTTCTCAATATCCAACCTAAATGCTTACTATTGCAAATTCAGACCGTTTCAACGTAAAACAGGGTAGCATGTTCTCATGTTTATCACATTGGTTGGGATAGTCATGGCAATAAATGTGTCAGTATCTCGACAATATTGCCCCCGCAGTACGCTTGCCTAGCAAATCATCCTCATTTTTCCTTTAGTTTTGAGCTTCAATGAATAATTATTACATGGGAAAATATCCAACTAATAGCCTCTTCATGAATTCAGATGCAGTTTTCTAATAATTGAGGGGGTGTATGGAGCGGTGCTGAAGTCAAACAGTTTAAAATCGAGGTTGAATAAACATAGCTGGGAGTATTATTCAGTGGACTCTCCTCGTTTCAGGGTGCAGTGCTTGTTTTCCGTTTTGTCGACGCAGATAAAAGTCATATTATGTTCGTGTCTTGGATCCGTTGATGATGAGGAAACTGCATCCACATTTTATTGACTCAGCTAAATCTTTCACTGAACCATGCTTATCAGAGTCAGCCCAGAGAAAAACCATGAGCATAAGATTGAGGTCGACAAAGTACAACGTCGTCCAAAACACCAGAAAAATGCCTTAGTACCAAACGTAGGCGGTTCGTTAACAGGATAGCCTCTTTGAAGGCATCAAGATACAGCTAAGGCCTGATGTTGACTTTATGCGAAATTATGATATTTCCTACCTATCTGGCGCCTATCAATGAACTGAAAAATTTCCTTTAATCAGTTCGCCTTCATATCTCTGCAGGATACTGATTAAGACTACAAAAGTCCGATGGGCGTCAATTCTGAGACACAAAGACAAACACATGTTCTGAATTACCTCCTCAGTTTGCACGGTTACCAGATCAGCGAAATATATCTAATATCTACCAAGAACCTCATTCCCACGAGCTCCAACCCTCGGCACATGGAGGAGGCTACAAAATTAAAAAAGATTTTTCTACATGAATGAATTTTTGGACTGTTTTGTAGTTGTGAAAATTTATTGAAAATTGCAAAAACAAAAATTTGACGAGGATACTTTAGCTCACAAAAACATTGCACTGAGTCATGAAATAAATTTAGAGAACAATGCTTGGCATTATTATTGAAATCTAGAAGGAAGGTAAAAAGAGCCTTCATTCATTTTCGCTACCGTATGATACCAAGGATACTAAGCACATTTGACAAGTATAATTGAGGAATTCCTACTGGCCATTTACTAAAAATGGAAGTTCATTTCAGTTTCATTGGGGCATATCTTCATTCTCCTCACTTGGTTAGAGAGTTGCAAGAAAAAAGCATTGAAGCAGAAGACAAATACAAAAAGTGGTTCTTGTACATAATCCAATGCGGAAAAGCAAGCCACCACTGGCTAGCCCAAAAGCGTAAACATACACAACTACTCACACACTGTGAGTAATACAAAGATATGTAATTTACAAGTAAACGTTAACTGGAAGTTCGTGAGTAAGTTGCTTGACGTCAGTAAGTACATAAACGATTGTGACATTGTAAGAAATTGAAAGAGAATTTTTCTGAAATAGAGCGCGTATTACAGTGACAGAACGAACTATTTTTTAGTGGGACCATCGTAAATATTTTTCGGGTGGGATTATAGTGGGCAATGTTTTACCTATCAAACTTCCTCTTAGAGAACTCGATGTAGGCAGACATATGGACACCTAGGGGCAGAAAATTTCAAGCTTCGACAATTCCGTTGAAAAAGAACTTTTGAGTGTCGAGCCTGGCCCCACTCACACGTCATTAGAATGGTTGCCCTCTGAAGTCCATGGTTGTTGATAAGTGGAAGAAGTTTCTAGGTACAAGGCCACGCATGGTACATAATATTTGTATCTGGCCATCTCGTATTCGCCTGTAACACAAGGGAAACCAATTAATTTCAAAATGTTCGAAATAACAAGAAATAAAGCCATGAATTTGGACAGCTTTGGCCATAATGCTATCAGTTTGAGGCGATATTAGTTCGAGAATTCTTTTTGAAAACAAATAAGTGGATTGGACTGGTTTTCATTAATTTGAGAGGTGTTTCGCAAGAAATGCACTGAAAATTTAACCATGTGGTGTAAATTGATGAAGAATGTTTGGTTTTGCTTGAGCAACAAGAAATTTTGTTAACGTTTCTAGAGGAAGTTCGATTATTGAAGATTTTATAAACAAAGTTGACAGGGTTCGGATCACTAATTGCAAGCGTTTCTATTTCATGTGGCTCCTTTGAGGCCATCTTCCAAATTTTCTAAAGATTAGTTTTATTGATAAAGAAGAAGATAGTATGTCACGCACCGGTCTTCGAAAAGTGTTTAAATTGTCACAAAGCAAAGAAAGAGCAACGGGAACATGATGAGTTAGATTTCAGAGAGTAGGTCTAAGCATTGCGTGCCTAAAATGTGAGGAAGATGTATATGTGAGAGGAGCAGTGATTCGGCTGTCACAGGATAAAGATTAAATGTCGCCTTAGTGCTTATTTTACTATTGACGGAATTGGGAACCATTCGGTTGAAAATACGAGGGTTTTTTTGAGAAGAGAGACCTAATTCGTCGCTCCATGCGGTTAAGATCATAAAAAGAACACTTTTTTGTTCTCCAACTATGTAGAAACATAACCCCGTTAAGCAGATATCGAATCAACCTTAATTGTTAAAAACAGCTGTACTCAAATAAGTGGATGTACTTAGGTATGACATAGCATTGGCATCCACAACAGCAAAGGAATTCAACAGTAACATCACTTGACGGTGCGGACCTAGGAAATTTTAAAAAAATAGTAAACGTCCTTTGTGTCTGCCATTTGATTCACGGGAAACCAAATGGAAGCATAAGTAATGGCATTTAAATTTTGACAGAGAACATCACAGACAATCTTCCTGACGTATTTTCTTAGATTTGGGGGCACGCTGCCAAATGTCAGCGTAAATCCTGAATAGCTCAAAGCGAACGCAGGTAAAAACGAGCGATCGTTAATGCTTTCTTATCCAGATGTAGTTAAGTCATGCTTACGACAAGAAAAGTTGGACTATGCTTTACATTTCCTTTCATATTATCTGGAAGGAGGCCGTGGGAAAGTAAATTTTTCTGACTGATCTGCTGGATAAATACCCAGGAGAATTTTACCAATGTAAAAAGTATACAGTCTTGAAGGCAGATGGCACAGAATACTAATTGCAGTACGCAATAAGCAATTTTTGAGGAAAATCTTTGTTAATTAATGGGAAATGGGAATTGATATTTCTGCAAGAAGGAACATATTTTTGAGGAAAATTATGTAAAGGTCGAAGGTAAAAATTCTTGTGGTCTTTTAAAAATGCATGTTATGCAATATCGTTCACTTACAATTAAAATGTATGTATGTATCCCCACCAATAAGCTGTTTTACATCTCCTCGACAAATTGTATGTGTGAGAAACTATCTGGAAATGTCATCATCATTTTAACCCTAATACTAGTGGGTGAAATTAGCGGTATGATTGAATAGATTTGTATTTGGAGATTGAGGGGCTCAATTTCGGATTAGAATTTCAGTCGGACAGAGTTGGTTCAAGTGAGATCCTAACCACACTAGTGAGGGTCATGTGCTTTTATATACACCTTACTGCACAAGGCAGGTGGCGTACTGATGATCGGTAACAAACGTGAAACCCTTGTCTGTATTTTGCCTGTTATGCCCTTAACAACAAAACTTTTTATTTAAGATGGCCTTTGTTTTATGACAGAACGTTAATTTATCGCAAAGTAGCGAGCTGGTGGTTGGACAGAATGCGATCCAGTAAGATCCTAACCATACCCGTGAGGGTGACGCATTTCCTTAACGTCGATATTAGACGTACTATTATTAATGGAAATTACTGCAAAAATAGGCATTATATGAGAGATTGAGGGTTGTTATACAAGAATCAGGTCAGCTTATAATGAGTTGTTATTGCAGCAAAGGACCAAAAGCGACCCTTTCCATAAATTCGCAAGCAATATGAACCAAAATCGACTGTGGTTGCAAACCTATCAATAATGACTGTGGCGCTTGTCAATCATTCAGTAAGCAGGTCAAGGAATTGCTAGGAATGAAACAATGGCGTTCATTTCATAAATTATTTGGATGAACTAGTAAGAACAGAAAGCCATAACGAAAATGGTGGTAAATTTGCGCTTTCATGAGCCATAATATTATAGCAGGCATGTGACTCTCAATCCTCATTAATGCTACAGATAAAAAGTTGTTTTTAAGATCAGGTGGGATAACATAATTCTTCAGCTTTACTGCACACTTCTTAGAGTGAAACTCATTCCGATCTTGTATGACTGCAGTAGCACTTGCGAAACATCTTAATTATAAAGCCCTCTGTATGAATCTTTTATAATTCAAAACTCTAAGGGCGAAATCCAAAGCAGTCACGGTCAGATCCTCACAGCTCAGACGTATAGATTTTAATTGTGCACAGGCCTTTCTCTTGATGTTGCGTGTTAGAAGCTCAGGGGTGTGGTTGAGGTTTCATGGTGAACGATTTAGCGCTATCTATGCTTCCGTTAGTAGTCATAATGCTCCTATGCAATGTGTCCTAGTTTCGTAGTTTTCTATTGCCAAGAACTCCACATGTACTCCACACAATCTGATCCATAATTATAGGCAAAATGTTGGAAAAAATAACAAAAATATCCGCTTCTATTCCTTCTTCGTGTAGAGAACTACGCAAGGCATAACTATCAGATCCTACATGAAGCCACAATCAAATACTTCTTCGATACTCAGGACGAACAGTAGCATAACGATGACTTTCAGCATCTGAATATTTTAACATAAATGCATCAGTACTCAAAGCCCCACAGCAACGCCAGCTACCACCAATAATTCGACGTTAATGGTAAGTTGATTTTCTTTGCAGTATAGCAGCGCTGTTAGTGAAAATATGTTGAAATGGACTGGAATTTCTAGGATAAAGAGTCAGAGTGTACATCATCTGCATCAGTTTCCGTACTGAGCTCCTCAGAGATGAAGGGATAATCCTCGGATACTTGTCTGTCCACAGGTATTCGCAGTGCCTTTTTCTAAGCGCATTCTTTCATGCCTCTAAGTTTGAAGGATTCGTTGTGCTTCATTTGTTGTAGGCAGCTGACCGTCTGGCCAAAACACTTCTTCCTGAGTGCTGCATTTACAAGAAGACATGTAATTTTGTCATAAATTGGCTCACTGGATATGAAAAAGATTACAGGCTTATGTTTGCAGATGCAGAGCCCGATGCAGTCGTAATCTCTGACGTTAAGATGTCTTATACCGTTTTTACGGATATTATGAACTTTAAAATATCGAACATGCATATGAGGGTGCTATGGAAACTTTAGGCCAAGAATGACCTCCTCGCAGAGTCTTGTTTTCATTGGTGTCTTATTGCTTTAATATGTAGGGTATTTGCATTTGATTAGGCATTTTCTGAAAAAAGCCGAACGTATGTTCAAATGATAAGGGCACAAATTCTTCTTTGGCTGTGGCTCCTCAGTAAACACCCAAGTTCCGAGGTATCTAGCTCGAATTCCGTAATATTGGAACTTTTTACACAAGTTCATATTCTTTGCGTGCAATGCACACATAAGCAAAAATTAGATAACCTATTTTTAAATTAAAAAAAAACAAGTTGAATAGGTGGAAAAGCAGGTGGCATGGATTCCCCCAAGCGTAGCATACCGAACGTGAAACCCAATTTGTGGCAAAACAGTGTGTGTTATTTTGTGAAATCTCGTTGGTTGACCAAAAACATTTGTTCTAAAAAGATCAGTTTGTTGTGAAAATGTATTTACACAGGTTGCCAACTTGAGGTAAATAAAGAAAATTACTTTAAGCCATCTTTAAATGCATTGGTCAAAATAGGTTCTTTTGCATACAGCTAAATGGACAAAAATATTAATTGTCAATATTAGGGAAAAGAAGACCTCAATGGAGTCGCCCAAGTGTATAAGTGACGCACTAGAATCTGATAATGTTTTGCTCGCTTAAACCTGAAAGAGCGTGCTGGCGTTGATTTAGTAAAAGCTGATTTGCATTGCATAAAAATTCCAAATGGTTTATCTTACGGTACGTGCCCTATCTCATTAAAACTAATGTATTTCATGAAGTATGTTTCATTATGCGAAATCAGTCCCCTCTGCGTCTCCGAAAGTTTGAAAGGTGTAAATAAGCGACCGTTCGTAAAATGAAGGCATACTGCGGTTTTAAAATTAAATGAGCGTTGTTCGAAAATACAATTTTTCTTAAAAAGCTGCAACGTCAAAAACACGGGATAAATATATAAAGCTTATTTATCTGAAGTTGTAACTGTACAGAATTCTTTTTCCATGTAAACACAGGATACAATAAAAACACTATGAGTAAAAAAACCTTGTAAAAATAGTCCTTAAATGTATATTCCACTGCAGTAGTCTTACGGAGTAAGGACAATGCAAAGTATAGCCTTTTCCAAAACAACCTTAATTTGGTTTATATATTCCAGCACAGTTCCACAAAATTGGCGGTTTCTTTTTTTCCGTTTATACATTGTGCAAACTGCATATAACTAAGGCAAACAGATTTTTCACTCTGATTGCATCGGCAGAGGCGTAACAGGAGTAACATATTTCATAAGCTGAAATGCAGAAAGGTCGGTCAGTGACTAATTTATTTAAATTGAAATGTCAGGTGAAATCGTTAACGTACCCTTTTATGCACATTTAAAGGAATTTTCCTTTTTTAATTTCTTCATGATTATTTTGGGTGTAAGATTACGATAAGTTTTTGTTCATTCTTGAAAGGCTGGTAAATACTCTACGTTTTTTGGTTTTAGGTCTATTGCCCATAAATACACATTCTGCTGTATGTGTGTATCTAAACCTTCAAAAAAGACATTTCGTAAACGCATTTACAGAAATATTGAGTTCTGAGACATTATTTCTAATACAGATGGCCGTTAAGGTCAAATTAGTAGATGCATTCAAACAAGAATACCCGTTGTTAAGAAACATAAACGCCCACTACATCATTAACCAATAAATATGACAAAAGATCGATTTTTAAAAACTCTTTTTCATAAGTTACTTCTTCAAAAACACTTTGATTTAATATTTCGTTATGAAATATCTGAATACTTAGCCATTTCCGAAGATCAAGCCAAAGGTAAAAATTGGGACTTTTCACTGGTTTTTCGATTTCACTGGACATAATAGATACAATGTCTGCTGAAAAATGAAAGAACTTACATATTTCTTAATATTTAGGTGTTTTTCTACGCATGTTTTTCTTTTTGGCTCAGTTTAAAAGATTGCAAATGTAAAAACCAATTTGCTTAATATATATTACGCTTCTGCAAAGAAATTTCAATCATCTTTTTCGTTTCTATTTTTCCTTATTCATTAATAGTCAATTGCAGATAAATATTTAGGGGACATCTTGCGCATACGGCATGAGTAGAAAATGATGGCATGTGGCGGCTTTTCGTGTATATGCGTGTTTCCAGTCCCAATTAACAGTGTAAAAAAATACACTCACACAGGTTCTTTACTGAGTTATGTGCCATAAAATGTCACAAATTTGCAAAACTGAATTTGTAAAAATAAATCGGTGTTTGTTTTCCCATTCTCCATTTATCTGAAATTTGTGGACGCAAGATCACATTTTACGTACTCTGAAGGGATATGTTTAAAACCTATTAACATTTTATGAAATTCCCTTTATATAACAACGCAAGTAAACAAGCCAATTTGGCTCAGAAAGTGTAATTACGTAGGAAAACACCTAGAAATCAATAAACGTCAGTTTTGGCTCCATTTTGCCTAGTTTTGCTTTCAATAAAAATGTCTGAAATGAATTCTCAAATTTAGAGGATGACATTTCATGAGCTAGGCAATAAACTGTACGTTGTTTAAAAAATGACTGTAGCTGACAATAAACCTGATAGTCACAAATTTCACAACCGGTGTGACAAAGATCCGTCATTAGCATAAACTTTGACAAAAGCCAATGGCATTAAAATCATAAAAGGTGTACGAACATTCTAGATTTGCTTTTATCTATAAAACGCACACTTCCATTTGCATATCTGGGATAACACCATTAGAAAATTCTTCGGTACACGTCTATTCTGTAGTTTACTACCTATTTATTCCTAACGCTTATATGTACTTTTTCTTACACAGGCATGAAATGTTATTATTATATTTTGACGCAATTGTAAGAAACGCAGCGACCTTGTTGGCTTTTAAATAAAGACAAAACAACTACGGGAAAGGCTCTTGTCACGTGGACTATGCGGCCACATTTATGAACACATGTGCAAAGGTCTGTCTAACTGCACGCTTTAAGTGTCTGTCATTTAAGCCAGTACCATGTGAGTATAACCAGTGTAGAACTCCTATTCACTGTTCAATTCAGCATATAAAAAAATAAAAGATCCCATTAATGAAATTTAAAAGTTTGGCATGTTAGTAAATAGCTAAGTGTACATTTTGCCAAGATATTCCGATGTGTTGAGGGAATTTGAGGTTCTGCCAGCTTTTTACGAAATACCACTGCATTTTGAATCTTGATTATTGCAGGAAAAATAAATAGAATTTTAGGTTAAATCTTAAATTGCCGGATATTAAAAGAAGTTTACTCTAACACGGTACTTTGTATGGTTGATTCTTTAACGGGGTTTTAACATTGAACCAATATAACGAAAAACATGCCCCCATATAGGCAGTGAGATTTTTCGTTATCAGCAGAAATACTTATCACGTATTTTCACGGAAAAACATAACACCTGTCAATCCTCTCGCTGTACCATGGTTTAACTTTTGAAAATGTAACGCACTTGTCATTAATCAGAAGAATATCTATCTATAGCACTTTTAAAAGAGCACATGGATTTGAAAAAGTGTTTTAATTGATCTTTGGTATATTAACTGTTGACTTTGATTGACAAGTTTATTTTTTCAAAAATGAATTACCATGTTTTTGCGGTCGTCTGATGTGATATTAAAAATTCACTATTTTTGGAAAAATGCTTATATGAAACATTTTATTTTGATAGTTTTCACGAACATAAAATGGACACAACACTTACGGCTAATAGACAGCTTAAAGGGAAAATCGTTAAGCTACCTCCAGTATTTTAAGGGCCATCTAAAAATACCCATCGTATTACAATACTACACATTACTTATAAAGAAATCCTGCCAAATTAAAGCTCCATTAATGAACACAAGGTGTTATCTTTAGGCTTTCACCTAAACGTTCTATTAACCTTGATTAGACACAGTTAAAACGCATTTGAGAGTTTTTGGCTTTATAATGATAAGCATTTCTAAACATATTAAAATTAAATTTTTTATCTCCTTTGTTTTATAGTCATAAGGCTGTTCATTCGTTTCAAATTTTTAGTACAAGCGTTGATATCGGTTTGTTTACCATTCTTGATCTTTCGTAACTTTCAGAACTTTGCATTAGAAAGAGCATAAATTGTATATCCCAACTAACCCCTTTGTCAGAGTATGTTATGCAAATGCATCTCGCTAAATACATCGTCATCGTAAACCGCCAGTAGAAATACTGCATGCGTGCCTCGAATTATAGCTAACTGGTAAATGTTTTTAACAAGAAACTTATTGAATGACCTTTGACTTCACATGGCAGACCTCAGCTGACAGGTTAATTGCCAGATTAAGGGGCTTTTTTTGATAGACAACCGATAAAAATAACGTTGTGATTCCAATAATTACAGAGTAAAAAGTAATGTTTTCTCCAACAGACAATTCGGTCTGACGGTTCACGTACCCACCCAAACCTTTCAACGTGGAGAGTCGCAGATAACTTTAACAGAGGCGTAAGGGGTGCATTACTTACAGAACTAAGTTCCAAGTGCTTACAACAAACTAGTGGCACCAGCGTTCGATTAGCAAACGAAGTGATATACTCCCATATTCTAGCTAGTGTTAGTTACTAATTGGGAGAGCCTTACAAACCAAAGAAATATAGCGACAAAACAAGGCCATAAACTACGACGTTGCGGATAAACTGGCAGTCCTTGACCTTCAGGTATGTAAGTCACTTCGTGAGTGATAGTACACCTCCATCCTCACCTCAACGTACCAGAACTGCTGCGCTCTTGGAGTTTCCCTACCACATATCTGTGACTCTCTCTCTCTCTCTGCTTATGAGTTCAAACGTGAATCCGAAGGGTCAGGCCAAAAAGGTGTTCTTCCACTGATCAATTTTTCCTCACTTTCTCCTTCTGCGTCTCCCTTTTAGTTATCTTTAATATCCTACCACGTAGACTGCGGCGTGTGTTAACGCACTTGATAATTTTTAATGCATGCCGCTGATATCTTCATAGTTTGCATCCTCAAGTTTCGTTTAAAAAAGATGCTGTGCTTAAACATTTCCATGGACAAACAGTTTTTAAAAAATATTTCGCTGTTTTTTCTAAAGGATCCTCACTCACCGAGGCTCTAAAATAGGAGAGTAATCTCAATGACTATATTATAAACGTTAAACCCGAGTACTTAACACGCTCGAGAATGAACCTCCAAACTATTTTTGGGAAAAAAATTCAAACTTACTTTATTGGAAGCAGACAGAATTAACATTGAATGAAAATATGTGGGGAGATTCTTGTTAGTCTGTCGCCAAAGCTGACTGGAAATTTTCAGTCTCTGGCAGATATGATGTGGGCCTTGACTACCGCAGTTTCATGTAGTCTAAGAGTAGCAGTGCGTGCAGCACAACCAACGCTGCCTTCCTAAAGTTCAAAAAGCAAACAGCTTTTTTAGATTAACTGGGTTTAATAAACAATACGGAGCCTTCTGTTAGAAAAAACCTTTGCAATAATTATTATTCATTGAATTGGTTTTTTTGCAACCCTAATGCCATTCGAAGAAATAACGCCATTTAACACAAATGTTTCTTAAAATATCTGTAGATGTCTGCATAAAATAGAAGGTTGGATCTAGGATGACCACTGCGAACGGGGAGTAGTTATTTTTTAAGTACTACCTAGTGCTATGCCTGCATGTCGTTTTTTTTTCTGAGAAAACCTCGTATTTGCCTATTCTATGACCAGCTGTTTTGAACATTGAACTACGGTAACGGTAGGTTACATACAGCTTTAAGAAGACAAAAATCCCAGGCTTGTGCAATACGAGACCAGTGGTGATGTCACTTACGCATATCCGGTGCAGCACCGTTTAAAATAGCGGTCATAAACGACAATCATGGAAATCAAAAATCTTAGGAACATTTGAAATTTGTTTTAATACTGAAATGTGTGGCAGATTTTTAAGAATACAAAGGACATGCCAATGGTCAATGAAATTTTTATTTTGGTTAAGTTAACTTAAGAGGAAGTTCCGTCGTAACCCTTAAAATGTCTTTTCGTTACAGGTAGTGAATCTATGGCAAAAAATTAAAAAAACTTAAAGAAAAAGTCTGCAAAATAAATATGACAGACCTGACAGATAAACCCATCGATTTTGACAAAAGTTTATCATGTTTTCCACAGTACAGCGGTGCATGGAGGCAAACTCACGCGTGGGCTTGTTTTAAGCGATATTTTACTTTCAAGTAAAAATATATTTAGCGGACCATGGTATATTTAATTGCTTGATATGGTTTAAAGTGCGAAATAAGTGCTGAATGTCAACCTCGAGACGTTTTAAGCTAGTCATCTAATTGATAAGGATAAAAAGGCACCCTTGTTAATAGAGCTGGCATTCAATCTACGCGGCTCACACACTACCTAAACCAAAAAATAAAGCAGCTTTCAAAATATTGGCTCTAGTCGAACATTTGCTCGATGTTACATATAAGTGGGATGATATAAGTTAGAAAAACCAACATCGACAATGCACAAAGCAAGAAAGCAGGTAGAGCAGGAAAGTGTTATATAAGGGAGCCTTTTCCCTTATGTTTACACTCAAAGATATTCGCATATCAGCAAAGATAAGTAACTGTCAAATATATGTTACTATACTACGCCATTCCGCGAATATCTGAAGGTTTTGCTGTGGCACAAAGTAATTACCTCAAAATGGATGCACTACCTTTGGATCGATACACATAGTCAGACCTGCAAATGTTTACAATAAACACGGTTTTCTTCTTAAACTTTCACTATGAAGCACTGCTAACAAGGTCAGATTAGTTTCAGGAAGTTAATGCAGACATTTATATGTAGACAGCTTACCTACTCACACATTAAAATATACAACTTAGTTGTATCTATGGGCCGGCAGTGTGGAGAAAAAATGGAGAGATGAGCTAGGAGGGTTACTACTAACGTGAAGCGGTGGTTTCAGAAATAGGATGAAAAAGAAAAGCTCTTTGTTAAAAAGTCAAAGCTGCAAACATATTTATCGGTCATTCATCATCATACCGGTACAAATAAAAATGTATAATCGCTTATATATATTGTTTGCACGCCGCCTGCATGGTGACATCAACGTGAAGAAGTAATTGGGACTGTGGGAAGGGCCGGAGGTAGAGTTGAGTATGCGGATTAGACATCCCTGCCTAGTATGCAGAATAAAGAACTGTACTCAGGGTGTGCGGATGTCGTGTGAGCACCAACTGAAATAGTTGTCGGCCGCGGAAGAGAAAGCGCCTGTAAGAGCGTCTTCTGCATTCATAGTGCTGTTTGTTAAGCCGCATGACCACCGCTTAGGCTGTCGCAAGCACTCGTTTGCTTAAGCCTTCATAGTAGTTGTCTGGTGCCTGATGAACAACTGAAAAAGGCTTCTTTGGCGTCAACGAAGTGAGTATTACCAACCAGATTCACGTGAATGGATTTCGAAATTGACCTAGTTTCACGTCAGATATGTGTTTACGTATCTTATTTTTCAGGCACCTTGTTTGATGGCTAATGTATCGTGCTACACAAGAGCAAGTTAATGATTGAAGTTTTATTGGTGTGTCTATTAACATGAATCAGTCTTAACCTCCTACAGGAAACTCACTCGCGATGGCTGTCTTCAGGCGTCGTTTCATTAGTTTACCGGTTGCATCCCCTGACAGTCTTATGAATAGGTCTTTTTCTTCTGTAGTTAAGGTGAAAGGCTTTGCGTTATCTTTAATAATATTTCAGAGATTGCATTTATCTGGGTATTCGTTTTCACGAACTATGCGCTGCAGCTGCTGGAGCTCTACTTCAGCCGTTTAAATGGGGCAGATGCGTAAATTACTGCTAGACCCTCAACTTACTTTCGTTTTATTGTCAAAGTATGCAAAACTGTGAAAGTAAATTTACTACAGATCCATCCTCTGGTCTGTGTAGCAGGAAATTGAGGGTCGTTATTTCGTTATGCACCTCAGACTCTGCAGAAAGTTTGAGTGAACGATGCAAACTGTTTAACTTCTGGACAAGGTCGTCGGTGTCGATGTTATGATCCATCAGGCAGACGATGTCATCCACGTACCGACCGTTCAAGTCAAGTTCAGTGACGTTTTCCTTAAGATTCGTTTTCTTGATAATGCCCATGAGAAACATTTACGAGAAACAGTCCAAATGGTGAACACCGCTACGCCATAAATCTGCCTACATAGCTGGACATTTTGCTTGCATCACGTCAGAAATGCTCTAAGGAATTTCGTGGGCATACAAATCTGGTATTTCGTGTCCTGAACACCATCATAGCTGTAGTCTATTGTTTCTATCACAAGTAAATTATTAAACAGTAAGAGCATTCTCTGTCCACCCAAGTTCCAATTTTTGATAATTTCACTAAATTCAAAAGTGTATTTTATTTTTGGAGGTACAGGTAACTTTCGAGTGGCCTAAGCTTTTCTATCTGCTGTTTGGTAAGTGTGCTAAATGGTGAATTTCGCATATCCAAAGTTGGGTGCGGAGGCAGCCCCGGTTCATACAATTTTGAAGAGACTGCGCATTCTATGTATATTTGTGTCTACAGGTCTCAGTCTTTTTAATTATATCTCAACCAACAAGCTTATTTTAATAGGTATTTGAGAATGATCGTCAACTTACCCTCAGTGGCCTCGGTCCGATCCTTGTCTTTGTTGGCTTTCGAGAACATGGTCCAATCCGATAACATTTCTTCTAGTTTCACAACATTATCTGTCCTATCCATCAGCACTAATCCTTAACCCTTATCCTGCGTGATTTATGTCACAATTTTGTTTTTGCGAAGCTTCCTTAAACTATCGAAATAAGCCCATGTTAAAGGACCTTTCTTTCTTGGGGTCCTTCCGAAATACGTTTGGCAAACGCTGTTGGTAAATGGTCATCTTTTTGTATTTTTTTGCAGTTCAAACGGAGATTTCGCATTGGGCGAACAATAGATCAAAATGCCACATTTTGTAATTTAAGAATAGTCATCAATAATTGGCAAAATTTATAATTTTCTCCATTTAAGTACACCTAACTTAATTCTTTTAATTTTCATATCTGAAGTGAAAGCCAATGATTCCGTTAAAACCTAAACAAAACGGCCCGTCCATGCAGAATTTGGGATTTAAGACACCCTTTCTTCTTCTTCTCTTATTGAAGTCAAATTTACTTCCACTGCAAAACAGGACACGCCAGAGAATTTTCTCTGATTTCCTGGAAAAAACCTGTTGATGTGGGCTGGTGAATCAACTGCGACAGACATCGCCCCTGGTACCCCTCAGCTTCCCCGTTGAAGTCCGTTTCATTTTTCTTTCAGGCCAGTTAGAAAAGTCAATGACATTATTAAAATGCAGACATCAAAGTAAATCTGCATAGCAGACTCAGCATCGCCCTCGAACGTGTCATTAAAATGCAATACACTTACCTGTACATGCCGATACTGCCATTAAATTAACTTAATGATATTAACACTTAAACCCAATTCGGTTGTTCATTATTGGGCGTTTGGAAGCTTTCAACGAATTTCAACTCAAACTTGAAAATGCACACGTGTTGTTACGGCTAAGCTTCGCCATTGATACTACATGAATCAAACAATTCAGCTGTCATTGCAATGTAGTGTGCAGTTAGAACTTCTGAAATTGCTCATTTCTTTTATTGTCAAAGGAGATTAGTGTCTTGTCTTAACAGATTTACAGCCCATACCACAGTTTTGGGTAAATTTTTAAAACATATAGTTCAAAATGTGCTGAACAGGAAATAATTTGTTGGTTAATAATAAAGTATTTCAAGGAAAACAAATAACCTAATGTACTTCCTCTAGGTCTTAGGTTCCCAAAGAGCTGTCCAATGTACAGAAAGCATCTGATTTCATCAAACGGTTATTCATCCATTTCTGAGATAATTTTAAAAAAATAACATACATTGAAGCCTGGCTGGCCAAAACTTTCAAAGAGCAATTTAGTTTTATTCAAATGTTCATTGAGCCCTGTTGTTTTGAATGCCCTATAAATTATGTTTTACGAAGTATGCGCTGCAGCTGCTGGTGCTCTACTTCAGCCGTTTAAATAGGGCAGATTCGTAAATTACTGCCAGACCCTCAACTTGCTTTCGGTTTATAGTCAAAGTATGCAAAACTGTGAAAGTATATTTACTTCAGATCCATCCTCTGGTCTGTGTAGCAGGAAATTGAGGGTCGTAATTTCGTTATGCACCTCAGACTCTGCAGAACGTTTGAGTGAACGATGCAAACTGTTTAACTTCCGGACAAGGTCGTCGGTGTCAATGTTATGATCCATCAGGCTTTGCCATAACTCAAACAATTCAGCTGTCATTGCAATGTAGTGTGAGAGTACTCATAGGAAGTTTACACAAACATTTATTCGTGGGCACCACTGCCCCACGCGTTCAGGCTGTGTGGAGACCAAAATGCAGAGATGACGTCGGAGGGTATTTATTAACGTGGAGCGATGGTTTCAGAAATGCATTTAAAAGAACAGCTCTTAATTGTTAAAGAAAGATTTGATTCTGCAACACACTATGCATGCTCATCGTATTTTCATTCATACTAGTAGTATAAGTTGCTTTGAACAATTGACTGGTGAAAACAGGGCACGCAATTTCTAAGAATTCACGTTATTGAAACGTTTGCCGTCAGTCAGTTATTGCATGCAAAACATTACACTTCGCGATACAGCCGCATTCTTAGGGTATCATTCGCACAGGAAGGTGGTTAACAGACAATGCCAATGAAAAAGAGACTTCGTTAGCCTTCGGATGGAGATCTTTCGCTCAGGTGTCTTTACGAATGTTACTTAACTAATAAACGTCATTCTAGATAATAGCACATTTCTGAAAGAAATTTGACTGTTATCCTATTATGGTTTCAGTGGCTTTCACCACACATGTTACATTGGGCTGTAAGTATGTACATTAAAGTAAAAAGTTAAAAAACAAATAAGAATTCTCCACTTTAGGTAAGTGTATCGCATTTGTATATCAGATTCGACGGCAGTGCTGAGTCAGTTATGCAGATTTATATAGATGTCTGCATTTTGAACCTGTTATTGTACTTATTAACTCGCATGATTGAAAAAGGAAACGGAGTTCAGCCGGGAAGCGGAGTGCGCCCCAAAGGTGATATCTGTCGCAATTGATTCCCCAGCCTACAGCAATAGGTTTTTTCCAAGAATCCAGTACCAATTCCCATCACAGCGGACGTAAATTTGACTTCCATAAGAGAAAAAGAAAGGGTGCCTTAAATCCTAAATTCTGAATGGACCTGCCTTGTTGATTATTGTTTGATGCAAACATTTGCTTTGACTTCAGGTATGAAAAGTTAAGATTGGTGTACTCTTTATTGAGGAAATTACACATCCTGCCAATGACTGACGGGTAACTTTACCCATGTGGATTAAACAAACGGCTCCTGTCGGGGCCTCGTAACTCATTTAGGGTGAAGCGTTGGCTTTCCTATAGCCTCCCACTTGCTGGCGTGTGTTTTGAATCCCACCCTAGACAACCTAGTTCTTCACAAGTGGGTCAAAGAAATTATCAAAAGTCTGCCAAAATCCTCTACTTAGCAGACCAATGCCACAATAGTTCTCGCATCTCGTTTTTATAACTCTTCTCGTGGATAGAATGAAGAATGTCTGCACCCCAGTCATGAGGAAAAACCTCATTTCTCCAGGCCTGTGCAATCACTTCATGGAAACAGGGCGCCAGTGTTTCGATAAAAGACTTGTAAATTTCAGTGGATGTACCATCCTTTCCAGGTGCCTTGTTGTTTTGTAACCTTCGTATGGCATCAGTGACTTCTCCTTCAAGAAGGGGGTTGCATGACTCTGCATTGACAGAAGAGTAAGGAGACTCCGTTGCACATGTTAAGTGATTGCTGGGCTCAATATCGAAGCATTCACGCCAGCGCTCGACCTTGGCCGAGTTGTCAGCAATAAATCTGTCATCCACGTCACGAACAAGATCACTTAGTGTAGAAGGATTACCACTAACGTAGCGGAAAATTTGATAGAGTTTTAGAGTGTCACATACGTTGGAGGCCCGCTCCATTAAGCTCGCTATTTCATCCCAATATTTTATCCGATCTTTTCTCACCGATGTTGAAGACATCTATTAGAGGTGGCGGAAGGAAGCATCGTTGTGCGACCTGGCTCTAGTCGTCTGGGCATACAACTGCAGGGTTCTTCCGCTGCTTCAGTCACTGAAACGTCACTAAGTACATACAAGCAGTTTCTGAGCAGCCCCATTGACTTAATGCTTTCAGTGATGACCACTCACTATTGCCCTCAATGTCTGCTCGAGTAGTAAAACATGAGCGGGTTTCTCGGCTCAGGGCCTCAGCAGTGACGATTTGCTGGATTTGGGCTACATCGGGGCGTCTAGCATCTGACATTTTGAGTGCGGATGATAGGTGCACTTGCAAGCGTGTACGAAAGAGAACATGGTCAGATCCATAGGAATTACCAGTGTCGGCACCAAACATTAATCTGTTATCATGCAATCAGCTGCGGAACCGTTAACTGACTAAGATTTAGTTGATTTGACTGGCCATATGGCCATCGTTTAAATACCAGGTCAGCAGGTATAATTTGCGGCGCTGGAAGCCCGTGTTTATAAAAAAAACATTTGGTTCTGGTCAGCAAAAGTATGCAGTCTCTCACCATTTTCACATCGGGGACCAAGCCCGATAAAATGACTGTTTGTGGAGTCACCATGTCCAGTTCTGCAATTCCAATCCCCGGCAGCAATCAGCAGATCGCGGCGTGAGAGTCTTTCAAATAGTGCTTGCAGCTGTGCCTTTAACGTCTTTTTGTCAGGCTGTTCCGCAGCGAAAGGAAGACATGTCTTTAAAGTGACCTTCCAGTCGCCCATAGGCCATTTGTTCATTGACTTGTTCCCCATCAAGCAGTTCGCTTGTTGCAAGAGAGCAATTGCCAAACCATGTCTATCAGAAAAATCGCACTATGGTACAGGGTGAAGTGTAAGTTACTCCCGTGTTCATTTTTTCCAGAGAGCCTTAGTCGGGTATTCGAACTTCTAACAGGCAACATACATCTACTTTGCACTTATAAAGGCTGCGAACCACCCGACGTTTGGTAACAGGGTCCAGGAACTTTCGCACATTCCAGAATCCAATACCGAGTGTCCGTTTCGATTGAGAAGTCCGGCTCTTATACTTTTCGCCCACACCACTGCGGATCGCGTTGGTTCCTGAGGACGCCGAAGCATGGATCGTTTTACTATATGTGGACATAATTTCCTGAGGTATCTTGGGAACTGTGAGTGCGGTTGTGTCCAAAAATCCGCTTTGATCGTTTGGTCGAGGCTGTCTCGTCTAGTGCGCTGGCTCACGAGTTAGCGGGGGTAAGCAAACTTATTTAGCGGCGGTTCAAACTCGCCATGTCTCACTGCCGTCATACGGCTTTTCGGCTTTTTATAAGGCCTTTGAAGTGCCAGACCTCAGCCCGTCGCACACTGGTACCCTTGTCGCTGCTGGTCTGTGCCTTCTTATTTGCCAAACGCCAGAGTTTGCTTATTTCGCAGCTAACTTTCATTGAAGGCCATTCCACTATCTGTCACCTGTGGACGCTCCGGGTAACCGGTCACTAGGCCAATGGGTAGCTCATGGGCTGTATCGAGCTGTAGGCATACTGCTTAGTCAATTAATAATAATCATAAGGTACTTTCTCTGTACCTCAAAGTCAGTCTTGAAGGCAGCCAGCATGGAGTGACACATTGAATCGAAATGGGAGGAAAGCCGCATGGTCTACCTACTGCATACTCCGGATTCGGAGGGTTGGCCAGCTGGGCAGTGATTTTCCTTGTGCCCTCGCTTGTGGAAATCCTCAAAAATATAATTCTTTAATGGACAGGCGCGAACGCATTGCCGATCAGCACATTGACAAAATGTCGTTGGTGGTTTTCTGGTGATTGAATTTTGGGGCTTGTTTGGATCCATCGACTTTGTGTGGGTGACAGCATGAAAGCTCGTGGCCACAAGGGAGAAACTGGGTTGCTTCACAATGGCAGAATCACGCCCGAGATTCTTGAAACACTGACAATCAGCAGTCGATGTCCGTAGGGTGGAGGCAGGGTTCTGTTCAATTATGCTGAGCAGATGAGTTCTGATTTCAGCATCACGAGGTGACTGAATGCCGCACACAAAGATAAGGCACTTAAATTGATATTCGGTCATCGTTCGGAGCTTGAATGTTTAACACGTACGGTTGACAATACTGGCTAATGTCAGCATATCGTTGGTTTCGTTCTTTGCCGGTTTGAGTCCTTGTTATCGAATGTGGAACAGTGATGACTTCTTCCTGAAATTCTCTGACATTTGTTTGACTGTTTCATAGAAGTTGAAACCACTACAGCAATTTTTCAGAAGTATGCCAGTTACCGCTCATGCTCTTTGATGCACAATTTGCGTAATAATAGGCGCACCTAACACTCATCATCGGCTTTGTCTAATCCAACGCGGAAAATATCTTTCCGACATCGAAACCAGGCATCAAAAGTCACACCGGAATCAGGATCGTAAATAAACTCGGTAATGCAAGCAGTGATTGCGTCCGCTGAGGTTGATTGCTTCCCAGAGGATTCTGGATCAAGAAAATGCAAACTGAATTGTTGCATCATAGATTGCATCATATTCAGGTGAGGTGCCTCGAATCGAGCCTGCTGTTTTCGCTGTTGCAGGATGGACAGTAAATGCTCCGCGTAAATAGAGATGGTGAATTCTGCCTTCCCGAATTTGCATCGTCTTGTCACAAACCTTGATGGTCGCTCATGAAACAAGGCGCCGATCGCATCTCCAAAGGAGAAATGAACAGCAATGTGGAAGAACAGAAGTGTATTGCTGTTTGCTTACAGCGAGCTTTAAGGTAAAAATTGAACATTCGAGCATGTTCATGGTCTAACGGTGATCGGAACAATCAGATAATGGTCTTCGGTGGGTAGCATTGTGATTGGTTCTATGATTAATCTTGTCGGCAGCTTGCGCAACCACCGCAAGCATGGCATGTCCGCAGATCGCTAGTGCCGCATGGGCAGAATTAGTGAGTGCGGTGTGCACGCGAGTCGATTAGGGCGGTTCCTCCTAACACCTACATCACAAATCTTCTGAAAACGAACCATTTGTGAAAAGCTGTCAACGCTTCAATGAAGCGTTGTGGGCTGCGTGGGTGATGGTAGCCCGCAGTAAGTAGCCAAGTTTAGAGGGTGGCTGAAGAATGCCGGTTGTTGTGATGTTGAGTTGCACGTCAACGGAAGATCCGTATGTCGTGTGGGTATTTGTTGGGCTTAGTGAATAAATGCCGCTGGCAGTAGATGTAGGATATCGGATACTGAGAAGGACGTCTGAGTGCTGGCACGGATGAAGGAGTTGCTCAGTTGGATGGGAAATGGAACCGTAGCCAGGAAGTCATGAGCTGAGAGTGGATGCTGATCTACAACTTGCTTCACGACAGAGTGTCGGTAACAAAATTCTCCATATCGTGCTCATAAGGCAAGCCCTGGCCGCTACGACCTTCTGGCCCGGTTCCCTAGGAGATAACAAGTGGGACGCCAGCTGGGAGGCTGGGGAATTTCGTAAAGAACTTTCGCAGAAGGGGTTAGAGAACGTTGACTGTCGGACGGGGGCACTTCCAACCGCCGCGTCTGGGATTTCCCCAAATGTGTGAGCCCATGCGGTCGTCACAGGGCATCTAGTGAGGTTAGGGGGGGATTTAGCTTAACAGCTGATTGGCTGGGTCGGACAGCCAGGATAGTCAAGAGCCATACAGCCACTGGTGCGCACGTGCATGTAGACGTGAAGGGTTCGGCGTTCCGTATTTGCACAGTGTCGTCTCACTACAGGAGTACTCGTGATGTGTATCACCATGCTTATATCATTTAGTCCGACTAAAACAAATCCGTGACCCACAGTGGAGTTTCAAAGCCATGTGGGATGTCCAAGCAGCCCTATTTAGGGAGAGCACTGCTTGCCTCCTCACGGAGAAAAGGACAAGAAAAGGTGCCCTAAACAATACCACCGTTCCCACCAACACGCCGCACTCTCTGGGCTGCTAGCTTGAGTCAACTCACAGTAGCAGTCTAAAGTATTCGTTCCCTTTTAGGCATGCCAAGGAGTAACCAGTCAAAACGAAGGATGGCATCTATTGCTTGGTAAATGGCGTGCTACAAGGTGAACATTACTGCGCTCAGTGCAGCCCAATTCTATAAGCAGGGTCAGCATGAGGAGGGAGGTGCCGACTACAACGTCTTCTGTAGTGGTCACCCAAAAGCTGAGCGAAGCAACATTGTTGTCACCTTTGCCATCCGGAACGACATCGTGAGATGTCTGCCCTGTATGCCGCATGGTATCAATGATCGCCCGATGAGCCTCCGCCTGCTTCTTCAGTGAGACAGGTTCATCACAAGTGTCATCGCAAACTCCCTCTCCCAATACTGAGCTCTTTTGTTGCAAAGGACAAATTCGACAATGACATGCGCACCTTCCAGTTAACTGTTCCGAAGGTAATTAAGTTGACTGTCCTTAGTGACTTCAACGTCCGCGTCATGATAAACCATGCCGTCTTACGGGTAGAGCTGGGTCCCCACGGTTTCGGAGGCGGAAAATATATTGGCCTACTTCTTTTGGGAAGACCGTTTACTGCTGCCACCCTACCTTCCGACGCGGAAGAAGGCCACGTGAATGCACACAAGATCGTGGTGCTGTCAGTTTTTGGAGTATTTACTCGTCCTGAGGCGAGTTCGACAGGACGTGCTGGTGCCGAAGGCAATCTGCAATGCTGACGGATGAACGGATCACCACCTCGTCATCTCCAAATGAGGCTCAGACTTCAACCCCGCCAAAGGCCCCAGAGTAAGTTACTATCAGGCAAGTTAAATTCTCTTTAAGGAAATTTGTCTGCTCACTGTTTTGATTTCAGTAACTGATTTATTCGGAAACTGGAGAACCTGCATGCTCCAGATGATAACGTCACTGTGGAGACAACTGCAGAACGTAATTCAGTGCACCAACCTCAAATGTACTCAAACGTGCACGCCGTCAAAACCAGACCTGGTTTGATTAAAATGACGCGGACATCATCAACCTACTCGCAAGAAGAATCGACTACATAAAGCCTACGGGTGCTTCGGAATGACATCAGAAAAGCAGCCTACTTAAGATGCCACCACCTTGTATGGCAACGGCTGCGGGAGACGCAGGATGCCTGGATGGTCCGCCAGGCTAAGGAAGACCAAGGGGATGTGAACTGTAACGAAATGAAACATTTCTTCAAAGACATCATGGCTATCTACGGCCTCTGCATCAAGGGAAACTCAACGCTTATTACCTCTGACGGAGCAATCCCATCTTCCGAAGTGCTAGGCCGAGCACTTCGTAAGTGTCCTTAATTGTTCATCAGCCATCTCCAAAGCTGCAATTTACCGGCTTCCTCAAGTGGACACAAAGAATGACCTTGATCTGCTGCCTTTCCTTACAGAATGCATCTGGGCCGCGCATTACATTTCCACCAGGAAAGCACCAAAATCCAACGCCATCCCGGAGAAATTCTTCAAGCAGGGTGGGCCTGGCTAATGGTGGAACTCAGAAAATAGTTCAGGAGATATTGCACCGAGGATAAGTTCCTCAAGATTTCGAAGACTTGATCATTGATAATTTCTACAATTGGACGGGAAAGTGGAAACTCTGTGAAAATCACAGATACATCTAATTGCTTAACATCGCTGGGAGGATCTTCGCCAGTGTCCTTCTAAATGGTCTGAACGGTCCTCAAGAACAGGGACTGCTCCTGAAAAGCCCATGTGCCTTGCGACGACAGCGTAGAATACCTGACGTGATTTTTCTCACTTTCCAACTACAAGAGAAATGCCAGGAGATGCGAACCCACATCTACACTTCCTTTGTGGATCCTGAGAAAGCCTTTGACACGGTGAATTCCGATGAACTGCGGAAAAGCATGCAGAAATATGACTGTCTTCAGCGGTTCATGCAAATCTTGCGTCAGCTTTACGACGCGATGATGGTCCGGGTCACTGTCAACGGGATGTCATTTAAAGAAATTGCAGTGACGAACGGAGTGAAGCAGGAGAGCGTACTGCCCTAACCCTTATCAGTCTCCTGTTCTATGCTCTACTAATGGACGCTTACCGGGAGGAAGGCCCTGGGATCCGCATCACCCAAATGCGTGTATCTACTGCTACAGTTCATGACTTTCTCTTCGTGGAGTACTGCGCCCTTAACACCGTGAGGGAGAAGGACATTCAAAAGATCATGGACCTCTTCTTTGCAGGCTGTGCATAATTTGGATTAACAATCACTACAGCCCTAACGGTTGTCATGCACCCCACAACCACCCAGCGCAGAATAGAATGCCCTCCGAATCAATATCAACGACACTCGACTAGTAGACTTGGGAAACTTTGCCTATCTGTGAAGCAGGCTGTCGTTCAACACCAGAATTGATGACGAGGTTGCCCAACGGATCTGCAAAGCCAGTCAGTCCTTCGGCCGGCTGCAGGCCAACGTGTGGAATCGCCACGGTATTCACCTTCGCACCAAACTGAAGATGTACAAGGCCGTCGTCTTGCCAACACACTTCCATCTCTTCTGCCTCCGCAGAATACTGAGGCTGCAAAGGCAACACAGGATTCTGTACACATGTACATACACTTAAGCGGAATCCAGCGCGATGCCAGACCATCTTGCGCACCCATCAACATTTCCCATATTCTTCCCATGAGCTCGACTAGCACTACCAGTAGCAGAGCTTGGACAGACTCAGCACCTACCGAGCTATCTTGTCCTTATTTTCACCGCAAATGCACATCACGCATCGGCCTGATCGGTCACTTGCGCATCCATCGCATAGATACAGGTGGACCAATTTTAGGAGTACCAAAATAAACGTTTCGCACTCGAATCATTTGTTCCTACAGCCCACGCACGTTCACGCACCAAATGGGCCTACTAGGCCACATGCACCTCAATTAAATCCTGCGGTAGAACATCGCCAGTTTTGCAAAAACACTACATCTCTCCTGATTGGCCTCTGCATCTTACATACTCACCAGCAACACCACAAAAAACATGCATTCAACCTGCATATTTAATTTAGAGGAATGAATGTACCTCGGCTCCGTCTCCATGCGGCTCCTCTGTTGCAAGTTGGATATGAGATTGCGAATACTATGGTGCGATAAGCACGGTGTCTTGTTAGGTCGTAAGCTGACAATAACAATCTGACTTTGCAGGCAGTCATATGTGGGTTGTGAAGAGTGGCAGAGTGGTGGGTTGAGAGTCAGGCTGCGATGGCTTCTTTTAAAATTACTTCTGGCACTCTCGCACATCTGCGATGTCAGCCGTTCAACCCCTTTTGTGTGAATTCCTAGTGTTTGTGTTTGGAGGAACCAGGTCATGAACGTAGTAGGCATAGGCGAAATCACCAGCATCTGCATCCACTTCCGCATCAGACAACTGACCGGCTCAAACGGTGGGCTGATTGTGGGGGTAGGGAGAGAGCGAAATCGTCGGCTCAGCGCATTTTCCTTACTATAAAAAATCCTACGTGCTTGAACCTCTCACGGTGCGCTAAAAGCCATGGCTTGGAATGTTGCCTTGATAACTTGAACCGCATGATCAGTCCAGTGTGTGTTTTGTGTGTGGAGTGGGAGACTGACGGACTGCAAGTCAGGCTGCAATGACCTTTATATCACTCCCACTCCGTAGGATTCTAGCCTGGTGTGGTGGCACGCTCAGGGGTGGCTCCGGCTCCGCCAGTCACCTGTGCCATCTATCACCTCACGTCTTCATAACTCTGTCATGATGTCGGGCGCTGGTGGGGATGAGGAGCGAATGCGTTAGGTGCAGTGCAAGTCTACTATCACTTTAAACTAATAATCGTGCCAGTCACCCACCCTGCACAATCCTTCTTTGGAGCATACGGAGTACATCGTCGGACTACGAAGGTCAATCTTTAGCGTCATCTTTTACTCCCAGGTGGGAGCGTATATTGCTGAATTAAACTTAATTAGTGCAAACATTAATTTCTACTGGAAAGATAATTTTTCCGTAGATTTGTTCGAAAGCACATAATAATGGCTAAATTGGCCAGATCTAAAGTAACAAAAAGAAATTTTCGCTATGTGCAGTTTAAGAAATAGAGATCCACAGACTACTATCTTTGCATACGGAACGTTGTTCTGGTCTTCATTTAAGGATCCACAGTTGCTCTAAAGTTTGCGATTTTTACACTGCTGAGATCGGAATTATTCAGCAGATTTATAGAAATTACCTGAACATGGCTCTTAATGAGCCCCTCTAAGTGCTGCCTACTATACGAGGAAAATAAAATGAACCACAATCTGTCGTTCATGTTGAAATTATATTTTAAACTAAATACGGATTTTTGCACGTACAACGGAAATATTATACTATTATGAGCTCCGAAAGATATGCTATCTCATGAAATCAAAATCCGGAATTTTTTATGTGATTCAACATTTTTATAATGAATAACTTTGATACCAAATTATAAAAAATCATGATTTTAGGAGGGCCCCCAAATTCAGAACAGATGAATCGGTATAACCATCAAGTATTTACCTCTGTCGTTAGCGGAATTCCATGAAGCGTAAATATTGTCATGTCCCAATTGTGAAACTAACAGCAAACCAAACCAACAGCTTCACTATTTACCTTCAGTTGCCTTACATTATTAACTTGAATCTTATTCGAATTTGTAGTATAATATGGGAAGTAACCTATATATCAGTTTGTTACAGTATCGGTATTCTGCCAGATTTGACGCAGAAATTATCTACACAGAAACGTGATTTTTTGCATTTTAGCAGCAGCAGCAGCAGAAGACGCCCAATTGCAAAGGGTCAGGCACAAGATTCCCTTTTACATGGTCACGCCTGCGTCAGGCTGGAAGTGGTTTGACCGGCTTCAATAGTTTTTTTGACAAAAACCAGCCAATCGCTGCTACGCCCGTGTAAATAAACGCCACGCGTGCAATATTGCAGCAGTCGAGCAAAGAAGGGTGACTATGCCAATACCAGAGTTTTTTAACTGCCTTGTTACTTGAAAACTTCACTGATTCACACTAACTGAGACCATCCTTTTCGATTCGGTTTTCTGTGAGCGGGTACGAGACATCGGATTTTGAATTTCTAGGTTATTTCTCTCCTTGACTGTTGCACTTACATTTTTTTAATTTTTTTAGCAGCAAGAAGACCAATTTTAATCGAGTCTGCACTAAATCAAAAAGTACACATACATAAATTGGTTCAAATTATTGAATCAATTAATTGAACCTTCCATACAGTTACCTTCGGTACCCTCATTTTCTGACTAGGAGGGATCTCCTAATCGAGCACCCTGCCGAAAATCTTGGCTTGGCCTACACAACCTACCATTCTCAAACGGCACTCCAGGGTTTCTGAGGACTATTCATCGTCCAGAACAGGTCTCCAAATCGAGAAACATACTGGAAACCTTGGCTTGGCCTATACAACCTACCAGTCCAATTCAGTCTCTAACTGCTAGTCATGGTTTTGGAAGAGTATCTACAAAACCGACTGTCGTTCGTTATCCATATCCTGCCTTACTGATTGTGAAATTTATACCGACTAACTCCTTATAAATAATGATTCCACAAACGCCCACAAGCAGACGTAGTTAAGAACGTTGCGAGGTCTTTCATTAAATGGAAAAAAGGCGGAATAGATAATTTATATACTGCTTGTGTAAAATGGCTGGTAGCGTAACCTAAACATAACCACTCGTAAGTTCGTAATTCACCACACAACAATTCAAAAAATCATGCCGCAAGCCGGGATTTAGCGCGCGAACACAAAGAAAATTGGCAACGCTCGTTAACCACTCGACCACCTCATCACGGCAGCAGGCACTCTCTCAAATTAATATACACGTTATTGACGGAACTGCCATTTGTGGTGTCTGTCAGAAACTGTCAATGAAGCATTACATGCTCGAAGATGAGATAAGAAAAATAAAATCTGCATTTACAGGTACCTCTACTGCAGGAGATGTCACTCAGTAGTCCACTTAGCAAACCAACCAGGAAAAAAAACCATTTAAACATGATGAAAGTGTATTCCAACAACAACTTTGGCGGTTGCACAAAAAGTATCAATGGCGCAAGACACAAACAGTCCGCCTAAAACAAAAAAAGCCTTCTAAAACGCAAATCCGACACCATAAAAGAAAAACGATGATGGGCAACTGACCAGGAGAGTTCTCCAAATCGGGCACTGTCGGAAATCTTGATCTACATAACCTACCAGTCCAATCCATTCTCTGGCGGCTCTCCAGGGTTTGTGAGGACTTTTGTTCGACTAGGACAGTTCTCCGAATAGAGCAACCTGCCGGAAATCTTGGCTTGGCCTGCACAACCTACCAGTCCAATCCAGGCTCTAATTGCTCGTCAGGCTTTCTGAGGAGTATCTACAAAACAGGCTGAGTCGTTTTTTATCCATATTCTGTTTAACTGATTGTGAAATGTATTTCGAGTAACTCGTTTTTACAAATAATTATAACAACTTCCACTAGCAGTCGTAGTTTAGAACGTTCGAGGAATTTCATTAATTTGCAAAAAAGACGGAGTAGATTATTTATATACTGCTAGTTTAAAACCGCTGGTAGTGTCAACCTTCACCTGGCCACCCGTTAATTATTTAGTCACCACACAAGAATTCAAAAAGTCATGCCGCAAGCCGGAGTTGAACCCGCGACCACCAACGCGATGGCGACGCTCGCTAACCACTCGACCACTTCATCACGGCAGAGGGCGCTCTCTCAAATTAATATGCACGCTATTGACGACTGCCATTTTTGGAGGCTATCAGAAACTGTCCCTCAAGCCTAACCACCTCGAAGATTAGATAAGGCAAATAAAATCTGCGCTAAAAGGCACCTCTAGAGCAGAAGATGCCACTTAGAATTCCACTGAGCGACTTACCAGGAGTAAAACCATTGATACGCGTTCAAAGGGATACCCATAAACAAATTCGACTGCTTCTACGGCTACCGAACAACAAAAACCAATGGCGCAAGACAATAACAGTCCGCCTAAAACAAAAAAAGCCATCCAAAACGCAAAACTGACACCAAGAAGGAAAAAAGCCAATGAAAAACCGACTTCGAGAGATTCCTCAAAAAGCTCGAACAAGGGGCTTCGACCATTGCCTTGCCCACCACAGGAAATACTCAGATTCGAACACCAAGCACAATCAGTGGTATTGATTCCCCAACCACATCTACCACCTCAGATTCAAAATCGTCGAAGCCGTGGAATACGCCGAAAAAAACGGATCAAAGCCAACATATAGCCAATCAGCATCGGCTCCATCATCACCAGGGCGCAACGTGAAACCTTACCACCAGATAGTTGTAGACAGTGTCGTAGGTACAAAAAAAGCCACTGACAGAAAAAAGGTTTCATAATACAGGGACTACCTAATACAACAGCTAAAACTCCAGTAGACATGAGCTACTTTCATGAACTTTTGAACAGTATGCTGGAACCTAAAACGTCGATTGAACTGGAAAAAGTCTACCGCCTTGGAAAAAGGCCCGAGAGGCAATCTAAATCAACACGTCCTAGGCTTCTAAAAGTTATCTTGACCAGAAGTTAGGAAGCGAGTCTCCTTCTGTCTAGGCGCTTTAAGTTAAAAACGCAAACCCTGGAGTTTTTTTCAACAGGATTTATCAACTGCGGAGCGGAAGAAACGCCATCAACTTGACATCGAATTCAGATGGCGGCTCAGTGAAGGAGAAAAAAATTGACTATGTACAAAAACCAAGTGTTCCATCGTCCATTGTTCTCCCCTGGAGAGGCCCGTTTCAGATAACCATGCTATCGGCCGAGTAAACGGGGGCTCGGGCCCGACCGATAGCACTTCCCTGGCAAAGTGAAAACTAACATTCATGAACCCATCTGCACAGAGTATGCTATCAAAGCTCGACGAGCTTTAGATTAATGTCTGCGATAAATCACCTGATATAATTTCCCTAACAGAAACTTTGTTTTCCCAACATGATGACGAATGGGAGGTAACTATGGCTGGCTACGATCTTTTTAGAAAAGACATGAAGGAGCGTCAAGGAGCCGGCGTACTCACATATGTGAAAGCGAACTGACAGTTTTAGACAAAACTTATAAACTGGCGTCTACTTCCGAGGCGATATGGCTATCCATAAAAAGGCCAGGTTCATCAAGTCTAGATAGCATGTCAGTCTACCGTCCACCGAGCAGAGACCCTGTAGCCGATGCTTACCTGCTAGAGGAGCTGCTTGAGGATCTGCTTGAGGAGCTCGATACATGGTTGGATATCCTGATCATGGGTGATTTCAATGCGCCTCACATAGACTGGAGCTCGGCCTGCGGACATAGTTCTGATGTAGCCTTTGCCGGTTGTCTTCTGAGAACGACGCTAAAGCTACTTCTCACACAGCATATCACTTTTCTAACAAGTGTGTGCGAAGGACAACAGGCCAGTTGCCTGGACCTAGTTATAACGAAGTCGCAGGACAGCATCGGTGAAGTGTCATGGCTACTGCCGCTAGGTAAAATTGACCACGTGAAACTGCCATGGGAGTACTCACTATTTTCTATACCAGAAAAACCCGCAACAATCAGAATGAATATATGACAAAGCAATTTCAGTGGAATGAGGGCCGATTTCATGCGCACTCAGTGGGAAACTTTATTCTTTGGAAACATAACCGAGGAATGGGAAACGTTCCGGGACATACTGCCCAGGCTCATCGAAAATCACTGTCCGATTTTGAGAAAAAGGTTAACCAACAGACAGCAATGGCTTACGCAGGCCTTAAAAATCGAAGTTAACCAAAAGCGGAGATTGTGGAAAAAATCGCTTATTGAAGGAACTCCTGCATTTCTAAATGTGTAGAAAATGCAGAGAAATCGGGTCAAGGGCCTTATTGTTAGAACAAGACAGGATTTCCAAGTGTACCTTCTGAACCAGGGCCACCGCGAACCTGAAACTGTTTTACGGTTACCTCAGGCAGAATACACGGAACAAGGATCCGATATCCCTGCTGAGGTGTTAGACCTAACCGAAGACAGTGCGAAAGCTGATCATCGTTCGGAATTTTTCTGATCTGTTTTCATAAAGGAAACGAAATACGATTACCCTACCGATGGTTTCGAAACGGAAAAACTATTCGAGACTGTTCATTTTACCGAGACTATTGTCCTCAAGAAATGTTTGGGTTTAAAGAAATCTAAGTCACCGAGTCCCGATGAAGTTCCTGCAAAATTTGATAGAGCTCGCGAGAGAACTGGCAAAGCCACTCTCTACGCTTTTCCAAACATCATCCCAGACCGGAAGTCTACCAGTTGACTGGAAATCCGCATGGAATACGCCGTTCTATAAGGGTGGAAGCTGGGTCTCTGCAAACAATTATCGAGCGGTCAGAAGAATACAGTTTGCTGCCAAATCATTGAAACAATAATTAAGCAACAACAAATGCAGTTCCTAGAACAAAACTAATTGCTATCCATGGTCCAGTACGGTTTCCGCAGTGGTAGGTCCTGCGTCACAAATTTGCTCTACTTTTTAAAACGTTGGAATAAGGCGGTCGATAGAGGAAATACGGTGCACGCAGTGTATATCGAGTTCAAAAAGGTTTTTGATAGCGTGCCGCACCACTGCCTTCTTTATAAACTCAACCGCATAGGAGTAAGAGGTAGACTTCTGACATGGATAGAAAACTTTTTAACTGGCCACTAACAAACTTTCACATATCAGCGACAAAGAGTCGACCTTGGTTGAGGTTGAGAGTAAGGTTCCCCAAGGCTCTGTTCTCGACCCTTCTTTGTTTATTGTCTACATCAACGATTTTGCCAACGAACTGGGATGCAATGTTGCCATGTTTGCCGATGATTTCAAACTTTGGCTAACGAAGAGAAATTGCAGACAAACTTAAATCGACTCCAGAAATGGTCAAATGACTGGCTCTTGCCGTTTATTGAGAGCAAGTGCAACATTATACTAGTCTGGAAAAGCAATCCTTCGAACAGTTCGGTTAACCGTCTGAATGACATTCCATAAAAGGAAGTGGATGACGAAAAGGATCTGGGTGTCTCGATCCCACCCTCGCTTAAACCCTCCCTACATTGCGCAAAGGAAACGAAGTACACCATGTCGATTCTGTTCCTCGTTAAACGAGCTTTTGCCGCCTTCACTACCGACTGCTTCACTCAAGTCTTCGGGAAATTTGCGCAATTGGAGTTCGCTATCCCAGCTTGGAGACTCTGGGCGGTAAAGGACATCGACATCCTCGAAAAGGTCCAAAAGTGAGCAACCAAACTTTTCCTTGGACATGGCTCACACCCTTATGAAACACGGCTGTCGAATCTCAATCTCTTTTCCTTGCGCTATAGACAGCTTCGTGGAGATCTAATACTAACATTCCGCATACTACGCGTCCAGGACTGTTGTCTTGTTGAAGGCGATTTCTTCGAGTTAGCAACAACACCGAAATTAAGAGGTCATCCTCTCAATTTACGTGTGACTGGAGCAAGGCTATACACTCGGAAGTACTTCTTCTCCAAAAGAGTACTTGGAGCTTGGAATAATCTTCCTCTGGATGTTCTTATGTTGGACACCTTGGAGGTTTTTAAGCGAAAGTTTGATCGATATAATGGTGCCAGCTACAATAAGAACTGAAAGCTGCAAGAGTGACGTCAGAATATAAGGTATTTAGGATACTATTAGCTTTATTTGAGTGACATTTCGGTATGTTTGTTATTTTTCTTCGAGAGCTTGCACTCTCCCATAATTCACATGCTGAGATCCCCGAGGACTTCGCTGCTTTATTATTTGCACACCTTGGTGACACGGTGAGTGTTCGCATCAGCTTGACCTGGTGGCCATCGTCTGTGCGGTGTATGAACGTTCTCCCTTGATTTAACCGCAACGGACCGAGGATAATCTGGGCGACTATCTACGCCTTTGAAATCAATCAACGGACTCTGCAATCAGCAAGGGAGCATTTGGCTGCACCTTCCGTACTTCAGTGTTGATTCATGCGACCTCCACGAAACCCCCCGTTGAACCCTCTCCCCAAGGTGTATAGTTTTTCTCCTTAATATCATTGGGAGTTTTCTTCACTGTCTGCTCTTTTTTAACTATGCTCCAGTCAATTGCTCATATCAATTGGCCTCGGAAACATATCGAGATATATTTTTTTTGATACCACAACTTGCATGTATAAATAGGGAATTTGAAGGTGACGCACCATACATCTCCCTCAAATATACTGATACTTGACAGATTTAAGGTTCGGGCATGTGAAGTAAACGGGCTTTAAGTTTCGAGGTAATTTTATCATCGGTTGTGGCAATTACCGGATGTCAATGGAGAGTAAACGGAGTACTTAGAGCTAAGATGGCTCGTTAAATTTAAAACAGAGTAAAGCCTGTCCGTGTTGTTCCAAAAAAACTTCTCATCCTTCTTCGGCTGCAGCAGCGTTGCCAGCACACCGTTCCACAAGGTAAAACTCGCGTGAAATTAAGAATTTTTATGTCCAAGATTAACTACTCCTGCCGGCCGGTTACACAGGGTTAAAGTTCAAGTCAAGTCAAGTCAAGTCAAGTTTATTAAGGGAAAGATAGGCAAACGCCTTTGAACTCCCTCTTGGTTACAGTATGGCTAAAAAGCCTCTGGTACATCATGAAAATGTAAAAAGTTGGTTTTGCATAATAGCGTGCGGAAAAATAAGCAGCTGTTGGCTCATCAAAAAGAGTAAACATAAATGTGTACTTGCATATGCCGAGTAGCATGAGTACATGCTATATTGGTGACAAGATTCTCGTAAGTGAGGCAGATGCGACGAGTTTGAGTTAATAAAAAATGCTATAAAAATGGTACTGTAATATAGAAAGTAGTATTGTCTTATAAGAGTGTTATTCAACTGGGACGTGACTAAGAAGATCTGGGGATATTATAGTGGGCACTGCTATACTGGTCCAGGTTTTTCTTAAAAAGCTCAACGGAAGAAGCCATAACAACATCCAGAGGCAGAGCATTCCAAGCGTCGACCGCTCTCTTGGAGAAGAAGAACTTTCGTGTATCCAGTCTGGCCCCAGTTACACGTAGTTTGAGTGGATGCCCTCTCAAGTTCGTGGTTGTTGCTAACTGGAAGAAGTCTCCGGGTGCGAGGCAGCAGCCCTGACCGCACATGATACGGAATGTTTGTATCAGGTCACCTCGTAGCTGCCTGTAACTCAAGAGAAAGAGATTAAGGTTAGCTAATCGGGTTTCATAGGGTAATGAGCCCTGTCCAGTCACAAGTTTGGTTGCACGTCTTTGAACCTTTTCGAGGATATTGAGGTCTTTCGCGTTCCAGGGTCTCCAAGCTTGGATAGCGAACTCCAATTGCGGCCGCACAAAAGTTCGAAAGACTTTGGCAAAGCAGTCTTCATCAAAGGCACAGAAAGCCCGCTTGACAAGGTACAGGGCTGACATCGCAGACTTGGCTACCTTTGAACAATGCAGCGAGGGTTTAAGGGAGCGTGAGATCCACACTCCCAAGTCCTTCTGCGCGTCAACTTCTTGCAATGGTATACTATTCAGGTAGTAATCCATGAGGTTCGAGTGCTAGTTCTACCGACTCGTAGAATAGTGCATTTTTCTCATTGAACGGCAAAAAGCCAGTCCTTTGACCATTGTTGAAGTCGGTTTAGGTTTTTCTTGCAAATGCTTTTACGTCAGCTGCAGTTCTGATGACCCTCCATAGCTTTATGTCATCCGCAAACATGGCGACATCACAATCCAATCCATTGATGCAGTCGTTGACGTACAAAATGAACAGAATAGGGCCAAGAACGGAGCCCTGGGGAACTCCACTTTCAACCGCAACCTCCACCGACTGCTGGTTACCGACATGGACGGTTTGAGAGCGGCCAAATAAGAAGCTTTTGATCCATCTGAGGAGATTACCCCTAATGCCTGTTCGGTTGAGTTTGTGTAGGAGTCGCTGGTGAGGGACACTATCAAATGCCTTCTTAAAGTCTATGTAGACTACGTGCAGCGCGCTTCCTTCATCAACTGCTCGCGTCCAATGTTCCAAAGCAATAGAGCAAGTTCGTTACGCAAGACCTGCCACTTCGAAATCCATGCTGCTCATCAGATAATAATTTATGCTGCTCTAAGAAGCGCATTAGCTCTCGCTTTATTATTTTTCCATGAGTTTTGCAGCAGATTGAGGTGAGGCTAATTGGCCGGTAATTATTTGCAGGAGACCTTGCTTCCACCTTTATATAATGGTGTGATTCGTGCAGATTTCCAATCAGCAGGTAACGTGCCGGCTTCGAACGAGGTTTGGAAAAATCATTGACAACGGTTTGGCCAGTTCCGCAGCGAGTTCCTTTAGTAACTTTGGCGGTATATCATCTGGGCCCGGTGATTTAGACTCATTCAGAGCCAACAGCTCTTTATGAACATTTGCTTCGTCGAAAGATACAGCCTCTATTTTTGGACCCTCATCTAAGTCGTAGTCGGGAGGATTAAATGCGCTTTCACTCGTAAAGATAGATTTAAAGAATTCTGAAAGGTGCTCCACTTTTGCTCCGTCCTCACTAATCTCTAGGTTTTCGGTAGTCCTTAGTAAGGGAACTGGGTCCTTGTTACGCGTGCTTCTTCTAATGTAATTGTAGAATAACTTCGGATTTTCTACTGCACGGTTCAACAGGTCTTTTTCAAAATCTTGTCGTGTCCTGAGAATAAGCCGTTTAACTTTGTTCCTTTGTGCCTTGTATGCGTTTATGAACGCAGGAGTCTCATCAGCGAGTGATTTCTTCCACAACCTCCGCTTTTTATTCACTTCTTTTTCAACGTTTGAGTCAGCCACTGGGGTCTTTTATCTAGTCTCTTACGTGAAATCGGGCAGTGGTTGCTGAGGAGAGTATGCAATAACTCATTGAACCATTCCCAATCCTCTGTCACATTGCCGGAAAAGAGCTGATTCCCAGTTGATGTTGTTGAGTCGAGTCTTCATTTGATCAAAGTCACCACGCCAAATATTTCTTCTAAATCTGGTGGGCTGTTCAGGCACCGAAAACATTGAGTAGTCCCAGTGAAGTACGACGTGGTTACTCCGACCTAGGGGACGTAGACTTTGCACCTCATCAATACTATCAAGCGATTTCGTAAACACAAGGTCTAAACAGTTTGACTGCTGTCCCTCCCGCACCCTCGTTGGAAATAAGACGTGTTGAGTGAGGAATGACCTCAGTGTCATGTCCAATAAACGTCGGTCAAAAACTAGTTCTGGACCGCGTGCATATACTGAACTCCAGTCAATGAGTGGTGCATTGAAGTCGCCCATTATTAATAAGTCGGATCGAGAGGCGAATCTTTCTAGCTCTTCTAACAGGTGAGCGTCAGCCTCGAAGTCACTTTTTGGTGGTCGGTAGACGGTCAGGACTTCAAGACTGTGTGATCTCGGCACCTTTATAGTGAGCCAAATAGCTTCGAAGCTGCATGCAAACTGTTCTGTTTTTTCCGCCACTAGGAGTCCGTGTTTTACGTAGGTTACAACGCCTCCTCCCTGACGCCCTTCCCGGTCGCTTCTGAATAGCTGGTAGCCTGGTATAGTTAACTCACGGTCGTCCACGTGGTCAGACAACCAGGTTTCTGTCAAAGAAATTACGTCTGGTGAGAGATCACAGACATGGATCTGCATCTCGTCAAACTTTTGATAACATGCTTTTGCGCATTGGTGTACATAAATTTTAACTTCCGGTTTAAGGGACATGTGGTTACGATGCGGCTCGCGCCTTCAGTTAATGCCTCGGCTGCGCGGTCATCCGTACGGGACCTGCCCAATGGAAGAAAGGTGGACGCTGCCGAACTTGGTTGTTGTAGATAATCAAATTCCGCTCCCCTCGCTGAACCGCTTTCTCAGTTCTAGAACTAGTGAACGACGTTTCAGCCTTTCTGCTGGTGAGAAGTCCCGTTGAAAAAAAACGCCGGGGTTGGAGCCTTTTATTCTAAATCGCCGGGAAAGAATGAGCCTAGACTGCTCGCTACTGACCAGCACGACTTTGAGAGGTCGAGGGCGTGTTGATTCCGGTGGGTTTTCTGTCCGTTTCCCAAGGCGGAAGGCTTTGATCACTTCTACTGCCTAAGATGGTTCCAGAATGATATTAAGTAGGTCCTGGAAGAGCACTAGGTCATCCGAAACTCGCTCCGAGGATGTGATTGCACTCGATTCCGGGAGTCCCTGTATAATGATGCTTTTTTCTCGATCAATTTGATTTTGCATCGACCATTGGGATATCGTTAGCTAAATTTTTTATTGCTCGGACACTATTCGCTGGGGATGGCGGAGCAGATGCTTGTTCGTGGCCTGTTTTGCCAGACTTGGGAGAGGCACCTGGCGCAGAGGGCAGCGCATTGTAATTAGTAGTTTTGGTGGGTGAATCAATAGCACTGCTCGTACTTGGTTTAACACGCTGGGATTTTTTTTGCGATTCGTTTATACTTTTAGGGCCCACGGCGTCTAACGTGATAGGCGGCACGCTCGTCGTCGTTTCTGGTTCGGGTTTTTCGGAGATATGTCTCGGAAGCCCTGGTCTATTACTCTCGGCCTTTTTACTGACAGATTTATTTTTTTCTTGTTTTTTCGAGTTATCTCGCTGGTTGTTTTCGTCTTGCATTTGCACGGTTTGTTCTGGGGCTGCCGTAACAGCTACGGAAAGTGTTGCTGGCGTACCTTTTACATGATGTCCTTTTGTCCTACTCCTAGTTATCCGTCCAATAGCTTCAGTCTTATCGTCGACTGTGCCTAACCTAGACCGTAACAGGATTTTCATCTTCTCAAACTCTCCCTCGAGATAATTGTTCTTTTCGGCCAACTCCAGGAATCCACTACAAATTCTGTCTGCATGTGGTACGCCCATACAATCGATTAAAGTTTGCGATGTCCCTCGTTGTCGTGATGCGGTGGCCGAGTGGTTAGCGCGCGCAGATGAGTTGTCGGGGGTCTGAAGATCGACGCCGTGCCCTGACACGACATTTTGGGTAACATTGCACATATCCGGCATGCCGTTAATTTACGAAAAAGGAAGAATCTGCAGGGTAATGAGGCACAATTTTAGACAATGGCTACGCTTATGTTAAGTTTGTCGAAATATTGCGAAGAGGAAAGGCCTCATGAACGTTTTCAAGCAAGCCTATTTAGGATAAACTGACAAGCAGAACATTAAGCAGTAGAGAAATGATCGACTCAGCCTTTTATCGATGACACTCCACTAATTCAACGAACAGTTTGATCCTGTATTTTTAGTAAGTAGGCTGCGAAGCTCAAGTCGAGATTTGCGCAGGAGTCTTTCGCGAAAGAATGACCGTTTTGAAGAAAATTTTTCTGGTCGGAAGATAAGGATCTCGATGGATCTCAGGCGAAGGATTGCTGATCAAAGCGTTATTTAATCCAATTTTTGGCTGAAGACAGCTGTTTGCAGAATGAAGACACAATGAATAAAAAATTCTCTTCCGACAGTGCTCGATTTGGAGAACTCTCCTGGTCAAACTGTGAGGGTATCCAAAAGCTCCAATGAAATTCTTATGATGACTGCGGACATATTGAAATCAAATCCATGCCTATCAAGTTAAAATGAAACAGCATAGAAGATCACACGTTTTTTATTTTAGTGAATGCTGCTGTGTCAGGCATTCAAACGTGCTCCTTCTGTGCAGAAACATAGGCAAATCCCTTTCATAAGAGTGAAATCGTGATCCCTAGGTGGTGTGCTAAAGGAAGAACAAGCGTTCACTGGGAGAAGATTATTAGGTGTCTGACGTTTCGGGTAGTTCTTTCATTTCCGCTTCCTTTGGCATAGACCAGTCCCTAAGACTGCAAATGCGGTTCACGGGGGTAAGGCAGAAATGGAACGTGTTCTCCTTACGTGCGCAATTGTCTTCTTGGCATAAAGATACTGCATTTATCACAAAGGCAACGACTGCCTCTCTCACAAAAGCAAAAATCTGAGATTCAAACTCCGAAATAAAGTAACGTGGGCACATTAAGAAATTCTCGTTTGGGAAGAAGGCGGTATGTCATCGTGCAAATGTTTTGACTGTGGCCTTTCCTTCAAGCCGGCCTAATGAAAGAAAGGCAGCTTGCACTTCTCCTTGCATTTCGTATCTTTAAAGTTTTGAACAATATATGCATTTGATTTCCTGCAAAATATTGCAAAATTCAAGAGACAATACCCGGTATATCATTTATCAGTGAACAATTATTATTTTACTTTGTCCAACTTACTTCTTTTCGATCATAGTTTGGGTCAACTTTCATACACATAGATACCATTCACATGAACTGTGTCACTTTTGCATGAGCTTTGCTCTTAATATTTTTCTTTCGCGTAGCCGAAAACATTAAAATACTTATAATCTCCTTATTCAGATCCAGTTGTCTGTGCTACGTCGTGCTATAATTCGTTTCGTGCTTAATGAATCGGTCAAGCCTCTACGAATTTCGACTGAATTTGGCAATTGCCTGAAAATTCTCCGTATAAATTACAAAAGAAAATTTAGCAGGTCAGTTTAGCCTTGACTCTGAATATAAATGTAATGTGTGTGGCTTTCCATGGTGGTTCAAATGCTGAAAAGCAGTGATCATAAATCCAAGGAGGTCGGAGACCTAGATGATGAACTCTGTTTACCAGGCACCCTTCGTTCTGTTCCATGTGTGAGAGGGGGTAATATTGGTAGAACTGGTTTGTATAATCCAGGGATTGCGAGATTACTATGACCTTCTATGGAGACGGTACAACTGTTGAAGACTGAGAGCAAACACTTTCAATCAACTTGAAAATATTTAAACCGCCTTCGAGAAAATTTGTAATTATTCTCCATCAATATGTGTGTGTTATGGTCGGAGTCACATCTGACTGCCTACTTATTTTCGGTACATCAGCCTTTACCCGACAATGGGGCTGTGCAAAGAATGAATTTTCTTTTTAAACATAAAGGACCTAGGTATAATTCTAAACAATTCCAGTACACATATACACCCTCTGTGTAGCAAAAACTGAAACGAAGCTGCTAATGTCGCTATTATTTATATTTTAGTTCAAAAATATGAAAATGCAGCTAGCATTATTAATATTCAATTACGATATTGGGTTTTAGTTTATATATTTATGTCTACCTTCGGACCGTAACGGAAAAGCTAGTTTGATGCTGGATGTATTCGAAGTTTGTGAGTGAATTTATGGAAATATTATGAAAACTATATTCGTCTTTATGCGACACGAATTTTGGTAATGAAGCATCAAATTGGACAACAATTTAAAAAGTAGACTACTTATCCGAAATCAGGAAAACATTACACCAACATATTTGCACTGTGATGGTTGCGATAGTTTAAATGATCTTAATCGAGCTCCCACTGTGAATCCTGTTTAAAGAAGTTTTCCAGAGTTTTTTTATTGTCAAAGCACAAAATCGTTTATGGAAGAGGCAACCGGTGAGGTTTTTGGTAGCCATTCATTGACCACTGGGCAAGGAGATGCATTCATTCCCATTAACCCAATTGTGAAAAAAACAGGTGCCTCAGCAAAAGTTGAACCCAGACGAGCAGGAGGATGGCTTACTACAACCACTGCTCAAACTACCTAAGCTACGAGTCCCTAAGGGGTACTGTATTTTGAAGCACATATGTGCTCATTTTCCAGGTTCGTTGTCATGCGCTTTTGCGCCTTCGCAGAGCTCATTAATACGACCCTCGTGCCGCAGCTGACACATCTTGTGGTATCGGTTCACGATTATTTATACTAAAAAGTACACAAGAAAACTGTTTAAATCGAATTGGCGTTGACATTTCATGAGATATAATTACTACCACATATATCAGATGCGATACGTATAATGTGCCAGAAAAATATTGACAAGACAGAACATAACCACGTATGTTTTCACTTGAAGAAATCGACAGAAAAAAATAATCGTACTTCAACCGATATAAGTGTTTTTGCATTCGACTAAAGCAATAACATGTATATAGGTCAAACTTCGTCTTTCGTTGACCTTTGCTTTGCAGCCTGAAATACCTACAGTTGGCATTGGCTTTGACTAATATTCGATAACTCAGCCTTGCCTTAAACTCACCATCAATGGCAGAAAGACTGGATTATTAATCTAAGTTATTTATGACTGTACTAATAAAATCTGTTGTATGATCCACTCTATAGAATACCTATGTTAAGATGCCCTCGGTTTTACTTGAAATACCCCTCCTCGGAGAGAATATCACTGCAAAGGAAGGGGCGTGATGCACAACTAATCGGCAGAATCGTCCTTTGCTTGAATATTATATTTCATGGCCAGTTCATATAGTTCGCTGACTATAAAGACGTACATAGCAAAGTACAAAGCGAATTGCATACATTTTATGCGTCACTTTCAAACAGTTTTAATCGCTCCTATGTAGGACCAAATGTTTTTTTCCCGGAAGAAAAATTTAACGCCCCCATACGTGCTCTAAAGTTGAGTGTTTTTTTCACTAGCCACGAAGAGCAAAGCAAGCATGCGTCAGCCCATAAAGAGGCGTTTAGAGGCCAAAGTCCGAGGAAAGGCACAAAGGTAGACTAAGGTGGCGCAACCACTGTGTATTTTGCAGAAAGTGCGAAGGCGTGCACAGAGGCCTCAACATGAGCATCCAGACCAATCAATGCAATTTCCATTATGTGCGTCATAGTATATTGTTTATCTACTGGAATTCTCAGCGGTAGGTTGTGGCAATTCTAATTTTCCCAGATCTTTCGAAAACGTACAAATTCGATCTGCTCGTGCTGTGGTGAAACTGTAATTTAGAGCAGAATGCCTAGTTCCAGCATCATACCTGTTATGTATGCTGTAGACGAAAGTTTTATTGTGAGTAAAAATTAGGTTTCACCATCGGATAAAAATAGAGGTCCTTTAACGAAATTCTGCGATTCGTTTTAACCTTGATTCGCAGCCCGTGAGTGCTTCCACCAGACAAACGATAGTTAACAAATAAGATATCCTCAAAGGATTACAATCGAAGTAGGGAAACGGTAGAGCGTTTTTCGTGGAATCATATCCTTATGTTTATAGTTTGTCATGACAAACTGACTGTAATAATAATGCACAAGTATCTCATTTTGCTCATTTATTTGCGTAAACACATGTGATTAAAGATTTTAAATGGAACTCGTTAGAATAAGTGCCTTCCGTTTTGCGGAAATGTTTGTTGGCAAATATACTACGTTTTCCCTTTTTGCTTCCGTTGAAAGGATCAGCTTCGTTGGCTTTAAATTTTGACAGTCCCATACGTTGTTTAGTTGCCTCGAACGCTGGGATGTTCAATGCTTAACATTTGCAGCGGCCATCCCATTCGACTTCCTTTGTAGTGAGAGAAGAAGAAGAATTATCTTATTTTAGATTTGGGGGAACCGTTTTGCCTGTTTCGGACTCAGCCCAGGTGCTGTTGTGCTTGTGTGTGTCCGCTGTTGAGACAACTTGACCCCGGTGCGTCATTTGCCGCCTGCAGCCAATCAGTGAAAGTGCGCCCGTTGATTGGTTTCGAGCACTCGCGAGGATGGTGCCAAGACTCGGGTAGTCGCAGTAGGAGTGAATAACAGACGGTGTGCGTCAGCGTCTGCGCCGGCCATCACTCGAGCTGACTGCCTCTACCAAGAGCGGCGAACTAAGCGGTGCACGTGGGAACGGACTGCCACAGTACCCCCGGCCAGACCGAACGCGGCGTGTAGCGATGCTGAAGGCATGGTTCATGGCTAAAACACGTGAAAAAAAACGGTCAGGAAAATATAAATTGCGTCCACTGTGAGTGGTATAGATAGGAAACACAGGGGAATAGTTGGTGTGGTTTGCAGATCATGGGTTAGAGGTTGATAGGGAGGAACCTCCACTTAGGGGATGCGTATTAAAGAGGAAGAGGAACTATGTGACAGGGATAGGTAGAGGGTGGGGAAGGTGGAGGACAAGATGATACGGCACCACAGGGCTTGTCCAACGGAGTGTCCGGGACAGCAGCTTTGAGACGGTTCACGCTCACGACCTCCTCGCAAGCTTCGTGTTGGCTGCGGAAGGTTTTCGCCACTCGAGGGACACCCTGGAACGGGCTGTCGTAGGGGGGGCTCCAATGACCGGTGTACTCGATCACATCGGAGATTGACGTGAGAGCAGGTCATAAGGTCATTCTCAATAAAATACTCGGAGACTGGTGGCCGGGGCGTAACTGAGGAAAGAGTCCGCATGAATTGCTGGAGGCGGTGCAGGAAGTTAGTAGGATCCTCAACCACAAGGATCTGTTCTCGGCCCTATTTCGTTCATTGGATAAATCAATGATTGTGCCAACGAACTGGGCTGCAATATTGCCATGTTTGCTGATAATGTCAAACCTTGGCGCATCATTCAAACTGCGGCTGACGAAGAGAACTTGTAGGCAAACTAAAATCGACTCCAGAAATGGTCAAATGAATGACTCTTGGCGTTAAATGAGAGCAAGTGCAACATCATACTATTCGTTGCTTACGTCGACAGCAGACTTCTCCAAATCCTTGGTACTGGGAAAATATTCGTTGCTAACGTCATAATCACTGTTCCAGTTGTAACAATGAAGCCGCCTTAAATCCTAAGAGTTCGGAGGCCACGATGGTGAAATCTGTTGACCAGTCACTCCTGTGTTCTGTTCCCTGTGTGAGAGGTGGTACTTTTGGTAGAAAAGGTGTGTCTTATCCAGGGATTGTGAGCTTACGATGACCTTCTATGGAGACGGTAAAACTGTTGAAGACTGAAAGCAAACACTTTAAATCAGCTTGGAAACAGATATCGTCTTCAAGAAAATTTGTAATTATTCTCCACCAATATGTGTGTGTGTTATGGTTGGAGTCACATCTGACTGCCTACTTATTTTCGGTACATCAGCCTTTACCAGACAATGAGGCTGTGCAAAGAATTAATTTCTTATTTAAACATAATGGACCTAGGTATAATTCTACACAATTCCAGTACACGTATACACCCTCTGTGTAGCAAAAACTGAAACGAAGCCGCTAATTTAGCTATTATTTATATTTTAGCTCAAAAATATGAAAATGGAGCTAGCATTATTAATATTCAATTACGATATTGGGTTTTAGTTTACATATTTATGTCTACCTTCGGACCGTAACGGAATAGCCAGTTTGCTGCTGGATGTATTTGAAGTTTGTGAGTGAATTTACGGAAATATTATGAAAACTCTATTCGTCTTTATGCGACACGATTTTTGGTAATGAAGCATCAAATTGGACAACAATTTAAAAAGTAGACTACTTATCCGAAATCAGGAAAACATTACACCAACATATTTGCACTGTGATGGTTGCGATAGTTTAAATGATCTTAATCGAGCTCCCACTGTTAATCCTGTTTAAAGAAGTTTCCAGAGTTTTTTATTGTCAAAGCCCAAAATCGTTTATGGAAGAGGCAACCGGTGAGGTTTTTGGTAGCCATTCAGTGACCACTGGGCATGGAGATGCATTCATTCCATTTAAACCCATTGTGAAAAGGTCGGGTGCCTCAGCGAGATTTGAACACAGGCAAGCAGGGGGATGGCTTACTACAACCACTGCTCAAACTACCTAAGCTACGAGTCCCTAAGGGGAACTGTATGTTGAAGCACATATGTACTCATTTTCCAGGTTCGTTGTCAAGCGCTTTTGCGCCTTCGCAGAGCTCATTAAAACGACTTTCGTGCCGCAGCTGAAACATTTTGTGTTATCGGTTAACGATCATTTATGCTAAAAAAGTACACAAGAAAACTGTTTAAATCGAATTGGCGTTGATAATTCCTGAGATATAATAACTTACGCCTATATCAGATGCGATACGTATATAGTGCCAGAAAAAAATTGACAAGACAAAAAATAAACACTTTCTTTTTCACTTGAAGAAATCGGTAGAAAAAAATAATCTTAACTCCATCTTTAGAAGATTTGTTTCCTTACGCTAAAAGCAAGAACAGATTAAGATAAAAAACGTTTTATATTCGTTGACTTCTGTTTTTCGGCCAGAAATACGCTAAGGGGCATTGGTTTTGGCTAAGATTCGCAACCTCAGCCTTGCCTTTAAATTCATCCTACATGACAAAAAGACTGGATTACTCATCTAAGTTACTTAAGACGGCATTTTTTAAATCAGTTGTATGGTCCACTCTATAGAATGCGTATGTTAAGATGCCCGGATAATACTTGAAATAGCTCTCCTCGGGAAATAGATCATTGAAAAGGAGCGCCTTGAAGCACAACTAATCGGCAGCATCGTCCTTTACTTGGAGGTTATATATCATGGCAAGAATATTGAATTCACTGACTAGATAGACGTGCACAGCGAATTGCCAAAATTTCATATTTAACTTTCACACGTTTTTGACCGCTCCTATGTAGGACCAAATGTTTTTTTCCCGGAAGAAAAATTTTACGCCCCCATACGTGTTCTAAAGTTGAGTGTTTTTCACTAGCCACGAAGAGCAAAGCAAGCATGCGTCAGCCCATAAAGAGGCGTTTAGAGGCCAAAGTCCGAGGAAAGGCACCAATGTAGACTAAGGTGGCGCAACCACTGTGTATTTTGCAGAAAGTGCGAAGGCGTGCACAGAGGCCTCAACATGAGCAGCCAGACCTCCCAATGCAATTTCAATTATGTGCGTCATAGTATATTGTTTATCTACTGGAATTCTCAGCGGTAGATTGTGGCAATTCTAATTTTCCCAGGTCTTTCGAAAACGTACAAATTCGATCGGCTCGTGCTATGGTGAAACTGTAATTTAGAGCAGAATGCCTAGTTCCGGCATCATACCTATTATGTATGCTGTAGAAGAAAATTTTTTTATGAGTAAAAATTGTGTTTCACCATTCGATAAAAATGAGGGTCCTTTAACGAAAATTCTGCTATTTCGTTTTAATCTTGATAAGCAGCCTGCTAGTGCTGCCACTAGACCAACGAAAGTAAAACCATGCAGATACCCTCATAGGATTCAGATTCAAGTAGGGACGCAATGGAGCGTTTTCGCGGAATCATATCCTTAACTTTGTAGTTTTTCATGATAAACTGACTGTAATTATGGTGCTCATGTATCTAATTTCGCTCATTTATTTGCGAAAACACTTTGATTGAAGGTTTTACCATTGCAACTGGTTAAAAGTATTGTCTAACGTTTTCCGGAATGGTTTGTTGGCATATACTACGTTGTCGCCTTTGCATCCGATTAAATTTGCAGCTTCGTTGGCTTTAAATGTTGACGGTCCCATACGTTGTTTAGTTGCCTTAAACACTGGGATGTTCAATGCTTAACATTTGCAGCTGCCATCCCATTCGATTTCGTTTATAGTTTACATAAGTAGAACGATCTGATTTTAGATTCGGGGAACCATTTCGCCTGTTTTGGCAGGTTTATGCGTGAGAGCAAACTCTAGCAGGTATTTAATGCTTTGAGTTCCAAGTCACTTTAAAACAAATGTTCGTACATATGTGTTGCTCAATTAGCCTGTCGAGGTCGTAAGGACAACAACATGAAGGCCTCCCCAAGTCAGCAGTCAGGGAAGACGGATTACGTAGGACAAAATTTTACTAAGGCAAAGAGCTTACAATGGACTCTGCACACAGCTGCAGATAGCAGTCTCCTCAACCCAGTTGCTTATGTTGTTTTGTGTGTCCGCTGTTGAGGCAAATTGAACCCAGAGCGTTATTTGTCACCTGCAGCTAATCAGCAAAATGCCACACGTTGATTGGTTCCCAGGATTCTCGAGGATGGTGCCAAGTCTCGGGTAGCCTGTAGGGAGCTGAAACGACCGTTAAGGACCAGAGAGGAGATTCGTGAGCGGCAGAATGGAGTCGGCACAGTTAGGGAGGAACAGACGGTAGAAATATACCATGCCTAAAAATCGCTGGAGCTGGTGCTTTGATGAGGGGATAGGAACTCACGGATAGCCGCAAACTTCGACAGGAGAGTATGGACACCGTAGCTGTCGACCGTTTCTCCAAGAAACTCCAGAGAATATAAACTTGGACGGGTTAATGACAATGCCAAATCGTTAAAGGCTGTCGAATACCGTTGTGATATGTTCGATATGTTCCTCAGAGGTGGAGCTGCCCACTATGAGGTCGTCACTCTAGACGTAGACAAAATGTAAGCCATAAAACACTTTATTTGCGAACCTCTGGAATGTTTGGGAGGCGTACCGGAGTGCAAAAAGGCTTCCACAGGAACTCAAAGAGGCCAATGTGTGTGGGAACGCCGTCTTTGAAACATCCTCTGTGGCTAAAGGTATTTGTTGCGAGGCCCAAACCAAGTCGATCTTCGAAACAATGACTTGCCGTATAGAGCACTGGCAAAGTTCTGAAGATGCAGAACAGGGTATAGGTTAGGGATGGTGATATTTTTCAAGGCCTTATAGTCACCACAGTGACCCCATTCACTAGTCGTTGTCTTTGGAACAGTGTGGAGAGGCAAGATCCATGGGCTTTCGGATTAATGACTGATATCGATCAGGAGCATGTGTCGTACTTGGCCTTGGCGGTCGACAGTCGTGCAGGCGCGAGAGGGCGGTTCCGAGAAAACACAGACGGACCAGTCGTGCGGTTGGGTAGAGATGTTGAAGTTTGGATGGGTGAGTCCAGGGTATTTGACAAGGAGCTGTCAAAATGGATTATCAGGTTCAGGGTCCGGAACGGCGAGTTCCCGAGAACACCTCAGAAGAATGGGTACATCGGACGGCCAACTTGGAATTTTGGTTACGTAAACGGGAGTTGCGGCAGTTGACCATAAGATCGAAAGCAGCAAGGAAATCTGCACCGAGGAGTGCACGGGGGATGTCAGCAACGACCAAGACCAAAGAGAAGACACGCCGGAGACCAATGTCCAGGGAAAGGGTACCGAAGGTGGTAATTGGTGAGGTGTTCATGGCATGGAGGAAAAGGCCAGGGATGGGGGCTGCGGCGGTGGACTGCTGTGGGAGAGATGAAACTCAGTTGAGCATCAGGATCAACCATGAAACGTCTGCTACTCTTGCTGTCGCAGACGTTGAAGGTATTACCAGGACTGCAAACTACAGTGATAGTGGTCACATTGACCCTCGGGCTAAACCGTTGTACTCATTTGATCTGCTGGTAGATGAAGAGGCAGGGAGAGTTACGGCGACGTGCTCTGGCACCGAAGGTAATGCGACACCAGCAGGTGATGGCTGAGGTGGGACGAAGGATGATGACTGTACAGACAAGGCAGTTGAATTAGGCGGGCCCCAGGATGAAGAGGATGTTGGCTCTTGTAGGGAAGCTACCTTTTCGGCAAGCTGCGCGAGCTCAGCCTTCAGATAGGAGAGTGGGACACAGAAGGATCTGGCGAAATAACGAGCGGCCATGCTGGGCGTATTTGTCAGCCGTTTGGTCATTTGAGTGAGTTGTGCGCCGTTAAGATAACCAATAAAAACAGGTGCCAAAATAGGCTGAATTTCAGGTGGAAAGCTGTCCATTGTCTACATTGGAAAAAGTTGCGTTCGGTCGGAGGCATCAATGCCAAAGTTCTGTGAACGACAACACGACGGTTTACCAAATCAGAAGTCAGGGAGGACGGAGTACTTAGGACGGGCTTTTACTGAGGCAAAGAGCTTACAAGGTGCTCTGCACACAGCTGCAGCTAGAGGTCTCCTCAGCGAGTTTGCTGTTGGGATTTTGTGTGTCCACTTTTGGGACCACTTGAGCCCAGTGCACCATTTTTCACCTGCAGCCAATCAGTGAAATGCCACATGTTTATCGGTTTCGAGCACTCGGGAATAAGGGGCCAAGACTCGGCTAGTCCCAGCAGGAGTGCAATACGGAGGGTGCGTGTCGGAGTCTGCGCCGGCCATCGCATGAGGCAGAATCGTCGGGTCTTTCCTGTATAATTTTAACACATCTCAAGCTTTTTGTGTTGAACCATTTTGGATTATTGAAAATCCCGACGTTGCTGTTCATACATTCCCTATGCCTTAGCTCCTGTCAATTGCTTTCCTCCCTTGGCGTGATCTGCAGTTTAGAAACCGGAAAGGGTTTTTGCTGAATTTTGTCCCGTTGTAACTGTCGACTTGTGTTTGTTCACCGACGGAGAACGTTGCCATGGCACACCCACGTTGTTTAGCTTTAGGGCTGTTGTGACATTTTGACTGTTTCCCTTATTGTTATCCACCTTCTTTTCTCCGACTTTATGCCGCACCTCTCTAAAACTCATATTACCATGGCTTACATAACACCAGATGCATCGATTTGACTATATTGGAGGCAGTCTACTATTCTTATTTCACCCTATGGAAGTCTATGTCCTGCTGCGATAAAACAGGGATCGATTCCACTGTCAGTTAACTTTCCTGGCTAGTCTCACTCCATGCCAAATAGCCTGAGCGCCGTAAACACTGTTGATAAGCCCTGTTTTGCAGTAACAGGTGAACGCCATTGCTGAGAGAACAAGGGGGCTGTGGACTGATGTCTGGACCAACAGAATCTCAGCATGCACCGCCGACTGCTGAGCACTGATTCATGTGCAAGCAGTTTGGAGTAAGTTAGCGCAACAGAGAAAAAAACAGGTTTCGTGGCCTTCATCTGCTTCAGGCATAAGAGAAGCCTGAGCGGGATTTCATGACTCACCAGTAGCTAACGATTAGTTTACGCGATGAAGGATTTAGTCGGCTATAGTTGGATTTGCAGCGGCATTCGGGGTAGTGATGATGGAACACATTTCTATTGCTGCGAGATCCCTCGCATTCATTCTCGCGTACACCACAATCGGTTGGTTCGATGTGTGTTTAAGAGTTCAATGTATACTCAATAGATCCACTTTTCCTGTTCACCTATGTGCGCAAAGGAACAACTTTAATCGTCGGTGAATTATCTTATTAAACTCAACGGCTTACACGTTGCGTCTGTTTCTAGCATGACAAAAAGTGAGATCGTCATCAATATTGTCCGTTAGGAATGCGTAGATATGCATCCTATTATTACGGATATTCTTTCCCTATATTCCTGATGTTAAGCTTCGGGTTTTGATTGGGTTAGGGTTCCGCGGTAGGGTTTCATTTGGGGTAAGTATTCAGATCATGTGAAGGGTTAATTTTCCGACAGGTAAAAAGATAGGCCTTGGACTTGTGTACAATACATGGTATGCAGTTATCTGAAGAAAATAAAGGAATACTTTAGGTAAACAGGAGTTGCGAACAGTGTCTTGTTAGAGGTATATAGTGTTGGTCCTAGCAGATGATAACTACTAAGTAACATGTTGATGCTCGAACCAAACTGGCGTTTGGTAATCCTAGTCATACAGCATCTCACTGATATTCGTAGTGGAAGCATGGTATTATGATCTTATAATTGTATACGTACATAAAAAAGAACGTACATATTAAATTACTCTTTAAAGGCCATGTCCAACGATAAAGGTCGCGATAAAGCGGTATATCTGTCAACTGTCTACACAGCATGGGATGCTGGAGAACATTAAGTTTGTTCAATCAGACTTAACCATGGACTATTACAATTTGCTTCTGTTTGGTCATAGGAGTGGAAGAATGCAATAGGAGTATTCCAGTGGGCAATGCTTATTTTCCTCACTGAACGAGGGTGCAATTCGATGATCGTACAAAAATATAGGATATAAGTTGGCCAGGCAAACTTGAAGGCTTGCACCAAGGGTTCGTGTGCAGAAGGATGTGTCGATTTGTCGAATACCTCCCGCCTCAGTCCGCAAAACTCTCCATTGGTTCAAAATTGTGGGCTTATTTATGGTTACTTATTTTATGACTGGAAATATCCGATTGACGTCTACACATTGGCTGCTGTCGATTAAATGAGAAAATATCGCGCTGAAGATAGTTTTGTGCCAGAAAGTGGGTTCTCTCTCAATGCCTTATATACACACCCTAAGGCAATACCGCGAATGTAAACAGAGACGGCGCTTTCAGATTTCTTCAGAACCCTCCTTCGACTTTCATGCTTTTGTGAGATGGGATATATTGGTGCATTGATAAGACACCAATATAAACGAATTCGATAAAACCATTCGACCCAATTGAAACACGGCATGGTCAAACCTACATCAAGCGTTTTTTTGTGGCTCAATTGTTTGGCAATGGTCAATAAGCATCCAAAGTCATCAAGCCTGAAGACGACGCACGATAATATCTTGCTACAGCAGATATTTTAACCACGTAGGTGTTGTAGACATGGGAAGTCAACCCAGCCGAAGAAAATACTGCGTTCAGCACAAGTTTGACCATCTAGGCCTGTCTTTTATGTATAAGATTGATGTTCATTTTTAAACACTTTGCATATTTGAGTCTACCGAGCTTCTTAAACGTCACAACCACAATAAATATATTTATGTAAATCCTTTATTTTTTACATGAAGAAGTTTTATTTGCTAAGGTTCCACCAGAGCATTTATCCACTGAATTTTAATATATTTCTGCAATTACTATAAGGCTTTCTTGATTGACAGGACTGAAGTTAATGCCCTAATCCGCATGCTAAATAACTACTTACGACCATCCTTTACTTTTTCTTCTGCCATAAGATTGTACATCCTGCGTGAATTTGACACAGGTATCTCCATTTTGTGTCTTGTCATTACATATGGCGCCGAATCCCCTGAGGCCAAGCCGAAAGGAGAAGGTAGTTGTCACAACGTTGTTGGGAACTGAAGTTGATTCCGTGATGCATGCTCACAGACCGGTAACCAAACTCCCTCCTTCCTCTCTGACATGGGGCACTCTCTCAAGACCTGCCAGCCGTCACACAGCGGAAAGTAGTAGAATAGACAGACAAATATTGTCGGCAAAGACAACGGATACGGGTGTTAGCATTTCTTGTTTGTTAACTGCCGTCGGTCAGCGATACCCTTTAGGCTGGTTTTTTTTTAACAAGGCGGTTATTACCACATACGTACTCAGGTTTTGAAAATACTTGTCACCCCTCTCCAATGCTATTAGCAGCTAAAGAAAAAAATACGTTCAGCACAAGTTTAACCATCTCAGCCAGTCCTTTATAATTACGATTGCTGTTAATTTTTAAACACTGCACATTTTGAGTCTACCGAGCTTCCTAAACGTCAATACCACAATAAATTTATTCATGTTAATCCTTTCTTTTTTAACATGAATAAGTTTTATTTGATGGAGTTCCAGCAGAGCATCCATCCACTGACTTCACATATTTTTCTGCAATGACTATTAGGCTTTCTTGATGGAAAGGACACACCGGTTACAGAACTCCCTCCTTCCGCTCTGACATGGGGCACTCTCTCGAGACCTGCTAGCAGTAACACAGCGGCTATTAGTAGAATAGGCAGACGGATATTGACAGCAAAGACAATGGATATGGGAATTCAAATTTCAGGTTTGTTAACGGCCGTCTGTCAGCGATACCCAAACATAGATAAAGTCCCATCCGAGGCTTGAACACGTGACTTGTCGATCCGAAGTGCAATGCTATAACCATTGATCAAAGGGCTCGGTGTCTTACCGGTTTGGCTCAAGAGCTTTATATTCTTTGGTGACGTCTTACTTATCGCTAATGGACCTCACTTGTCTTGGACCCTTTTATTCGATAATGGTTCGTTTTAACCGGCAATTAAGTGAAGTCTTCAGACCGTACCTTTAACAATGACAACAGCAGAAGCAGTGCGGGTTTTGAACCTGCAATTGAAAGCGTCACCGTGCTAATGAGTCTTCCGTCCCTTAAGCACATTTTGAAATGTCCCTACCCTGAAAAACCAATTTCTGTCCGATCGGACATGAACGAATTCATCTGTGCATCCTTCGCGAAACGCAGTTGCGCCCAAGTCCTTATACCTCCAGGCAGTTCAAGTAAGCTGGCATATATGTCTCAGCAACCTCACATTCAAGCAAAACACTTAGTTAGCTTTAAAGTGAGAGAGGTAAAGCAGAATCCTTATGAAGTAATGACAGGCTTTCCAACTTCTGTTGCTGTGCCGGAAACGATACACTGCGTAAACATTTATCCTTATCAACCATTTCTAGCCATGAAAATAATGCTAATAAGGTCATTTTCCATTTGTCCCATTTAGCCAGACTACGGTTTCTCTAATACACAGTATGATAAAATCCATAATGGCTACAAAAAGAAACTTAAATCACTGATAGATACCGTAAGTGTAAACTATAAGACAAATGGATGCATTTGCAGTCAAATAGTTGGGTCAATTCATTAGAAAAAATGATATCCTTTTTATGGTATGCGGTCATTTACACACACTAACCCAGAAGACAAACAGGAGCATCAAAGCGAAAGTGTGTCTTCCGTCGCTGATGCACATTTCGATAAGTTGAACCCCTTAATAACGGCCTTTCTAGCGATGGAGCATTCACACAATCTTCTGCGTTATCAGGCAAACGCAGTTGCTCACAAGGCCAAAAAGATCCAATAAGTTATATTTCACCATCATCACATTCAAGCGACCAGCTTTACTAGCATAAGGAAGACAAATGTCCGGCCCACAATCGCGGTAGTTGATCCGCTTTTTGTCCTAGTGCTAGGAAGTATATTTAGATTAAACGTTTCTCCTTTTTCACCGTTATCAGCCGCGAATAGGCAGCTGACGGGCTCACTCCCCATTGGTCCATTAAGCCTGACTACGGTTTCTTCTAAAAAAATATAAAAAGTTTCAGTGTATACTTGACAACAGAACAGTGCATTTCAAAGGACAAAACCAACGAAGACTGATGAATACTCTTGAAGTCATTAAAGACAATTCAAGTATTTTTGTTGTAGTTATTATATATGACTACAAAATATTGACTTTCTTATGGGTTCGTCTATTGTAATTTCAAAGCCGAATTTGTATAAGTAAAGTTCGGTCTCTCTTATAGTCGCATGTGTCCATCGTAATTTGTAACTACGAGATTATTGTGATGACCGCTTAAAAACGCGCGTTTCAAGAAGGCATATGAACATAGATCCGGCACTCCAGGTATTTAAGCTCTCCAATTTTGGGTGGGTCGCCATACGAATTGAAGATATATAGCGGTACTTTAACTCTAAAATTTTTCTTTGAGTTTTATCAAATAAAGTCGAAAAGAACTTGTCTTAACCGGCTAACGAAATTATTGCAGTAAAACTCCATAACGTTACTTTATTGTTCGCACATCCAAGCGTTCGAGGTGATATAAAAACCCTTTAAAGGTGGCGTCAATCAGTGTCTGATGCGATCTGGTTGCCGCGAAACCGGTCTGAACTGGAAGTGGAATATATGATCCTTACCGTTTTTGTTTCAAGCGCCGCCGGCACCTGCATTAGCATTATTCCCTTATATTTTGTTCCTTTCGGAATGTTTGTGTTTGGGAATGGTAAGCGTTTGCCTGTAATCAGCGGGCTCGTACCAGTTCGTACAACGCATGAAGTAGCCAATTGCGCAACTTCGATTTTGTTACGGCGGCCACTTACTGTTTGTTGTGACACAGCATAGACTTTATTTTTTGATCAAATGCATTTGCGGAATCCCATCACAGAAATTTAAGAAAAACATGTTAGCTGCTTGTTTGTAGGGGCTAATATTTTAAATGCCTTCTGGTATATGAATTAATATGTTTTGAATTAGAATAAAATTAAAAGGTAAGAATTGTTAAAGGTTTTTATTTCTAATCTGTAAGCATACTTTATACGTCAAAGAATTGATAATTATATCCTGCCGAATTGAGTATGGTTGCAGGCTCACGCATTGAAATGTTTAACTCATTGGTTTGACCCACAGTGCTATTACGTATGAAAACATAAAAAGTTTTAAATTTTCAACAAAGGTGCACTTTTGCTTAAAAGAACAGGTTTTAACGTACGAGAGACAGAAGAGACTTGTCAGAAGGCAAAATTATAGTAGTTGGAGCCGCCGCTTCGCGTCAAACTGGATTACAATTTGCTGGATGGAAGCATTTTATAGGATAATTCGGTGCGTTATAAATGTCAACTAATTTAAAAGAGTCAAGGTTGTTTGCTTTTGGGTAAAATTCCATCTATTTAGCTATGCAAAAGGCCATTAATACAACCAGAAAGATGATAAGACCACCATAGCGTGAAAACCAGTTAGTCCTACAATGTATGGTTGAAATAAAGCTATCGCGAACAGTGCTATAAATGCAAGCTGCGTGATTTGGGACGTTAGCGCGGTGTTTTCGTTTGGTTGGATCTGGCGGGGCGCGTAGTTGAGTCGTTGTGAGTTGATTGAATGAAAACGAGCATTGCTTGCTGCTTTGTTCGCCGGTGGACGGGGCAAAATGGTTGATGGAGGGCGGGATACCGGTTGATGAAGATTAATTGAGTCAAGCCTGTTGAACGGTTCCAAAATAGCGGTACGACGATGCGATACGGTACGATGAATTGCGTGTGTCATTGAGGATTACGACAAACAGACGGCAGGACTGCCGTTTGCGGTAGAAACGGAGTTTCGGTTGCGTTGGGTGAGGTCGGCTTTAGACATTGTTTGCGGTGTGTGTGGCGTTGGGCGATTGGATGGCGCGGTTGGCGTGGGGCGGCGGATGAAGGGTCGTTGGTAAGGATGGTAGGACCGGTAGCCCGAATGATCCTTTTGCCGATTCATGGCCATTGCAGAAAAATAGAGAATTATATCCAACATCAAAATAACCCAATATGACTAAGGCCTCCATGCATTTACGCGATAATTCGCACCGGTTAGTCGTATGGAGTATCAACAAATTTTATTAGATGTAAAGTTTACAAAAACCTCCTTCTTTGAAGCGGGAATATTATTGACCATATTGCAAGAAAATAGTTAATTTATAATGTACCATAAAGTTCCATATTTTAATGCTTACTTAATTAATTGTAATCGTAGACTGAGTAAAATATTCGCATATATGTTGCTGGAAACATATTTTAATTCTTTATATATTTGAGTTAAAATGATTGATTAAAATAATAATAATTGCTTAGCTTTGCATGCTGCATGAAGTCGATGTAAAATGAGTTGCGTCTACAGGGTACTTTTAGCCTTCAGAAGCGTTTGTGGTTGAGAAAGAAGAGAGGAGAATGGTTTGAAATGGTATCTAAGGTGACTCGTTCCGTTAGGTTCAGTAAAGCGGACGAAACCAGGCTATTAGGCGAAATAAAGAGATGGCGTTGAAACATCTCCAGCAAAGCAGGCTAAACGATAAATGGTGAGACGCGTTACAGCCAGGGCTTTCCCAAAAGCCATAAAACAGATTGTTTTCCGCTGACGCGAAATGACACGGAAAGGAGACGGTTGAAAGTAGTAAAGAGTTTTGTTTATCGGAGGACAAAAAGCCGGCATGGATGCGTCGCTGCGTGCAGGGAATCGCCGTTAGGCATCGACCTGTATCCAGTTTGCATTTGACCAGTGAGACGCTTTAAGATTTTGGGGGTTCGGGGCGAGAGAACGAAAAGTGAAGGTTCAGCTGAAGTGAGGAGACTTTGGTAATAACTTAGGGCTGGATACCGCCATTTTATTAGAACATAAGCATTCTTTAGAATGCTTAGTAAACCACTGAAAACAAGTTCCTTTTTCGTCCTTAGAAAGGTTAAACGTTGACCACGCTTAGTAGTAGGAGGAAGGGAAACGAATAATGAAAACTTCATTAAAAGTATTTTGGAGGTTAAACGTTTTGAATCAACATTGGATTTACTGAAACTAGGGATGGTTGCTAAGATATGTAAGTCTGAAGCCGGTTAATGTTTTAAGGGACCTTGGTGCTATCGGGGTTTTGATTAACGGCGCGAGTAAAGTGGAGCGATGGCGTTGGAATACATAACAAAATGTTTTACAGGCCGACCAACTTGGCGTGTTTTTCGCTGTATGGTGTTGCTGATGGATCGAGAAAGGTTGCGGAATGGCACAGATTCGGTACTATTGTTCCGGAGGTTTCGGCGAACGCGTGGGCGGGTTCGTCTGCCAGGTTGCTTTGGATTTGGGGTTCGTTTCAAAGAGATTGTTGGGCGTGCTGTGGATTATGGCCTCGCTGATTGTGGTTCGGACAGTCAGGGAGCAGTCAGAACATCAAGGCCAAGAATGGGCGGTGCGGTATGCCGTTAAGAGCATGTGGATAGGAACAAGATTCAGGAAATGCCGCTCTTGCAGAAACGGATGCTGCCAGAAGCGGTTTGCGGCAAAATGTTTGCTGGTTTCGCGGGCGCTGACGCACCGGCTGATTTGGAAATCGATCGTGCATTACGTCTGGGAAGGGGCGGGTTAGAAATTAGATCGTCATGGGGACAGGCAAGGCACTTTGGGAATACGAGACGGTTGTGTCGATGTCTAGGCGGAAGCTGGATGGGGTCGACGACAGGTCGTGTTGGCTGCGCGGTTTTGGCAGTAAAGCGAATGTAAACATCAATAGTGCATGAATATCGCCCTTGAAAAAAAATAGTTGCCGATATCTCTGACTTTAAACATCAAAAAAGAGTAATTAGGACACGAACATAGGAGCTCTAGGTATAAGATATTGCCATCCCGCTATATTTCACGAAATTTACCTACTACCGCCTCCAAAATTGTATAATGATAGAAATCAAAATTTCTTTACCTACCAATTGTAATTCTAGTAGCAATTTCATGTAATCACAAAAGTGCATTTTTTGAGTATCATATGACAGAATTTAATTTTCCTATCGGTTCTGGTAGTCCTGGAAGTAACAGAGAAAGAGCGAGATAGATCCTTCAGGAAAATTTTGTACCGATGTTTTGAGTTGAACTGAACCCTTGTACGAGATAATATTTATATTTATAGGATGCAATCGCTTTGCGAAATAAAGTATTCCTCTTTCATCGTAAACGAATGTCTTTCGCTGCGATAATTAGTTGGGGATCACACAGGTTGGTATCGGCTGACATTTCATCACATATGTTAGGTTTATCATGATTCCTCGGATATCTAGCACACAGAAGTTGGCGTGGAAAATAGCTTCGCATGAAGGCGCTTTGAAGCGGCTGTTTGCATTTGCGAAGTGACTTTCAGCAGATATTGGTTAATGATTTCATTATTCTTGTTAAAAATTGTGGCCCATATAAAGTCGACACATTAAAATCACGCGATTTGCATCCCCGCCATGCGAAATATGTGTTCTCATCGGCACATTTGTGGCCGGTACTCGAAGAATCAACCATGAGTTGAGAATTGGCGACATTTCACGCTCTGCTGCCATGTTATTATTAATAAATTCGTCAATAGCAGTCTTTTGATCTAACGTAGTTGCTCTGTCTAACTGCAGCAGGTGGAGAAGTAACTCCGCTGAGTCTCTTGCCACAGCTATGGGTCCTTTAACTTCATTACCTGATGCCCGCACTCTTCGCCTGCAGATGCCGCGTATGAGATCAGAAGCTCAAGTGGTGCGAGATGGCGGCCGACTTTCCCCAGAAACGTTTTTAACGTATGGGATTGTTCGCCAATAAAGTAAGGATTATGCGTGATATTGTCCCTCAGCTCAAAGTGCGTAATACAGTGGCTAACGACCATTTGTGGGTATCGCATTTTCTCTGAACACACGTCGAAATATTACAGTTCTGCAACCTTAGCCAATTTACTGCAGTGCATCTCAAAACTCCGATAAAGCGTCATATGCAACTGCGTTTGGCTGCTTGTGTAGTTGTTGTTAAGTTCAAAACTTGCACCCATATTCGTCTAGCTTTCGGGGCACGCCGTCTTCAGGCCACCATGATCTTTGCGGCGAACAAGGACACTGGGGATGACCTGTTGGTTGTTATTTTCTTCTCCTTCTACCAAATGGGGTGTATGTATCAGGAGGGCTGGTGAGATATTTCTATAGGCGTGGGCACGCAGTCCTTCGATGATGATAGCAGAAGGTGTTCTCCACATGCCAGGCCCAGATTTTTGGTCTTTGGTCCGTTTGAAGACTGGCGACTCAGGCAGTTTTAAGATCGTCTCGGTTGAGTTAGGTGAAGCTAATGAGTTCGAGGAGACGGAGAAGACATTTAATGACAGGTTTGGCAGGGGTTCGATTACTGGGGAGCAAATAATGAATTCGCCAAACGTATCTCTGTAGCATCGTGTGTTGCGTTTTCTGATTTCTGTGATTCTTTGGGATGTAAAGGGTTTTGTAATGTTTGGAATATCGGACATGTTGTTGCGAAGAACTGTTGCCTCATTACGGGAAATGAATGGAATGCCAGTTCAATGAGATGGATATGCCTTTGTATTTGTTCGCTTGTCTGCGAATATGGAAATGAACC
>WEDG01000383.1:0-247623 GCA_017591395.1 Schistocephalus solidus | reverse complement strand
TTGAACGATACTTCAAAAATAAAGCGCATTACTGTTTCTCTCTAAGTGCAGTATTTGGTCGAATACTTTTTATTTTTATTGGTTATTTCAGTGTAATACAGAAAAACACTTTCTGGGCTTAACACTGCTTTTTTTGACTCTGCCAATCAAACAAACAAATATCGTAAGGTCACCGTCCGTTTACTGGTCAAAAATATTCGCCTAATATATATATATTTATATAAAAAGGAGCTTTAGAATCTAAAAATTTAAATTAGCTCGGAACATGTCTCTCATCGGCTTGGTGTTTTCAGTGGCCCTCGTCGTTCTTTCAGGTTTGAATCGAAACTTTGCTCTACACTTTCCTGTCCACTTGCCTTTCCAATTTTGCATTGATTAATTGAAATATTCGGTTTTGCTCCTGAAACGTTGACTTTTTAATGCAAGACTTAGAGAAACAGTCAATTAATTATGATAAGATGTAATAAGTAAAAAAATTGAGAGACATCCTTCAAATATATAACGGGGATTTTCAGAAATAACTTAATTTATACTATAAGATGCAAACACGATCTGTTTACAATATAATTCAGATTATGAATAACTTTAATTTGAATATTCGAGAGATTAAATAATCAATATTTGACAATTTTTAATTCATTTTTAAAAACTTATGTATCGATCTTCCTTTGCTAGAGGGTTTCATCTCTCAGACACTATGAATGTTCGAACGGCAAATGTGAAGCTGGAACTTCTCACACTACATACTCAATTGAAGAAGGTTAGTTAAAAGTAGGATTATAGCATTCAACTTTTAAATTAAATTCAATTCAATTTGCATTTTTTTCGTTGCAGATAAAGAGCATGGAGTCTATAATGTTTATTACAATGGTGATCCCAATAAAGTACTAAACTGGATTACGATACATGGCGAGAGAGAGGAGCAAGTGGTTATTTCATTCCGTTCGACATATAAGAAACCAATCCTGTGTATGTTCAATTATTTAAATTTGTCGGAAAAACTCAGCATCTTTTTTACAACATCATATAACTGAAAATGGTACAATGGTTTTTCAGGCAAAGGATATGAGTTAAATCGCTAAATTTTAATCTCCGCAGAACTTAATCGCTAGCATTAAGAAGCTCAATCGGAATTAGTCCGTGTAGACTTAGCCCGAAGGCTGCCACGATCACGGTTCAATTAACATTTGCTCTATTTTATATTTAATTTAGCGAGAGTTTGATACAAAACATATGTTCTAACCAATGTTGCTCAAGTATATTAAAACATTTTTATTCAAAATATTATTGCTTTGTGAGACTTCAGTAGCTGTGTTTGGAAACCTCATTTAAAATAAGGAGATAGGAAACTCCACTTTGATTAGCAGTAGAGAATATATTTAAGATTTCTGATGTTTCCCATTTGATTGGGTTATGGCGGCCTCCTATTCTCGAGATTTTTATGATTTCCGCATGAATGTGCGTTCACTGTTAGTTTGGTATCGGACGATGAATAACCTGTGCTAAATTTAATGAGGTTAGCTACGTACACATCATAAGTAGGTCACCATACCCCTAAAGCTACGGAGGCTGCTGGGGAAGGATTTGCACTCGTACAGACGCTTGTCCTGTTCATCAAGTCGCAGCATTTGCTCATCATTCGACGAGTGGGCATTTCTGGTGCTTATGCTGATGACAAGCCTAGTGCCGTTGTGCTTTGAAGTCTCAATCGCAAGTAAACTCGTAGACTATATCTAAAATGATTCAAAAAGGTAATAGCCATAAGTAAAAAACCAAACTCTACCAAACACCAAGTGTGCAAGTTATAAGACCTAGTTTATTGTAAAGTAACATAGTTCGGAAAAATAGGCGGACATTTTTGACATATTCTTCAATAAAAATTAATTGGGCTATTTTAAAGGAGATATAAATTTTGGATGCCTCATAAAGGCACGATCAAAATTTGGCAGTTGCCCTTTGAACGCTCAGCCGCAATTAACAGACATTTGCAGCCATAATATAAAATCAAACTCCATGAATCACTCAAGCAGAACAATATAGGTGTTAATAATGAGACCAAACGACGTCTGGAGTCGTTTATTCTATCTGGTGAATTTTTGGGTGGAGAAACTGGAAGACGGTTCGTGACGTGAATTTCTGAACATGCGGCAGCAATTCGGGCAAAGGACGCCAACCCAACCCATATTCGATGCTGAGACTGGGTTCGACCAAAGCCATTAACCTCCATAGTAGCGCGCAGGTGAACACATTTTCCAACGCCAATGCCATTTAGACTACTGACCGCGCCATAACCACGCCCACGTTCAGTAGGCAGCGACCCACATACCGGTAATTAAGCAAGAAGCCAACAGAGGGTAACAATTCTCGATGAAGGTGGGAGGTGTTAATTATTATTGGTATGCAGTAGCATACAAACAGCACTGTCAAATAATCCAACTCTCTGTGTCCGAATGGACCGTGTCTGATGTTGTTTTCCGACGGTGCTTTTGATTTGAGAGATGAAAGTTTATGCGAATAAAGTTATTTTCGCAGTGATAGTGCCTACTTCTTCTCCCTGTAGAAAACTAATTTTTATTTAGCACATGGACGATATGGATGCTAAGGCGTCTTTATTGGAGGACATGTGCGATGTTCCTCATGTATAGATTACTAAAGACAAAATAAATGGCATTTAAGTAGGGATTTTCTCTGAGCAGGAAGCGATTAACAATATTTAATGCAGCCCAATCAGGTTTTTTTGAGCTGCGATAGGTATAATTTATATATATATAGGTATAATTTATATATATATATATATATCAATTTGATGAGAACCACATAATAACTCCTACAAAGTGTCGCACTTGAGAAAATTTGCATATTTCAAAAATAATTTGCAACATTTTGACCCAGTGTCAAAAATATATCCTGTGTACGCTTTAGAACCTTTCTGTTCGTTATTCATTTTTTTTCACTCGCTTTACTTTCAGCGTATTCGTTCTCACCAGGCGAAGTAGCCAACTTGACTCATTTTCCAATCACCCGTTCGGAAATTGTGTTGATTGAATGCCCCATTTATAGTCAGCGAGGGTTTGAAAAGGCGAACGTAAGTCAAGTTACTGACTTTTTCCCACTATCCTAGGACCACACAGCTACAAATCCTTAAGACGAACCCGAGTATTACACTTATAACACAGGGAGTTGCAGTATTAATAGGGTGCAGTCATTATGTTACTGCATACCTATGCCAAGGAACGGTTCGCCCTATCATCGGAAATGGTTTCTCTGGTGCGCTAACGAAGGCGTGACTCTCTGAAATTTCATCAATTGTGATGGATGTTTGACTGATGTTCGATGTGTCATCGAACGCTATGGCACTGACACTGGATACAGTGCTGGTAGAAGCAAACAGTCATCCATTACCCTTTCTGTTTTTGCCTCTTATGATGGGTTCAAGGGAGAATCCAAAACGTCAGGCCAATAAACATCATGTTCCAGTGATCGCCACTTGTTTTGGCCAAACTCAGTGGTAGAGAGACGAGTGCCAATACTTAGTTCGGCCAAGGTTATTAGGCACTTGGGGGCGTGCAGGCGAGCCAGATGGCCGAGCATATATCCGAAACATGAGGTAAACATATGTCTTGTTCAAGCGATCGCTTCTACTTCTTGCCAACTCTTTCCTGCGACACGCATTTTCGCTCGTATCGGCACACGGATCATTCGGTGTTGCGTTTTGACATGGTGCCTGACACATCAGCTCTGCGTTAACAAGCGATGATTAGAAACATTTCGTTTACACGTTAATTTCAAAACATATGTACAGAAACCGAATCTGTAGATAAGGAGAGGCCTAGTGGAAAGGAATCAGGTCCAACTGTCGGACAGAAAATGCGAATTCCAGGAAGTAAAAATGTACACCGAATTTCAATGCATAACAGACAGGGTCATGGTTTCATGCAAAGAATGATCAAATGAAGGACATTGAAATAAAATCACACAGGAAATATACAAAGGGGATGAAGTTAATGCAAATCACAGTCGAGAGTAAATCTATGTAGGAAGATAACTAGGGCGATTAAGATTTGAACACATAGTCCAGCTGCTTGTTTAGGTCCGATTTCTGCCGCTGTTGCTACCACGAAGCGCAAGGTTCAAGTTTTCGTGCCCAAACAAATTCCAGGAAAGTTGTTCCTAGGGCAGCAGAGTATCCACTGTTTTAGCAGATATTTCATAACAGAAGACCGTGTTATTTTCCTGTATTTTCGGAAAAGCCAGTTAGGCGAATGCTTAACGACCCTGGCTGCCAATTGCACTTGGGTTTGCCCCGCGAACTTGTATCCGCAGATGCATGTGATTTTTTTTCGTTGCTTAACCAGACTTATCCGTTGCTCAAACAAACACCTGGCACTCGAACCTTCGCATGCCTGCAAAAAGGCTAATTGGGTGTCTGGCGTTTTTGCTAACCCAGAGGATCTGGGTCGTCTGTTCTACAAAATTCTTAAATAAACAAATATTTTTTCCTTGTCTTTGGTAACCTAACATAGGTAAGGCTGTATGACAACGGGAGAGAGAAATGCAACTATGGCATTTCCAAGAATTCGACATGTGCAAGTAAGTGAAAACTTGATGGGCTCGTAACATCTTTCCGTATAGCCCACTTTCAGGCAAATATATATTATCAGGTCTTTAATCATGTTGCTTGTATAGGATATGACAAAATGATATTTAAACATACTGTTGCCCCTAAAAGGAAACCTTTTTGATTCAGGATACGTTTCACCATTTCTTTTGGGGTAGTAGTCATGTTAAAACTGAAAATTAAACTGCATCTGTCTACGGCACTATTTGTCTACTGAAAAGTCTACTATGTGTGCAGTCATAGTTTCTCCAATTAATAAATATTTTAATCAGTTAAACATCATTTCTATTTATATGGACTCAGGTAGCTGGTAAATACTAGGTTAATTGAATGAAATACAGCAGGACGTAGAGATTCTTCGTTGATGTTTGCTTTTATGTCGCAGATGGACGCTGGGGAAGTTGGTTCACTTGAGCCTTTGTGAGAATTTGATATTTTCGGACGATTCTGAAGGTGTTGTATCTGTAAAAGTGGGCTACAATCAGGACAAATCAGACTGGCTCTGAATTCCTGATGGCATCATTTCTCTCCGGCCACCTTCAAAAATTCTGCCGTCGTTTTATAAAATTTCCGTTCCAATATGCACTACCAGGGGCTGCTCAATGCCTACTGTTTTCATGGCCTAAGGCAGCAGAAACTGCTAATATATTTTCGATTCCAATGACAAGTCAAGTTCAGTATTGAGTGTTATCTCTTGGGAATCAGTTCATATCATAGATAAAACCAATTCCCATATGCATTTCGCCGTCAGATCACGTAGGAGACAGATTACCTGAAGAACTACAATTTCTTGTTAACGTTTGCGTTTGTTGGCAGTTTTTAGGTCTGTAAGTTTGCTGACAGAGGCAGTTGAAATGTAAATGATCCCTACTGACACACTGAGATGATTCATTAACAGATCTGACAAAGATTGGTTAAGAATAATTCGCTAACAGTACAGTATCCGAGATCTTAAATTACAGAAATGAAGCATGAACTCCTAGTGGACACTTTTAACGCGGTTTTCGGTTACAGTAGTTTTGCAAATTATGCCTGTTTGCAGTTATTTCTTCAAGTGGTTTATTAAATTTAATCCTTAATTTATATCGCTTATGCATTTTTCAGCACGTAGAGGATCAGCAAGAGGAATATTGGTAATTCAGTACAGCGTAAACTTCGAGGATGCGCCAGCTTCGATTGCCCGTCACATTACATGCACGTCGGATGTATTGGACTACACATATTTTATGTCACATTTCGTTCAATTTCCCGACGAATAAGTTCAAAATTCCTTAAAATGCAGGGAAATCGTTGTGTAGTAGAGGTGAAAAATAAATATCGGTCAAGGCATACACACTCTTCTCCCTCTTCCGCATTTATTTCAGGATTATTTTTAAAGTTCATGCAAAAATACCCTATAAAATCGTGAATGGGGATAATCTGGTGTGATGTATTTTGTTAAAAATTCGGTTTCTGACGAAATAGGAGGCTGAATGGTTTTGCGAGCATTGGGTCTGTGGACCATTACAGGGATTTATGTTACTGTCTGACTATACCATAGAGGTGAAAAAGAGAGAGTTACGGTTTATTTTGAAATTATCATTTCAAAATTTCAGGAAAATAACCTCCATTTACTGTGAATAAACTTGGTACGCAAAAGAGAGCACCGGACGAAAACAGACGATATAAACTAATCGAAAGCCGCAACTATCTGCATCATGAATAGTCATACGTGAATGAGTCGCAAAATGTGACACAGATTCTCTTAAAAACGTTTGCAAATGAACTTCTCATCGTAGTCAATATAAAGAAAGTGATAAGAAGCCGTATCTTATTATAAAAATGGACCACCCTATAAGCAGATTTTACATGTCAATGGAGGGGGAAGAATGGCAGCTCAAATTCAAAAGACCGCCAGTCGGAGCACACTTCCTGAAGTTAGCCAAAGTCAGGTGATCCACCAGTCAGCCCAAGGAACTAAATGTCTCCTAAAAAATCTACCTGGGCAGACCATAGGGTGAAAATCGCCGCCTGCAGGATGAACGTATTTACATTTAGGCTAAAACAATAATATAGAAATCCTCAAAAGTGGCATGGTCTTTTTTCAGAAATAGTTTCACCGTTGCAGGCCTAACTGCGGATTATAGAGTATATATTACGAGCCCAGGTTATTGTGTTTGACTTCCGATGAAGAAAAAATGTTCGAAGATGTATCTTTACCAAGACCTGCCTGGGATCCAGTTCGCATGACAAGGCTTTAGTGGAGAAGCTGAATTGGGCTTAACTGATGAGGCTCAATAATGCAGAAATGATCTAACTCATGGTCTCCTTCGTATTTTCCGTCATAATTGACGAATCCTTATATTTCTTATGTACTTCTTATCTTTTGGAACTGAATGCCCCTAAGAATAGTGACTGCGAACAAAATGAAACAAGTAGGGAACAAGATGTTTAGGCAAGCGCTAATTGGAAGCATAATTAATAATATCATATCGATATTAAGTTAGGAGTTCTGTCATTCGGGAAAATCATTTCTTAATTATAGCATGCTTTTCCTTTTACTTTTCTCTGCCTTTTAATAAGTAACCGTTCAATCACGAGGGCGGGTTGTGCACCCATTTATCCTGATTGAAGACTCCGTATTCCCTTTAAAATTGTGAACTACCACCCAAGCATTGCCTCGTATAATGACCAGTAATCCATTATTCAGAAGCGCATATCTACCGAGACGCGAGACTAAGTTTATCATTGTTGACTCGTTTATCATCATCAGCAAATGGTAAATTAATTCCCTTCTGCTTTCCAGAGTCGAATGCTGAGCTAGCAACTCTTTCATAACTGTACTTAAAGGTTCCTCGTGTATTCACTTCATACTACTTAACGTGAAATCCAAAGACCTCGCCCACAAACACAGGCAGTAATTTGGGTTTGCAATGTTTGAAATAAGAGACTATTTCGGACAAACGCAGGACCTTGTACGAAGAACATATTCACATGCGTTAACGCTGCTCTGTTGATATTACATTCAATCTACGTCTACATTAATATTCAACTTGAAACCAGCGGGCCTAATTGCAGGAGCACGAGGGGATAAATGAACCGCTCTTAGAGAAGGTACACAGCGCATACTGCCCGAAAATTACGCAAAAGTATCCAAGATTGCGGAAGGTTCCTAACGGTTATTTTTCATTAGAACGTTTTCCAGCCTCTGAGGAGGATCCAGTTTTGGGTAATTTGAAAACGCAAGCATGATGTGGTGAAGGGAAAGTGTTTCCAGGCCTTCAAATCCGCAGTATTATCGATCATGACTTGACCGGACATAATCGGAAGCTGTAGTCGGTTTGGCATTTTATAATAAGGAAAAAGATTTGATTGTCTGGTGGTGGCTGCGACCAAGCCTGAACACTTACATACTGGTATTTGTATGAGGGCTGAGGCAACACAACGTACTTGTTCCTATGGAAATATTTTTGTGACCGACCTCGGTTTCCTCAGTTTAATATAGATAAGTTCCGCATCGGCATATGTCTGCCTTCCTTACAAGCACATTTACCGATGAGTACGACAGATTGTGTGCCATAACAAATTGTGTGCGAGAGTTTGACCATCGACGTAAACGAGGTCTACCGTGTGCTACAGCGCATGCTGCTGAATAGAAGGTTATTTGCACGATAATTAAATTATAGTAAAGGTAGACTTGCGCAACATCCAACGCCCTTTAACCTGATCAACCCACCTGTCACCGGCGTCGTGTAAAATTCAAGAAGACCGGCGGCGCGAGAGGGTGCATGTGCCTGGCGCGACCGGAGCCACCCTCAAGAGTGCCAAAACACAATGTGGAACTCCCTTAAAGGGAAACTTAAGAAGGAGCCACTGTAGCCTGATTCTCAGTGCGCAAGTCAGGCACTCCACTCAAACACGAACTGGACTGACTCGCGTGGTCTGAGTTATTCGGTAACTTGGGCCTACCGTGTCCAGGATTTTAGCGTTCCGTAATTGTTTTAAGTGCTTCAGATTTTTTTTTGAAGAAATAAGGCTACGCCGTTGACTTTGCTCTCTGTTCCCATTCGCAGAATCTCAACCACAGTCCAGGCCAATCGGTTCATTTGTTGTGTGTAGTGGGCACAGCTGATGAAGACTTCTTCTAAATGCACTCCTTACACGACCAGGCTCCCAAATAGGAGCACCAGAATTTCACCGAGCAGCAGGTAGAATGGTTCACAACGCACAGGTTTGAGAGGGCCAGAGGGCAGATCGCACTGACTGTTGGAGGTGGTCTAAGTGGTGTTCGTAGTGAGACGATTCATGCTAGCGTACATCACTGCTATGAATGATGCAGGGATTGCGGGAGTGAAGATGGTGATGGTGATCGAGGGCATCAGAATTTTCATCAACTGTGGTGGTATTTGTTTACGTCATGGTGCATGATGCAGGGATGACAAAAGGGATTTTCATGGATCAAACATTTTTTGTCGAATTGTTTTTTCTTTTTATCCGAAGATTTCTGCTCAGGCCAAGTCGCGTGCGAAATGTGCATTTACAGAAGGAATATGCTGATAGGGTTTCCGCATTTACAGTTTATATCCGGAGCACTCGTGAGTTGCGAGCCACCCTTTTTGCCTAAGCAGCTTCGTATATTTCTGCGCCAGTCATTACTGCTCTTCTTGACGAAAAGTGGTCCTGGGTGAGGTCCACCCAGGTTGATTAACAGTCACATTAACGAGTTCTTCTGAGCGTTTTTGTAGCGTCGTTTATTTCGTCCTTGACTGTGATTAAATCTAGCGACATATACGTACAAAATTTGTTAAGTAGCCACTCCATCGCAGTTGCACATATCTCAGGATGACGTGAATGCTGAGAATTCCGGTTCAATTCAGGAGTTTTGGTCGAAAAAACCTATACTTATTTTTCGGAAGCAGTTAAGCTGGAAGTGATTCTTCTTTCTGCCTTCTTTGGAGTTGACAGTCAATGTCTCCGTTCCGTACAGGAGTGTCAGCAAGACGAAGTCAGTTTGAATTTTGGATTTGTTGTTCAGTTTAAATTTCGTAGCGATTCATACGGAGACTTGCTGCTGGCAAGTTGAGCAACCTCGTCGCGGATTCTTGTGTTGCATGACACCGTGCTTCCCAGGTAAGTGAAGTTGCCCACAGTTTTGACTTTTGTGCCGTTAATAGTGATTCGAGGAGCATTTTAATCCACACTGGGTGGCGTTTGATGCATACCTGCCGTTTTTTCCTTGCTGAATTTATCTCCAAAATTAGCGCAGCTGGCGTCAAATTGGTTGAGTTTCATTTCGTGTCATCATAATGGACTTGATTCGTAGAAACACATGTAGGGAGCAGCATACACGGACTATTAAAAAGGAGCACATCTGTTATGTAGTCCTTACGGATCCCAGGGCGCATATCACCATAGGCGTCCAGCAGTATGACTAAAAACTTGAGACTGAAGAGGGGGTAGCAGTACGCAGCACTGTTTGACATTGATGATCCCTGCGAATAACTTGTAGACCGTCCTGTTGTCAGTTACGCGCGCCGTGATCCTTTCGTAGAGATGCGTGTGAATCACACATGACAACCAAATTTCTGTATGATTTTCTGCATTCCATCGCATGTTACCGTGTCAGAACCCTTTGGTTTGTTCCAGGAAAGTCAGACAGAGTACGGTTCGCACGTCCTGGCACTTCTCTTGTAGCTGGCGACTGACGAAAATACTGTCGACTTTATCGTAGTGTCGTCGGAGGCCACATTAACTGTCCAGGAGCACTCCCTGATCTAGATAGCCGTTTAGATGATTAATAAAAATGCGAGTAAATTTGAGTAAATTGTTGGCTGAAATCAAAAGTGTGCGCAGACATATTTAACAAATGACGATTTAAACTTACATTTGGTGCGGTTTAAGTCAGAGCCTCACCTTGAAGATAATGAGGCAGTGCTCCGCCCAGCCGTCTGCATCACGGAACACCTTAGTCACCAGTACATCCTGTCGATATCGCTATCGGACGAGAACATAGTCCAGAAACTGTCAGCTACGTCTGATCTTCTCCCGCATCTGAAAGAGGAAGGTTTACAGAAGTAGGCCAGTATTTTTACATTTGCCTATACCGTGGGGATGCAGCACTCCCTCATGAGCAGTTTGCTTGGTCTTGAAGTGTGATTTAGAGTCGTCAAGGGCTATCAAATTGTCCACATTCGGGATAATCACCAGGAGGGCATGCACGTCCACGTAGTATTTGTTCACCGCATCAGAGATCGTAATTGAGGAACTGAGGCGCTGAGGATTGTGGCAACTGTCAGTCCTTGAGGAGGTAGACGAAGGCTCATTAGACGATCATTGATGCCCTGCGGCAGACAGCGCAGACGTCCCACGATGTGGTTCCCGATGGCAAAAAGCGAAACCAGCGACACGTCGCTCTCCCTTCCGGCCGCCACTCCAGAAGAAGGTGTAGCACGCACCCACCCTCTCCAGCTGGCCCTGCTCAGAGAATCGGGTCTCGCTGCGACCAGCGGTAAACAACTTTTATCGCGTCCTCTCTCGAGGAACAGTCGCCATCCTCCGTTCCGGCCAGGTGTTTATCCAACTGCCTAAACTCGAACAAAAATTCCAGTCTGTGGTTGTGAGTGAGCTCACTCAAGCCGCCCGGAGGGTTCGGCGCGGGGAATGGCGATGCTGATGTTGTTAAATTCATTTTTTTTTGATTGGTTTTTAGTGGCAACGCGACGCAAGTTAGCACGAGCCACCTACGGGGTTTCCTGTTGCCCTCTTTGTAGGACATTTGAAATGTGGAGGAGGTGGGACTTTCGGATGGCAGACTGTCAAATATGGGGGCACACACTAAAGGATACGCTCACCTGGTTTATATAGAGAGAACTAAGCTTTATTTTGAAAATAAAATTCCAAAACTTTCAATTTACCTGTTGAGGTGTTTACCAGGGCACGGCCACTGAGCAGAGCCCAGCTTCGAGTAGCGACAAGTGAGAGTTTAGTACCGGCTACTGGCAGCCACTGGAGCATTCAAAACCAGCATAAGACAAATTGAGTGACCTAATGCTACCAGCGCCATGCCTCCTCTAACTAGCACACCTACAATCATACATGTAACACACAACCTTGTAGGCGCAGGGACAGCGACTTAATCGTGAATTAGATGACAGTTGTAATAAACTTCCACTGTATCTAAAACATTCTTTTTTCTCTCTGTAAGCTGCATCCCGTGTCATCGTATATTCAAGAGGTGCAAAGCCGGAAAGGTAAAGTAGCACGTTTGTGCCCGCAACAGAAACCTTTTTCGCCGAAAAATGTACTAGAATTTTATTTGAGAAGTACGGGGTGACTCGCATCGCAAAGGAGTACTAACTTCATCTGCTACTCCATCGCATCTACTGCCTCTGGTACTACTTTAACCTTCTTAGTCCTTTGAGGACCGGAACCTGTTCATAAATGCCGCAATTTGTCTTTTTAATAAAAGGGCTACAGACGCCCTACACAATACTGTAAGTACATGTCGTTCTTATTTTCAGTTTATCAGTAATTGTAGCACACAGCATAAAAGAAGACATACAACGAATGGTGGAGTTCAAAAGAATGCCGGTTCGTGCAATGACAGAAACAGTTTGAATGGGGAAAACTCTTCAAGCCAGTTCGGAATTCAAACACGTGATATATTCACGTCTACCTTGTTTACGAAGTGGTTATGGATTGGCGGAAGTAAGTTGTAGTTGACGTGGCACTTTGCCCCAATATCACGCTTAACGTATGGGCGTTACCCACCGAAGTGCAATGAAATCGCTTTCGACATTATCTCTAATTCATCAAGTGTATAAGAGATTATAAGATTTAATGTTTGTAGAGTTTATAGTTAATTAACCATTAATCGTTAAATGATATAAACGGACTGCTTGACGCGATGCAATGTAGGAAGTTAATCACCTCGTGCTCCACATGGTGCTCAAGGCCGCTTCTGGAGTCCGGTGCCTCTGCCATCACTAGTAAGCCTTGATCAACGTGCCAATCCGAAATTCCCATCAAGTCATTCATCATCGGGATTTGCCGCTGTTGTATTCGACACGTCTGTCTTATCATAGAACGACTTTGTCTGGGTTCGTTTCATAACTGGTTGTAAGCTCCTTCTTTAGCCTCTGCGTCCCTACGCACTCAATTTAGCCTCAACAAGGCCTTATAGACGATACAGAAATTCCTTCTGTTCAGGTATTGCATTTTACTCGAGCATCGGCTGCCACTTTCAACTGTTCGTGAATTCAAGCTCTGACAATCTCAACAACTGGGGCATCTGATTTGTGAATTGTAATTGCGCAGTACAATATATGGCGTGGCAAACAACATGTCCTCCTGCAGTCCTCAGCATACGGGGATCACTAACAGAGATTGTCTGCGACGGTGTGCTTGACGGAATCGGGAGTCTGCATAGTTAACGCCTGTTCATCGAGTAAACTCAAATTTTGCGGACGAAGGGTGTTGGAGCCATGTCTGCTAAAGGCCAAACTATCAGTGAGCCAACTTTTTCCGTCTTTTTCGTCTCACATAGCATTGCATAGAATTCAACGTTTTTATAGCAGTATTTATTTGTTAAAGTAAATAAGACGATGAAGTGTTGATTGGTGAGTTCTTGTTCACATTCATTTCGCAAGGTGTATATTTTATTGATTTGCATGTCGACCTGCATAGATAACTCTTTACTTTATCTGCGTGACCTGTTTGCAGATCGCTGTGGGTTCCTTGCTTATTTGATATTCCTCCCGACCTTCAGATCGCCCAAGAAAAGATATTTTGGGCGGCCATTTTTAACAAGAGTCCAGGGTTATACTCTTCGTTTTTCGACTTTCATAGATGAAGCTTCCCACCCATTATAATAGTTTACCTGGAGAATAAATGTGAGGCACTCAACGAGGAATAACTTCAGTGGGATACAGGAGCTCATTGACTTTTTCACTTCTGATGAAAGTAAAATATCAAATGCCTCCTTCAGACCGTTAAAGTGGACGTCCATCATGCGCAGCATGAAGAAATCCCAACCATAGAATAATGTTCACATTTGGCCATACCATGAACTTTTTTCCACAAGATTAGGGCCGCTATATTTGTTACCTATGTATATGTTTAGGCAGCTTGCGTAAAAGCATGTGGCTCATGATATAACTTGACAGTAGCTGACAAAATCTGTTCCAATAGGTTTAGGTTTCCATGCCATCTTGTCTGTACGCCATAGCTTAAAGGTGAGAGGTAAGTTTCCGTTTACAAAAACTGAATGCGCTTATTTGCAGGGAAAAACTTTTGGGAAGATATCTTCTTCAACCTGCTACATACTATGACATATGCGATTAAAAGCCGGCGCGGTTATCTTACTGAATGCGTTCGACAACACAAAATATTTGTAAGCTTAATCAGTTAATCAAGGAAATGACCTAATTTGATGCTAGAGGCAGTGGCTGTGTACGAATTACGTAGACCAAAATTTCTATTTATGATGAACTAAGGCACAATTTGACTACAGATTAAGTATATATATATATATATATATATTAGCAAAACTGGAATTTGCAATAGAATTTAAATTTTAAATACGTTAAGTTTGAAGTTATTTCAGGAATTTCGCAGAACAGGTTTACATGACAAGTCATTATCACGGTATTATGCTAATACACCATCATATACGTCCACACATGTACTCTATATATGTATTATTCACACTTTTTCGATTAATACTGGATGGTTATTTCTAAATATTTTACACAAATGAAGTTTGCAGATTTAAAAGTGAATTTATTTCTTGGTATACTGCTGTGTAGGGTATTTGCCTACGCGATTGTGTTCCGAATCACGCAAAGTTATATTTTGTTTGACCGATTTTAACGTATTCTCTGATAAACGTTGACGACGCTAAGTGATTTGGATGGCCACTTTACTTAATGTTCAACTTAGGAAATCTATGTATCTGAAGAAAGCATGGCATACATTTTAAGTTTAAAATTGGGCTTTAACATATGTGATATATATTAAGAGTGTTAATTATACGTACCTTAACTCAAATATCTTCTTTTCATACAGGACGTCTTAAATCATTAATCAACTGGTCTGTTTCTTTTATCGATTGAGCTTGCTGTTCAATATCTCCGTTTTGCTTAGTTCTTGGACAATAATGTTTTCCAATTGCATATTGGCAGTCTTTCGGGCAAATCTGTCGGCAATTTGATGTTTGGCTTCATAAATTAACATCAAAGTCAATATTGAACATGGAAGTCACAGTGATCAGGCTATAATCATACAGCCAGCTTCAACCGGCATGTTGGACGTCTTCTGTTTTTGCTGCTGCATGTCACCGCTGCTATCTTGATTGTACTGATTGTTCTCAATTACTTGCAGTCAATTGCAACGATTGATCTTCATTTCTCGATTTCATTCTACTGATCGCCGTCTCAATTGAACTTCTGATTTTGCTCCTCATCTTTGATGCATAGCTTTCTGGATCTAGCTCAAATTTCATTACAATTCTCAACAACACTTGTTATCTAGAAGCTGCGTTTTTCGGCTTGCATTCTCCCATTATTCCCATGCTGGGGTCCTCGAGGTTTTCGCTGCTTAACTTATTTGCACACCTTGGTGACACCGTGAGTATTCGCATCAGCTGGACCTGGCGACCGTCGTCCATGAGGTGTATGAACGTTCTCCCTTGGTTCGAACCGCAATGGACCGAGGATGATCTGGACATATATTTCCGCCTTTGAAATCCCTCAACTGACTCTGCAATCAGCCAGGGAGAATCTGGCTGATTCATGTGACCTCCGAAATGCCCCCCGTTGGACCCCCTCCTAAGGGCGACAGTTTTTTTCTTCTTAATATCACCGGGAGTTTTTTTCACTGTCTGCTTTTTTCAACTATGTTCCACTATGTTGGCCTCGCCAACATATCGAGATAATATTTTTTTGATACCACAACTCGCATGTACAAATAGGGAGTTCAAAGGTGACTCACCTACATCTCCCTCAAATATACTGATACTGATACTGATCCGAGACGAAGACAAACGAAAACCATTTCATAAAAATATCAATTTAAGATAAACAACTATCATAAAGCGTATACATACATTTAGCTCTAAAATATTTACTTTTGGACTGTTTACAACCATAAACATAGAATGCTGAACAAAGAACGTGAATAAAGATTAGCAATAACATCGTTGAGTTGTTAACGGTGTGGGCTGCGAGATATATTGAAGGCAAATTTACTTAAAAAATGTACATTGCACAGACCAGAGGTATGTAAACCACGCACAGATCATTGGATGACGAGGTGTGATGAGCTTTCAACCCAAAGAAAATCATTTTATATACTGATGTGGTAAAAAAAGTGTGATATATTATATAATTATCCATCCAAAAAGATGCTATTTGCTACAATTTTGTATATCTTTCTGCATAAATTTAATTCCTGAAGCGTCAAATATTTGAAGAAACGTGTTATTTGGTTTCATATCTACATGCTGAATTTTTACCACTTGCTTTTATCGTATTTCCTCAGTTCTTCGACAACTTTACACCTCGTCATTGTGGCGATTATTTCAAGATTGCCATTTGTGCGAGCAGCAGATATTTTGTAAGATATCCACAACTGTCTTTAATGTTGCTAAGTGGAACCTTCATCAAAATTTGAAAAATGCATTCTGTAATTGGCGGGTGGTTTAACGATACGAGTATGTTGGTTTTCAAGATCGGCCAAACAATGAATCAATTTAGATATTTCACTGGGAGATGAGGCCTATTTAATGTGAACAAGCTTCAAATAGTTGTTTTTGTTTTGCGAACGAGGGAATAAACAAGTAGTAACTTCTTCGGTGGCATATTTTTAATAACAAAGATTTTTTCATTAAACGGCTAAAACGGTCAGCTGCATGCACTTAAGAAACAGAGCAAGGTTATTAAAACTTAAGGGAGGCAGAGACCTCAGTAGCAAAATAATTTAATCGTTGATGCATACGCAATTAATCCCAAATCTTGAGAGATGTAGTTACTTCTTGTGGGAGTAAAAGCTAAAAGGTGCTTTTTCTAAGTGGTAAAGATTCGGAACAATGTTTGAATGCGGGAAAATTTACCGACTAGGTGGGAAAACTATTAGACTTTCGAATAAATACAAAAATCGTATTCTAAAACCCAAATTTGAGGGTTATATTATTCATGAAATTTTATATGAGGTGTGGACTGGTCGTGTGAAGATAAATATAATTCATTTAATCCGATTCATTTCTGCAGTTTTCTCGTAGATATTAACAGTGTGCCTTGAATGTCCATTTCCGCATGTGCGCTGTTATTGTGAATAGAAAGGACCAACTGTTGATCAAGGGTGGGCAAATGTTACCTTACCTTTCTGCGTTTTAATAGAAGACATATTTTCAACGGCAAATATACGTGGAATCATGCAGATATTATTTCTGCAAGTTGGGTGACTTTTATTGTATAAGGTAAGCCTAAAAACGGAAACTTTGCGTAGTTGGTATATTATTGAAAATCTTCGATTCAGTAAAGTGATATTTGCAACAGGATATCTTAAGGCCAAGCAGAAAAATTTTGATGAAGTCTCTCGATCGTTATATACAGACAAAACCTTTTCACCGTGCGATACAACCGAACGACACTGATGCATTTAGCGGAACTCAGATTTTACGCAAGTTCGCTATAATATTGCAAAATGCATATTTTTTAGTGAAAAGCTAAGATTGCGGAAAACTTGTCAAAACAAAAATTGTACAGCACAGCGCATGCTTGGCGATGAGGGTTCATGTTAAGGGGACTGAACATAAATGCCCTCTACGTCCGTCTGCATAAAATTGTGTCCAAGAGCTTACTAACTAGGTGAATACATTTAAGAAATCTTTTATTTGACATGTTTTGGCCGACAGAAAACTTTTCCTATCACTAAGGGCAGTTGATCAAGCACGCTAAATACTCCAGTGTTTACAGAAATATGTTAAGTTCACTGGAGTTAAACAGACTCTTCCGTCTCCAAAGGCCCCACATTAAGAAGCAGAGTTCTACTGAGAAAGTCGAAATTGCCCTTATGCCCTACTTTAAACGTTATGTTGTTTCAGTAGGTTTATTTACGCTGTCTCATGCACGGACAGGCTTTATATATATCTCGGATTCAAAATTACTCACGTAAAAAGAATTTTTCAATCTCTGCATTTCTGCTTTCTTGACAGATATTATTTCACAACAGCACAATATTCAGGTAAGTATATATTTTGCTTTTTTATTAGAACCAAAGTACTATATTATTAATTTTGATTTTACGTCACCAATTTTTAGCCGGTTTTCGGGAAGAAGGACAGGCTTTGCTAATTGAGATGCACTACAAGCGCTGGGTAACGCATGTTGTGTACAAAAATTTCCCACACTGGTCACTTACCATTATGGCTACTCATAACAGTGGGATGGGTCTTCTTTGATTTTGGGAAGGTGATCTCTTAAGTCTTTTGGAAATATAATGTGACGAATAGGAATTTACTAAAAACGCAAACTAGGGGACTTTATTAAGACTTATGCAATTAACTGTCGTACATGTCAGATACTCGAATCTGGTGTTCTTCCTATTTCCATTTGGAAGTAATGTACACTCCTATCCCCGCGTGCTGAACACATTGCTTATAACCGGATGTAATATCTCTCACGAGACAGGTACACTTCTAAGTTTTCTTATGAAAGGAGAGAATATTTCCAATTTGGAACTGTTTAAGGTTCGATAATTTAAAGTTTTACTATAAATTAAGTGAGCTAGTACCAGTAACGCACATAAACAATAAGAAAAGTGCATATTAACGTACTTTAATAGTCTTTAAGTCATAGTTACTCATTATCCCAAACATTTGCCTAATAAACAACGTGTCGATCAGTAAATACGCTTTTTAAGCTAATCGATATTATGAGTGCTAGTATATTCGGAGCCACGCTTAGGCCAGACACCATTTATTCACCCCACGCAGGTCACACCATCAAATTGACAAGCGACTAGTGACAGCTTATAGTCTACCTTTTGTAGTTCAAATCCGAAGTGCTTGCTTTCCTCTTCTAGCATTTCTTGTGGCCTAACTAACTTGACCTGATCCGTGTGATGTCGCAAGAAACCATCTGTTGCAAGGGTCAGCCGGCACTGCATTTAATGTTCTGAAGCAGCGCCTTTAACAGACATACTGCTTTAGCAAACTCGAAGTCCACTGACAATATCTTCGTTTCTTCAATAAACTGTCAATTACGTCACTGGGTGATGGCAGTTTAAGTAGATTTACCTAAGTAGGCCTCCAAGCATTGAAAACGACAAGCATATGGACTGATAAATGCAGGGCAAATTCGAAAATTACTCGTTGGTTGATGTATGCAACAGGCAGAAAAAGACGATGCTATCGCTACATGAGAAAGTTTATTACTTTAGTTGTACTCGAAGAACTCTACCCTAATTGCGTGTACTGCGCTTTCTTTTAACCGATGGCATTTTAGGATATTTTACCAGACGGGTGTACCAAATGATTCAGCAGGTATACGGGATTTGATAACAAAGAGTATAAACTATCTTTATGTTTCCATAGCACTTGACTAAATACAGAGTGGTATGCCGCTTTCGAGTAATATATGAGAATGTTCGGCAAAACTAGGAAAATAATAACCTACATACATATCATTTCAATACTGTCTGCCACAAAATATAATGACAAGTTCATTTGTGTCATTTTTTTCAATTATTTCTCCAAAGGAGACGTGGGAACCGTTAGTGACATTTTCGTTTTTCAAAAACAAATGGTATTTCCAAGCAGAAAAATATTCAGACAAATGTTTTTTGCATTTTAATTACGGCCAAAGTTATACATTATTAAAAATTTGTGTTTTGATCGAAATACTTCAGGTGGTTTTGAGTACTCAGCGAGGTTTTAGAAGACCTTAAATATATATGGAGTGTTGTGACGGTTCTGAGGTATTTTCTAACTACGCGAGGCATACTTACGCTATACATAGCTCAACAGAAGTCTAAGTTTGATATGTTTATGATTTCATTTATTTGGTCAATACAATCGCTCTGTAATCCCAGGTTCTGGTCACTAAGTTTGGCTTACCGATGTCGCTTACCCCAAATTAGGCATCCCTAACAGGAAAATGACAAGCATTCTAACTGAACTATGTAAGAATAATCCAAAATTGCTCTCGGGTGGATATATATATGACATTCCGAAAAAAACAAGATGTAATCTTTGCGACAGGAAGTGTATTGTTTTAACTTTTTGGAGGATCTGTCGAAACTGCTTACTTTTATAGTGTGCACTGTGCATATTATTTATCAATAATTGTGTAGAGTTCAGCTTAAGTTTGATGAAAATGGCCAAGTGCTGCAACATATTTGCTTTGCTTGATGGAAATCTAAATACAAGACTATCGGTTGAACAGTTTATTGCTGGAAATGGCATCATCCGCCTGCACAAGAGTTCAATACAGAACATTATGACGATAAGGGTTTTTAAATTGATTCACTAATTTTTGTTCTTCATTCAAGTTAGAATTTTCGTAATTTTGGAAAACTCTGCCTATTTCTCCTTGACAACTTGATCTTATTTTTCTGTTTTGTTGTCTGAACTTTGATCAGGAGTTAATCTTTACAAAAGGCTACTACGCATTTGTGATTCTTCTATGATAACATTATCACGGTTTCATCAACAAAGGCCTATGTGAGAGTATAACGCCCGTTAAAGTCCAAAAAGGGAGATTTCCAGACTGAACGGTCTGTTTGTTAGAGCTGCGAAAATTTCAATTAAAAAATTCAAAAGACAATCGGTGAGCATACATTAGCTTTTGATAAATTCACTGTGTAACTTAATCAAATGAGAAGGTTAGTAGAAAAAATCGTACGGTGGTCAGGGTGGGGGAGGGAGAGGAAAAGAAAAATAATTGCGTTCCATCTTCTGATTATCGTCAGAGAGATGGCGGCCACCGGGACAGTTATTTACGTGTTTCGGCTGAATTGGTGGCTTTCAGCCACGATAATTGCGGTGCCTGTATAAATTTCCTTTGAGCGCACAGGAATAGTTTAGGTAATCTGCTTGCAGCCGCTCCTGTCATAGCCAGCAGACGCTGTCCAAATAATTTTGAATAGCTTAAGGGACCTTGTATATCATTCGGAAGGCTTCTTTAGCATCTACGCAATGATTCGTGTCTACCATATGCGTGAAGACAGAGCTGTTAATGGTCTTTATTTGACCCCTTCCTAACCATGCTTGAGGGTTTTCTCTTATCCTTTTGGACAAACGTCGGCTCTTGCGACCAAAATAGTCTGCGCCACAGGAGCAGATAAAGGAATAGATGGAAATAGAGGTGGTCTGGGCTAGTGGTTCGTCCTTGACCTCTACGCATATAGTTGAGAACAGTACATGGGCGTCAGCTGCTGGAAAGTTTTTTTGATACAGCTTGACTTAAGCGTCTTCTTAAAAGGTTCAGTTGCTGTGTCACCTTTGAAATGGGATCCTGATAAAAAGTATTTTCAAGCTCGCCATTAGCATTGGGGACTTTGGTGGTCTTTCGGTCATGTTCTTAACAATAAATCGATCTGGATATCCGTTCTGTCGAAAATTCTTTCTAAAACCTTAGGCTTTCCTTCAACGCTATCGATTGAAAAGATACTTTTCATCCTTTGTGTCAAACAGCGCATGAAATTGCGCTTAAATTTTAGCGGTGCAAAACTCCTAAAGTGGGTATATGGCCCGGACCACGTCTTCTTACGTTAGACACTACGCATGAATGCTCCCGCCGAACCTGCTACTCAGAAGCACGTCCAGAAAAGAGATCGATCCGGACTGTTCTTGTTCCAATGTAAATTAGATTGACGGTTGGGCATGATTTATGGTATACATTAGAACTGAAATGTTCATTTGCTCAGATACAATAGCGCAAATACCATCTACGTAGCGTCGATACTATTTCAGACTGATTATCTTGCGCGAATCTGTAAAGCTTCTAGCTTGCACATGAAGTTATTCGACAGGAGCGAACCAAGGAACAAGTCTATGGCTTTGTCCGTCTAGTTGTTTGTAGTAACTTCACGTTCAAGGTACATATTAGTACCAATTCCCTGTGGGCATTGACCGGCATTACTATATCCTGCTGATTGGAGGCAGTAAAATCACGGACGTAGTAGACTGTTTCAGTGACCGGCACGTTCGTAAAAACAGACGAAAAATCCAGTGAACACATCACAATGCCATTCAGGTCGAGGTCTTTCCTGTAGTCAACGAATTCACATATATCTTGGTAGCTATTTGGTGCAGGCTGATACAATAAGGGCTGAAGATTTTACGCTAGTCATTTTGTTATCGCATGGTACGGTGAGTTCCTCATATCTAAGATGGGACGAACGGGTCTGCCGTCTTTTTGAATCTTTGATAAGCCATATAGTCTACGTATAGGCGATTCGACGTAGTAGAAACGTTCTAGATTATGTTCACTTTTAAAACCCTACGTTTGAATTCTTTTCAAATAATCAGTTATTTTTGTTTCAAATTTATCCTTGTGGTCCTTTTTTTCTATCTTTCTTAACTTTTCCTTATACGACAAAATTGGTTGTATTTTTGTAACATAATGTGCTCTGTGCATTAAAACAACATTAGTTCCCTCATCTGGCTTATTTGGGAGGATATCCTTGTTTTGCTGGAGCTGTTTTAATTTTTCCATGTGTAGGTTCATCAACAAGCCTCGAAATTTCTGACAATTGTTCAAGTATTGATAAGGGCAATTAAATATCGAAGACTTAAGATTTATACGTTCTCTGATAAACTGGCTGAAGAGCGTGGTTTTGGTTCAGAAGTTTGTCGAGCTGTGTTTATAGCTCATGCTGAATGGGTTTCTGATGGGCGCAGCAAAATTTAGGACTAAGTGATAAGGCTTCGATTGAAGTCTTATCAAGAGGTATAGACTAACAGTTGTGTAGGTACCGACTTGTGTCTTAAGGAAGTTTCGACAGCCGTCTGACTTGGTGTACACTCCACAGGAGAGATATTATCCCTATTTCCCTGAATTTTTCCGCAGTGGGTGCACATATGTCTCAAATTATTCTCTTTTTTTGGTCCAGGTGGTCGAGTATGGCTGCACGTTGTCTTGCATGACACCCTTGTTCTTCCAACCTGACGTGGATCTGTTTGTAGCTCAGCTTTTTGCCTTTTCATCTATATCCTGGTTGTTTCTTTTCTCTGCTGAACTCTGGAGCGTCTCACTGGCCAATGCATCAAACAGGTTCATGTCAATGCTGAAAATTTTACCTATGCTCTCATTGGCTGCCATCTTCCCTCAAACAGCATTTCTCTACCATAAAGGGCTTTTTCTCTTGTGTCAACTGCAACAGTGAAACAACTTAAAACGTTGGATGCCGGCCAGATGGTGTCTTGCCATTCATCCTCAAATCATGCCATTCTCAGATAGCCCCTGTTGTGGCACACCTTATTAGCATGTCCATCACGATTCTTAGATTCCTGACGGTTGGTCTACGGTAAAAATTACTCCCTTTCCTAAAACATTCCACTAATTTTGCTCCTAAATCTTTTCGTCCAATCACCTGCTTTTTCGCTTAACTGACGCTTGCTGATCAATTTACTTCAGATATAATTATGTCATTGTATTTCAGTTTTTCAGACCCCATACAAGTTGCATATAAGGCCTGGCGTATTACTCTAGATACTGTTGATCATGTGATCTATTCTGCCCTAAAAGGTTTAAGTTAGGGTTGCCATGCGTACGTACGTACATTTTTGACTACTTCTCTGCCTGCAATACGATCCCGCGCCATTTACTCCTTAAACAAAAAACACACCTGTGTCTCTCCTGGCTGGGCTGTCTCTTCGCTCGTAGACTATTTTACTTCCCGCACTCAATTCGTCCATAGACGAGTTGAGATCACAAAGGACATTTTTGGATGTTAAATATGCTGACGATAGGGTTGTTGGTAATCCTCTAAAAAATTATTCGCATCTCCAGTTTCTGAAGGGTGGACTCAGCATGGTCGTTGGAAAGCAGTCTTCTTCTACACAATCAGACATCAGTCCAGTGCGCTTTCTGACTGCAGCCCTCTCCCAGTCTGAATCCGTAGACTTTCTGCACAATACGGTATACACCTTATGGTACCTTGGTGCTACTTTGACATTTAATCCTTCATCTATCTTCTGATTGATATTCTTTTTACTAAAACTCGTAAACAGCTTTATTTTATTCGTCTCTTACGTTCGTATCATGCCACACTCCTTTATCTAGTTAATCAATGTTTATATTCTCCCCTTTATTGTCTATTTTTGTGCCGTTATTTTTTCGGCAGTTTCTGGTGAACTTCAGCCCAAATATTCATATCAAATTGTGGTCTTCGCCAGTTGACTGTGCAATAAACTGATTTACTCCAAGTTAGAGATTAATTTCTGAAGGCTCTAGGTCTAACCACATGGAAACTTTATGTAGAAAATGTACCTTTACGGTAGTGTACTCCTACTTGCTAGATGCTTAGCTGCATGTTGTTACCTTTGTAAGAAATGGGCTTGAGGTGGACAGAAGGTGCCACTAAGTGTGCAACCTTTTTTGGCTTTTCCTTTTGTGCAAATTCTGCTGGACATGACCCTCAGTTAGACAGATTTTATGGGAAAGTACAATAAATCATATGCTGCTCAACGTACGATGCAATTGATGGATGTATATAGTAATAAACAAACGCTACTTCCCTGCGTTCTTATTATATACCAATTGGCAAATGCTAGGCTAAATATGAGATTCTTTCCTCCATTATCATTTCAGGGTGAAAGCCAGACCTCGTTTAACGAGAATAACGACAGGTCCCCTGTCACGGCATCGTTTATATTATCGGTGCATCTTAAAGCAGTCAGAACAAAGAAGAGACCACGCTGGTATTCATGTCAAATAATTCAGACAAGAGATACAACAATTATCCTGCAGAAAACCCACAAGTTAATAAAACATTCATACTGTGGACATATAGCATCGCCGCCAGAAACTCAACCTTTTTGTATAGACAGCGTTCACTCAATAATCTCTTAACCTCCTGGGTCCTTCTGTAATGAACGAGCCACTAATCCTGGAAGTAAAATCGGGCGCAGTGGCTGAAGAAACTAAAAATCTCATCTGCGCATGCCAAACACGGTCTTACATCCAGCGCACCGTGCAAGGAGTTTACACAAAGTGAGTCGGTTGCTGTGTTTTCATATGCGTTAATGTGCCCTAGGGGCCACATGCAGAACGAGTCCGAGAATGCCCTTCCCGCATATGTGACAAATGACGATTTCCATCCCTGTGGTTGTTGAGGTGAGCTGTGTTCGCCTGTTTGTGTGTGCGTGTGCATGTTACGCCTATGGGAATGACGTTTGGTCTGAATGGTTTACCGTAGATGAGCATGAAATTTCATTTGACCAGGAGGCCCATGTGGCGCATGGATCTGCGAGAGTATCGTGGTTATCTGATACAGACCAGTTGGTTGTATATGGGGCTACCGGCACCGCTTTGCCGGTCTCAGTAGGATAGTTTCACGTGTGACCGACTAGACCGATGCGGGATGTGGAATGGTGTTAATAGAATGTAAAATGTTCAGCATGCAAATTCATAAGGATAACCCAACCCGTGAGTGCGACCCGAACAGTCCTCAGAAATGACAAATAATTGTGCGTCAACAGTCTCAATGAAGGCATATTTCGTTACTACGAGAAGTTGCTGGGCTGACGACAAGCTTAAAACATGAGGGTTGGGTGTGAAGATGTAGAGTTAGGGGTAAATTGTGTAGAGTTTAAAGGTTAATATTCCTGATTGACACTGCCAAGACAACGAGCCCCTGGTTCAAATTGGATAGGGTGTTGGACGTCTCAGCAACAGGTTACGGGTTCTAGCATTGGGCGTGATGTCACACCTAGGGTTGGTATGGCAGGCTGATGAGGGATAATAAGGCAGAAATGCTCATTCCAGTCTCCATTGACTTTGTTGGCAATGATCTCCTGCAGTTGTTGTTCCTTAGCAGCTGTGTGCGTCATTGAAAAGACCCAGCAAAACGGAACTAGCGTTATAACGTTTTGCAAAAATGCGCTTAGACTAAAAATCTATCGTGGAAAACACACACTCATAAATATGCCTCCCAAGGCAGAACATGTTATACGAGTTTTTAGTTAGAAAGCAAAGTAGCACAGTGGTGTTGTACATTTTTACTCACAGTTCTACATTTCATATTGCATGATATACACTCTAGATAAGAATAAAACCATGGGCTGTAGGTAACGAGCCACTTATTTCGTGCACTTTTACAACTGATGGGACAGGATCGCACTTCAGGACCCACTTTTTTCGTAAAACGAAAAACGAGTGCAATATTTTCCCTAGTTGTTGCGTTGATGTCCCATGCGGCATTTGTAAATCACTAAAAACACAAAGCAAAGAATACCTTAAAACGCATTGAAAGTGAGTTAAACATAAACGTTGTGCACTGTAAATCCGGAGGGCCTTATATATCGGGTGCTATGCTATTATGCCGAGCTATTCTGCCCAACGTGATTTAAAGGCTCTCTGATTCGGCATGTGCCTTAGACTACGGAAAACCTTAAGTCTGGACTATTTGTCAAGACAAGCCATAGGAAAAATATCCATAGAACCACTGCAGCCAGCCGTCTGACACACTAGCAACCCAACCCTTTGTATTCACTTAATAAGAATCTGACTGAATAGGATAACCGACTCACAAGAGGAAAAAAACATCAGCAACATGGAAATCCAATTTTGAAAAACCAATTTCAATGGGGCTACGAGACAGACTGACAGTTGAGATTCTTGACAGGAAACTCGGTTGGACACGGAATAATGTTCTCTATCAAGAAAGGAATCAAATGCCATTAATGCGTGATCCTTTCCTGAGGTCGTTAAAGTCAACTAATACATTTTACGCAGATTGTTTGCTGAGAAAGATGCTGGTTGAATTTACCTTTAAACAATTATTCATCCTTGACACCATTCATTATATGAGCATCCAAATGATCAATGTTTATGCAATTCTTACTTGAATGAGCTATCAAAGATTTAAATTAGATTGCATAAGTCAAATTTAGAAGTTTCCGTGAATCTTTTAATAACCGCAGAGGTGCATTTTCCTTATCGACTGAACAGATTATGGCCAACAGCAAGGTCGTTAGGAATATAACATTTTTTTTTCTTTCAATCGAAGAGACCGGTCGCTATTCGTGACGCATAGAATGAAAGCAAAAAAAATGTTTGACTTGCCTATTTCCTATGCAAAGATATGAGTTTTCGCACTTTAATTTTTCTTCTGAACGATTTCTAATAAACAATTAATTTAAAAACTTTCATTTTAAGAAAGTTAGATAAAAAGAGAAAATAAAATGTTTTTTAAAGGGTACACATAAGCTAACCGTCATGAGTGAACATCTGAAATCGAAGACGCGATTTATCTGCAATTTTTCCCCATTATGACGGATATAACATAAGAAATCAACGTTCTGTAATCTTTCTGAGTACGGATGCGTAATTCAATATCGAATAAAAATAAAAATAATGTTCAGTACAAAATCCTGTCAGTACCTCTAACCAGTCACCTAAATAAGAGCCTAATAGGGCGGGCTTTCGAATTTGAGCCGCCATTTTTGTTTGCACTCCATTCACGAGGAAATTTTCTGTAACTGTACACTCCTCTACCTATTTTTCTTTGATATTCTGTCTTTTCAATCTCTACACTACGCTAGCACCTTTTTGAATGCACGTAAACTGAAATATTTACCGAATAATTTCCATGACGCCAGCTGTTGCACTTTTCGACCAATATGTCGGATGTGTGATTCGCCCGTGCTCACGTCTTCACGCTTTTAATCAACAAAAACCTGCGCAGCGGAAAAAGCACCGCTGTGGTTGGCAACTCGCCTTGAAGTGTCAACCGAACGACAAACTGTCGATTCCATGCTTTCTTTTAACAAATTGTCGTTCGATCTTCAACAACACTCATGATATGGAGTTATGTTTGTTGAAAAAACAACATAGTAAGACTCAAGTGATTTTTCTTCAAGAGACATGGTTAAACAGTGACATTGACGCACAGCTAATTAGCCCCCCGTCTTTCGGTTGCTTTTGAGCAGATCAAAAATCTTCATCCTCCAGTAGAGGCGGTGGGGTGGCTATTTTGGTCAATAAGGATTGGTGTATTAACTGTAATTCCTTATTTTCCTACTCTGAGGATTTGATAGACGTTATTGCGGACATCTGTAAGCCCCGATATTTCTATACATTTAAGGGCATGATATTTGGTTGTATCTATATTTCTCCCTCTACCTGTGAAGGTGGGTTAACCGTTTTTTAACGTTCTTTCAGAAAAACTTGCTTTATTGTCCCGCGATAATCTGATTGTCTTATGTGGTGATTTTAATCGTTTGAATTTACGTCTGTTTACGTTTAAGGCTTTTATGACCTTGTTTCCTTTAATACTCGCGCTGATGCCTCTCTTGATCACGTTTTGACTAACCAATCCAATTTCTTCCTTGTTAAGAACAGAGCTTTATTGTCTGGTTCCGATCACTCTGTATTATTAGGCCTTCCTAAAATTTACTCCGCTTCTACTCGTGCGCTGCAACTCAAACCCGAAAGGAAACTTAAGGTTCGCGACACATCCCCCGAAAAACATTTTCTTCTCCAGACTTCTATATCGTACACTTTCTCCGTCTTCCTCAGTTAATACAATTTTGAGTGGTGTTCCAGCTTCCTTACAATATTTTTAAAAGAAATATTTAATATTTGTTGTCCTCTTGATACAGTTTTGGTCCGACCTGACAGAATTTCGTCTCCTTATCTAAGCTCTTTAAGACGTAAAAAAGAACTTCTCTACAAGCTAGGCCTCCGTGGCTGTCTAAAGGAGGTAAACGTCTTAATTAAAAGTGAGATTTGCAGACTAAATGATTTGTTTGTTAGTCAGCTTTTCGCCTCTCCGTTCAAACCTTCTTTTCGGCTTTCCTCTGCTGAACTCTGGAGGAATCTTAAGCGTCTCACTGGCCAATGTGGTAAACTGACACATGTTGATGCTGATTTAGACGATCTAAATGAACATTTTATCCACACTTCTACTGACTTTAATCCCCCCACAAACAACCTTTCGTAATAACCAAGCGTTTTTTCTCCCTTGTCAGTGGCAACAGTGGAGAAACATCTGAAAAATGTCCGATGTTCAACTGCTGCTGTGCCGGATGAAGTCTCACCATTTGTTTTAAAATACTGCTGCTCTCAGATTGCCCCTGTTTTGACACACCTTATAAACATGTCGTTCATGGAGTCAAAGATTCCTGATCTTTGACGTTCAGTAAAAATCACTCCTATCCCTAAAAGGTCCGCTAATTTTGGTCTTAAATCTTTCCGTCCAATCGCCTGCTCTTCCGCTTTACTGAAGATTACTGAACGAGTTGCTCTCGATACAATTAAGCCTTTTTCCTCCAATTTCTCCGACTCATTACAATTTGCCTATAAGGCCCGGTGTAGTACCCTAGAGGCCGTTGCCCTTGTAGTACATTCGGCACTACGAGATTTAGATAAGGGCTGCCGTGCGTACTCATGCGCATTTTTTGACTACTCCTCATCTTTCAACACCATCCCACGCCATCTCCTTCTTAATAAAACATCCCGGCTGGGTTGTCTCTTGGCTCGAAGATTATTTTACTTTCCGCACTCAATTCGTACAATCCGGCAAGTGGAAGTCTACTGTCGTTCCAAATAACTGCGGTGTTCTTCAAGGTGCCATCTTATCCATTCACCTCTTCTCCCTTCACACTGATAATTTGAGATCACCAAACGACTTTCTGTACATCAAATATGCCGACGACATGGTTGTTGGTCATCCTCTTAAAAATCCGACACATCTCCAGTGTCTGAAGGATGGCCTCGACCATGTTGCAGCCTGGTCGTTAGATAATGGCCTTCAACTGAACCATGAGAAGTCTGTCCAATTTGTTTTTAACCTGCGACCATCCCCTAGTTCTCAATACTCAGTCATCCTTCGCAACGAGGTATCCTCTTTTCGGTACCTTGGCGTTACTCTAGCTTCGCATCTTTCATTCTCCCAACATATCGATACTATTTTTACAAAAATTCGTAAACTTCTATATAATGTTCACCGTTTACATTCCTATCACACACCTCAGGCCTTTATCTGGCGATTTATAGAGGCATGTGTTCTTCCCCTCATCCTTTCTTGCTCTTGCGTGATTTTTCCAGCCTTGCTTAAAAATGATTTTTTGATTTTAAATCGTATTCTCCGAATGCTCTCTTCTGCTGCTGGTGTTTATTATACTGTTTTAGTGGATTTGATAGCAAAACAGCACTTAACGACAGTCAAACAATTCGCTGGGTGAATCATTGATGATGAAACCCACCCCCTCCATTCTGAGCTGATTGCTGTGAATTCTTCCCGTCTGATGCGCCGAGGCTTTCGCCATATAGCCTGCCGTGCAACGGCATACCAGCGCTCCGTTTTGCCCGTTCTGGCACGCTACCTAACGTCTGAAGAGACTGAAATAAAAAGCTCAGACTAGAACTGTCTCAACGCTAGATGTCCATTTTTGCCTCTTTGATTCTTGCATATTATGTTTACTTATCCTATTATCTTAGTGAATACAGCCATTTATATTTTTGCTGAAAATTTTGACTGATACTTCAAAATAAAGCGTATTCCTCTCTCTCTCTCTCTCTCTCATATCTCCTAAAGCAAGCAAGCCTATCGGGCACCTACTGTCTACGTTCTCACCCGTGATTAAGTTTGGTGCCCTTTATTTTGTTTTCGTTAACGCTCACTCCCATACCATTTGCCACTTGGACGCAAACAACATCCCCTAAAATTTTTTACTAATGTTCGCTCATGTTCTACACTTGGCACATACAGGATAAAACATCTGGTATTTCAAGGGCTCCTTTATTTCTCTGTGGCACATTCGGCAGACGCACAATGATTATTACCCAGTGCTTAAAATGTGGTATGTGTTCCCTATTGGTCGACGCACTTCTGCTATATTCTATCCACTTACGAATCACGTGTGATGCTGAAATTGTTTTAAAAATAAGCACTCCTTTCTTCAATTCAAATGTAAGCCGCCTGAGGCAGCGGTCAGCAATAAATGAGTTCAATGTTATTAGAAAGTTTCAAAACAGCGGAAAATGTTTCCCGAAAACCTAGGTAAGGGAAGAGATTGTAGATTTTAGATTATTGCGAAGAGCGCAATACAGCTTCAACGCAGTCCGCATGGTACTCGTGAAACGGGATCGTGCAGTTGCTGTCGTGACCGCATTTGTTTCTGCATTTTTCCTCGATGCACGCACATACCGCCTGTACGTCTTTTGTCCAGGTCTCGTACACGGTTAAGCAATCGTTCCCCACGTTTCTGTGACGGGTGAAAGAAATAAAAATGTAAAAAAATGTGTACTAATTTAACCAACGCAATAGTTAGAGAAGAAAATTATTTTTTTACACAGGGGAAGACAGAGATCGCTGGATCGACCTGGTTACTTTGCGGGGGGTCGGGTTCAAACAATTGAGTAAATATGAGAGAAAAACCGGTAGCTGCAAGTTGTCACTTAAGATTAAATTGGATGACACCGTGGCATACTGAAAACTTTGTTATTTTTCCGTAAGACCGTTACAACGATGGTGCATGCAAACACATCGAAATGACGAAATTGTAAAAGAAATGACCGAGATTATGTTCTTGAATTTCTCGCTAACATTTAAGTACTTCTTTAAGAAACCTTTATAAGTGCAATCTAAAGTTTGATATTGCAGTCAACATTTTAATCAAGGTATATCCAAGAAAGCAAATGGGAACCCCAGGGAACACACTGAAACCTAGAACTACTTGTAGCTGGAGATGTGTGAAACATTTGTCTTGGTTTTTGTCTATTACTAATGCTGTCTGGGTAGATAATTAATGAAAATTAGGAAACAAAAATGTAATTTTGTTACTTGCGTTGTCCACGGAAGATTATAGTTGTTTCTTTTATTTTCAATAAGCCGTCATATACATAACTTACGGATGCAAGTTTTATAACCCGACAAACCAATTACTTCTAGACTCACAAAGGGATACTAAGCGCAGCCATTTGGCCGACAATGGACGACATGAAGAAAAATTCGCCCACTTGAGGAGTGGTCACTTGAACTCAGCCGTTTCATAAGTGTTGCGTAACTTCCGCATCGCTATCGCACCAACCACGTGTGAGTAAAAAAATAATACAGTTGGAAACTTGAAGACGGTATCGGACGCGGGAAGATATAATATTCTTCTTTTTCTGGATAATGCGTGTAACTCATAAAAAACATAGACAGTAAAGGTTGCTGCCTGAAAATTTATCCCAAACACAATTTCTGTCTTGTGCTGATGGCCGGGTGAATTAAAATAGCTGACAATTAACTATAATTTCAGTGAATAGCTTGTTGATAACTTTTACCTCGCTTTGAAAACCGTTTCTTTACATGGCAGTTTTAAGCTCGTGAATTATATTTCTATGTTAACTGGCGAAAGCATTTTACTGATGTACACTCAAGCACATATAACTGCATAGCTAGGCCTATATATGACACTGCAGTTCTAACTGTTGCAAGGGCTTACAGGAAAAAGCACAAAGAAATTGAAGGACGAGGCCATCTTCGTCATGATTGGAATGAAGATACAGAATATGGAAGTATTAAAAGCATCCAGAGAGAAACGTCTTGTTTTGTAAGGAGAGCAATAGCCAACCAACGTAATGGGTAGTGCCACATTTACATGGCAGTGGTATGCACCGTTTTATCATGCTAGGAGGATGGACAACAAAGAGTTTTCATATTGCCATAATGCTGGAAATGCTCATTGCAGTGAACTTTAAATCATCGGCAAACTGCTTCATCTATGAGTTTGGGAAGTTCTTTTCGAAATACCCTCTCAAAACTTCCAAAGTCTTTCTCGCGCGCCCCCCCTTCTTCCGTTATTTGTTCTACGTAGAGGGGTCATACATGTCAGTCATTTTTTATCAATATTTGGTACTTGATCGCTGTTAACACAATACATCCAACTCCAGGGATTCACCAGACTGCCTCTAAACCCACAAAAAGCTTCTATGCTCTAAATAAATACTAGAAGCTAGCGCGCCCTCGTTACCGTTTCCACCCTTTTCGCAAATAATTCTGGCAGGCTGGCATCGGCCAGATGACACACATGGCATATTTTCTTGCTTCAACTTTACCCTATTCCTTAGTGGCGGGAGGAACACAGTGTATATTTTTCCATATTTCTCTTTAGAATCCTTGAGGCATTTATATACTCTTTTCCTTATAGTCATCCTAATATACAATGTATTCTTTTGCACTTCTTTCTAACCTTCTCTCACAGAACTTCCAAAGTTCCAGTATTTCTCTCGCTCTTTCTTCCCGTCCATTTTCCAGCAAAGTGATGAAGGTAGAGAGGTCAGACATGTTAGGTGTGTTTTTTAAAGGCATGTCAGATTATTCAGAAATGGGCAGGGGTCCAAGGTTCTTCATTCAGATATTGGAAAATACTGTCAAACAGGTTTTGAGGAATAAACTATCCAAAAGCCATACTTCACTAAAGGTTTACTTTTAGGTAGCACAACGTGGTTAATTTTGCGAAAGACAACCAGAAATGAGGGTGAAAGTCACTTGGTTCCCTATGTCCATCACACTAACATGATTTCTTGTATCATCGAGGATGCGGTTGGCAAAAATGCTCAGCCTGCTTTTTTTTTTTGGAATGCTCTATTAAACACTTTGACATTTCTGTGTTTGACTGGGCACAGGATATTTATTGCTCCTATTTCACAGGAATATCAAAATTATATCATTTGGATAGGGCATGTGCAATACTACCAAACTTGGTGCCTTCCACAAAAATCTTGTTCAAATCTTCATGTTAAATTGTGTCAGAATCGACGGCGTCTGGTTTTTTCTTAAAGCGAACATAAATTTGTTTAAAAGTAGGATGCAAGGCTCCATGTGCGGCTTAATCGACACACCTAACTTAAAGACGTTTTCAAAAAAGACATTTTAACTGACTCACCTGCAAACATCCCATCGTAATCTGCACGTATCCACCTCAAAAATGGTAACCACAATAAAAAGCACACTAAGGAAGGCAGATATCCTGTCTTTTCAAAGTCAATAATAAACCCCAAAGGCTGCATATAGACCTACACATTGCGCTTGAAGCTAGCCAGTGAGAGGAGAATGCCATCGCTGGACGCCGTACAGTGCCCCAATTTATACACTCCAAAAGTGGGAATACAAATTGTAATTCCAAATTTTCGCAACTGGCGTTCAATTGTACCCGTGTGTCCACCTTCTCCGGATCAGAAATGCAACAATTGTAGGAGTAACATAGACGTCAGTTTTAAAGTTCCTCTTGGACGAAATTCAAAGAAAATGCTTCGGCGTTGGATATTTATGATATGCCGATCACTTTTAGCCAACAACGTTGCATTCTAGAGGCGAAAATGTGCATCATAGCAGAATTCAATATGCCTTTGATCCCATTATGGGTACTTTAGGGAGTTATTGGGGTTGTAAAAACCTATGGCACGTAGTACAGAAAAGAAGGAACGTGAAAAGCGATAGATTATGCAGTTAGGGAGGATAGTTAATGGTTGATACTGGGAAATAGGTGCTCACGGTGCATCCGCCCACTACTCCCTGTCAAACAGTTGGCGCCTTGAATTTCCGCATGGCACAATAAGAATCCTGGCTTGGAAGTTCGCCAGAAGATTGTGGAACCAGATCCCCAAGGACGTTTTTTGGAGTAACCGGAATACTGCTTGATGCGTCCTTTACGGCATCCTCAGTCATGTGAGGTTCGAGCCAACCTTGCGTTAGTCTCGTCTAAGCTGCAAGCGCAAGGTTATGCGTGTCTCGTACAAATGGGCTGTTTAATCTCGTTTGAGACCACCTCCAGCCGTCGTGAAATTGTCTTGCAGCGAGAATAACCAGTGAGCAGTGTGTGAGGTAGAAGCTGCTTTGTTATAATCCGTCGAATAGGTGGTGGACGTTGTTTCTTGTGACGGTCAAAATATCGAGATAAATCCAATCTTACCTGATGTCTGTCGGATAGGATCTGTATTTAGTTGGGCAAAGTTACAGAAATGGTTTTAGTCTCTTCATGCTTACTTACCTTGACTTATCTGCGTATAGTCAGTTGTCCCCACACATAACCCTTCATATTTCAATTCTTATTCTCCACTCTTACTCGCCTATTCGTCACAATTTCTCAGCTTTTTCGTAACTGTTTCCCGTCCATTCGTTCTCTTACCTGCATGTCCTCATCCTCCACACCATCTTCTTCTCCTCCATCACCAACATCGCTTCCTCTCCTGATATTCTAATATTTTTCTTTTTCATCAATTTCTGTGTAATCGATGCGGATTTTAATCTCTGTATGGCCTCACAGCGTGGTTGATCCGTCAATTGGGAGCTAGATGTAATCTATGTCTTATGTCCTCAGGGAACTAGTATACTGATAATTTAGTCCTTCGAAGGATGAAACAGTGCATTTTCTACGGACTGCAGTCTGGCCCTTGTCAGTTAAATTTTCTGGTCAAGAAGATGAAGTTTATCTCAAATGATCTCGCATAGTTCCACCTTTAACCTAACAGTTTAAAGTAATTTTTACTTGGCTGTCGTTTGCAAAAAAAGTTGCTGTACATACTTGTAGGAACCATCTGGCATCCACGGTCAATAGTGTTAGCATTCTCTATCTGCCGGCTAATAAACAAAAACCCTGTTTCTAGGTGACCTTCTCGCTTATATTTTTCAACTCTTTGAGTTTACATAAGAACGCGAGGTGGTTAGGCACCGGGGTTTAGTTTTCACTCAATTATGCAGAAGCAGCTCGATGGTGGAGGATGTCATGTGCAAAGTGGCCCTGACAGGTCTTGCCTTTAAAGTAGCGGCGCACACGAACGGAGCATTCGGGTTTAAAGGAAAATCTTCACATCTATGGGTGACTTGTCCGGACAGCTTCACACAATAGGTTGGGAGTTTAAAAGGAAGCAGATATTATTACGTTGGAGTTCTCTCTTTCACCTCTTAGGCGCATTCTATCCTGGCTTTGTCGCAACAAGCCATTATCTGACTTATTGCGACCAAGTAATAATAGTTAAAGGAAAAGGTAAACAAGAAGCAAAGGTTAACAATAAACAATAGGTTGGGAGTTTCGAAGGAAGCAGATATTATTACGTTCCAGTTCCCTTTTTCACCACTTAGGCGCATTCTATCCTGGCTATGGCACAACAAGCCATTATTTGACTTACTGCAACCACGTAATGATGGTTTAAGGAATAGGAAAATAATAATTGTCCACGCCGTCAGCAGTCAGCATAGTAGATTCCGTGACATTGTCTGTCCAAACAGCCAATTTGATGGATCAAGAAGACTGCGTATTTAGCAGTTATTTTCCGTTGAATACTTTTCTACTTACAGTCACCTAAACGCTGAACGTTAGACAGCAGTCAACTAGACTAATGTCTAAATGACTCTGCGAATTCGACCATGAAGTTGTTAAGTGACGGTTTGAACAAAGAATAGAGGCATCAATGTCAGCTTATTAGGTTCGTAATCGAGTGTACCTTATAAGGGAAGGTGGCTTAGCTCCAGCTCGCAGAGTTAAAGTTAGGGGACCATTAACACCTGGAAGTTTATGCTTTCAGCAATATTCCTGTCACATTAGTCTAGCTTCATGCTGAAATTACTGCTCGTTTCTGGTAGATAATATCCAGTCTGAAAAGCCAGTAACGACCAAAAAGTATGATGATGGCTATCTCACAAAAATTTGTCTTAAGCAAACCTTAAGTCAGGAACGCAAACGAAAGCATTGTCATATCATGGCTCCTTACACAATATTGCAAGCGGATGATAACGCGGTCACAGTTGGACTTTTCTTCTTTGTATTTCTCATGAAATTGTTTTCGGTAGACGTGTGGGGTCTCCTGAAATATCAATTTGTCGTAAAAAAGGCATGGCCATGCAGCTTCATGCCAGAGCTTTTTTTCTACATTTGCAATATGGACTCAGGTTTTGTCTTTGGTTTCCCAGATACCCCAGCCATAAAACGCCGATTCCGATGGTTCGCTCATTTCACGGTCCACTGACTTATGGTGTGTCAATGGGGCCAAATGCAGAATACAAATCACAAATTATTACTAACCTTCGCCTTATACTTAGCATGTTTTTGTATTGTGTATTGGAGGTGGACATCATACAGAAGACTAACTTATATTTATGCGATCACATAGCTGTAGTGACAAAAAAAGCATTTATTTTTAGCAAGTTAAAATACTCCATAAAATTCCATACACGACCTCCATAGAATTTACCGATTAGTTACGTTTTATTGACTTGCTATATTATTATCTCTTTTACAGGTGTGTATAAGTTTGTGGATGATAGTCGGCTTTTATCTAAGAATAGACGGGTTCATCCTCTACATTGGTAACCCCTTTGGTTGATAGCGCCTTCTGTTTCATTTATTTGCCTAACAATTTCCACCCGCATCCTTTCCCTCCTATTTTTAATTGGCCGTACTATAGTTACCCGCCTATATATGCTTTCTACGGCACCTAAATTTTCAAAACATTAACATTGCTACCTTTTACCCGCCCCACCAACGCACCAGTTATTCAGTCAAATTTTCTGAATTCTAATCTACCTTCCCTAATTATGACCACTGAATCTACTGACTACACGATAACTGCAGTTCACATGTTGGTTTCTGATGATCCCATCAAACTTATCGATCCAATGCTAATCACTGTGAGTCTCCGTGTCACCAAAAGAAATCATCGGTGGAAAAGTTACCTGCCGACCAGTAGCCATACATCTTGGTCAGTACATCATCCACCACTCTCTTACTACACATTTTCGACCGGAGTTCCTTTTAGACACTAATGCTGACATCAGTCTAATTCCACCAAGTGCGAATGAATGTAGTCAACCCAACTCTTCATTTTCTCTCCAATAAGCTAATAATATCTCCATTAAAACTTTCCGTCAACTATCTCTTAATCTAGGTCTTGGTTTATGACGTTCATTTCGCTGGATATTTACTATTGCTGACGTTCATACTGCCAATCTCGGAGCCGATTTCATATGGCTTTTCAATCTCCTAGTTGATATAATTTCCCAAATACTAATCGATCTGGTGACCTCTTTATACTCTAAATGTTCAACTCAGACATTTCAATCTCCTATTCCACGCATTCCAGCAATCCATTCGTCCAATCTCTATCATTATCTGCTTTTGGAATTTGTATCTATCACCCGATCCTAACTGTTTGATAAACCTATCAAGCATTAATTCATGCATTATATTTCAAATACTAGACCCCCCGTTTTTAGCCGTCCTCCTAAATTAGCCGAAGATAAGTTAGATATCGCCAAGACTGGGTTAAACCATATGTTGGAGCTTAGCATAGTGCGGTCATCCAGTATTCCATGGACTGCTTCCCTACATATTATGTGCATGAAATCTCGAATTTATTGGCACGCATGTGGTGATTACCGACGATTAAACAACTGCACCGGTTCTGACATATATGCGCTTCCCCATCTCCATGATTTTTAATCTCTTTTTTCTGTTTAAACAATCTTTTCTGGCAGTAGCTTAGTCAAAGCCTTCTACTTAATCCCCTTTGCCCCGAAAATGGCGATTATGACCTTAATTGTTATTAGCGAGTGCGTCAGTATGCCTTTTGAACTCCGAATCTCCGCGCAGTCTTTTCAAAGTTTCAGTAACGAAGTCCTCCACGACTTACTCCTGGTTTTTGTTTATTTTGATTATGTTCTCGTCGCGGTTTCCAATAAACAGGACCAGCTTCAACACATACCTCTCAGCTTAAAACGATTGTGCAACACTGTTGTTTTCATTAACGCCCCTAGATGCGCTTTTGTTGTTCCCTTCCTCCTGTTCGCGTAGATGCTTCGGTTGTCATCCCACAGACGCAAATATTTCAGCTATTCGCTATTTCTCTTCTCCTACTTCTTTCCGACAACTGCAGAGTTTTTTAGACCTCATCAACTTTTATCATCGTTTCATCCCTCACTATCCTCAGTTGATTTTATCGCTCACTAATCTTTTATGCAGAAGCAACCGCGAGTTTCCTTTTCCTGTCACAGTTGTGGGCGGATTTCAGCGTGTAAAAGGGACTCTTGCGGATATAACTGCCCTTTCTCACCCTTTAACTGATGCCCCGATCTCCATTGTTGCTGACGCGTCCAATTACGCCAAAGGTGCAGCTCTTCAGCAACAGACACCACGGGCATTCCAACCTTTGGCCTTCTGCTTTACCAAATGGACACAATCCCCAACTCGTTAAAGCACATTTAGTAGAGAAAGTCCTCGCTATTTTTTTAGCCATTTAACATTTTCGTTGCTATGTTGAAAGGCAGAGTTTTCTGCATTAATACGGACCAAAAACCGCTTACCTATGCCTTCTCTACTTCCTCTGGAAAAGTATTTGCTCCAAGAGGTCGGCAATCGGGATTTCATTTTTCAATACACTACAGATATTTCAGTTCTTAAAGGCATTTCTAGAGAAATCGCTGACTGCCTTTTTCGACCTCAAATTAAGGCCATTGCCCACCCTTCCGTTTACTTGGATCGCATGTCGGAAGGGCTGCACCAGCCACACACCTTGAACACCTTGAACAAGCTTGTCTTCGGATCAAGAACATTCCTCTCTTTATTACCTGTGGTACCATCTTTTGTGATGGATCGCGCGGTTCCTCTCGACCTGTAATACCAAGCAAGGTAAAACGATATTTTTTTACCGCATTGCACAATCGTGTTTATCCTGGTATCCGGGCTACTCAACGTCTCATCAGTGGGCGTTTCGTCTGGCTCAGTATGGACACCGATATCCACCACTAGGATCGCTCATGCTTGGTCTGTCAGAAAGGCAAAATCGGACGGCACAACATAGCCTCCATCGGCACGTTTTTTGTTCCTTACGCACGCTTTGCACATGTCTACATAGATCGAGTAGGTCCTTTGCCAACATCCCGTGCTTGTGATTACTTATTAACTGCAATTGACTGATTTACCCGGTGACCAATCGCAACCGCACTTTCAAATGTATCTGCGTATACTGACGCTCACGCATTTCTGGAACATTGAATCTTCCATTATGGTGTTCCCTCAACTATCACCACCGATCGAGGTCAACAATTTGAATCTATACTTTCTAATTCCCTAACCGATTTTCTTGGATACTCTCGCATACGCACGATGACCTACCATCCCTAATCCAACGGTTTAGTCAAACGCTTTTGCCATCAACTCAAAACTTCGCTCCGGGCCAATGAAAACCACTCTCATTGAAACGCGCATCTGCTCTTGACTATGCTGGGTTTCCATATCACTCTCAAACCCCATTTGGAGTGCTGCTCTACCGAACCTATTTACGGCATAACCGCTTGAAGGTGGCTTATACCGAGCCTTTTTCAAATGTCCCAACAGTATAGACTTCTCCACCTACTACAATGTTTTTGGCAATTTTCCAGCCTCGACTCACACCTGATAACCCGGCGTCTCCCCATACCCCACCAACTCCACCCCTTAGGCACAGTGGTCGTCGTTTAGGTTACCCTGATCGTTAATAACCCCTACATTATGCTTAACACTTCTTTGTTTTCCTCACATTACATTTTGAACGTTGTTTTCCTAGGAAGGGCACTATTGCAATGACACAAAAGGCATTTTTATTAGAGTACAAATACTCCCTATAAAATTCGACAAACAACTTTTGTAGAATTTGATAATAAGCTTTGTTTTATTAATGAGTTATTTTCTTCTCACTTTTATTAGCATATATATGTTTGAGGATGCTATTCGCCTTACATACAAGGATAGACGGATTCATCTTCTAAATATAAATGGCATTGACTGATGCCGTTGTTTCATACAAAAGTTTGGGGACATTAATTCTTTTCTTGTAACTGTTTTATAATAAATACTTAAGTCATTATGTTAACCCTTTTTTAAACGTTGTTATATCCCCATTTTAGTTTTCCCTAGTATGGAAACCTTATACGTTAACTAAATTCTTTTGTACTAACATGTGTATGCATGTTCTGTGTCCTGCGTCCCAAAATGGCACATTCCTTCAGGTGATTTTTGTTATGGAGCGATGTAGCGTATCGGTGTAGTTAATTTGACCTCACTTTTCCAGCCTTTATATTCTACGATATAAACTTCCCTTTAATAAATTACTAAATCCTTTTCAGTATTTAAAGTGTCACTTATTCCATGCACTTTGTAATTGATGGGAGAAGATCGCATTTGAATGTCCACCTTTTTTGCAGAACGAAAAACAAGTGCGATGTTTTCCCTAGCGATGGCGTGGGTCTCTCCTGCGTTAGTTATACATCCTTGAAAACACAAAGCACAACGGAACCGGCATCACACCGCGATGAGCATGCGATTTACAAAAACAGTGTCAGACTAATAGAGCTATTGCAGACAAGTGCTACTTATAATTCCCATGAGTCAACCTCACAAAAAGCGCGTGTGCGCGTCTCTCATGCTTTATGCCATGAACGTGTGCCCATCAGATGTCATTTTCCATGTCCGTGAGAATTCACTCGACCCCTGTCGAACTTCTCTTGAAGTGGATTGGACAGAACATAGCCAATCCGAACCGAATGCTGTAAATAGAAGCAGCTTGCCAATGAGAGTGACGTACCTTTATTGAATACATTTTCTCGTGGCCGATCGTGTTCTCTTTTTCTACCGTGTTGGGGTTGGGGCAACCGTCGAGCAAGCATACGCTTCGTGCCAATTCGAAGTGAACGGCCGAGCCATAACAGATATGCAACACGCCTATAGGCTCTAAATAATGAAGATATGCAAAGCGCACTCTCATTACCATTTCCCAGAACGTTGCGAAAAATACTGCCTCAAAGGGCACGTTGGCCTACCCCCAGATGACTCACATGGCATATTTCCTCCATTGAAATTAACGCTATCTCTTAGGGGCAGGAGGAATTAAGTGTAAATTGTTTGCTAGTTCTCTCTACCTTCTAAAGATTACGCAGATGTACAATGCTTACTAAGCAGTGAATACATACTGAATATGCTGATAAAGTTGCATATGTTACCAACAGGTGGACTCATTTCTGACATCAGTTATTCACTTCCAAATATGCTGTGTTCACAAAAATGAATAAACAAATTTATTCTTCCCGCAATTCAAATATTCTCAGAATTTTTGTGAATTTATTAGACCGCCTGAGCTAGTGATCAGCAGAAAGTGGGTTTTTATGTATACTGAAAGGGTTAAACAGAAGAAATTGCATCCCATAAGCTCAGAGAAGTCGACTCGACGGTAGAGCTCAGATTATAGCGAAGAGAACCTATACGGCACCTCATACCTGCATTCTTTTTTGTACTGATTATACGGAAACATGCAAGTACCTTTGTTGAATCATATGTCATTGCATCTTTTCTTCTTGTAACTACAGATTGTCAGTAATGAATCTGTCTTGTTTGCTTGGTTAAGCAAACCCGTGATTAAATTTGGTTCCCTTAATTTGGTTTCCGTCAACGCTCACTCCCTTACCATTTACCACTTGGACGCAAACAATAACTTTGAGTGATTTTGCCAAAATCAGCGTATTTTCAACACTTGGAACCTACGTGATAGAATATTTAGTATTTCAAAGGGTCCTTTATTTCGATGTGGCACACTACGCAGATGCAAAATGATTACTGATCAGTGAACACATTTTGAATAGGCTTTCAAGGTCGAATATGCGACCGATGGGTGGATTCACTTCTTACATTATTTATTGTGTTTCACAGCAGCTGTGGCGCTGAAAAAATGATTAAACTACTCGCCTCTTCCTCCACTTCAAATATCGTCAGAACGTTCGTGCACTACTAAGACCGTTTAGTAATAAATGGGTCTTCATGTTTAATAAAGGGTATGACCAGGAGAAATTGTTTCCCGAAAACCAAGGGAAGAGAAAAGACGGAAGGTTTTAGATTATGGTGCAGAGTTCAATACATCTTTACTATGTGCATTAGCCTTAACGCAGTCTGCATGGTACTTCTGAATCGGGATCTTGCACTTAAAGTAGCGACTGCATTTTTCCGTGCATTTTTCCGCCATGCAATGACAGACCGCCCGTACTTCTTTCGTCCAGTTCTGGTAATCCATTAAGCAATCGTCCTCCACGATTCTGAGAATGGTGAAAGAAATACAATTAAAAAACTACTGTATTCACTATAATAACTATAACGACGCAATGTTTAAAAACAGAAAAATCATTTTTTACAAACAGGAAGGCAGAAATCGCTGGATCGACCTGGTTAATTTGTGGGGATTTCAAACAACTGAGTAAATATGTAAGAGATAAACCGATAGCTGCAAGTCATCACTTGACATTAAAGTGGATGGCCCCCCAATAGCATACTGAAAATCTTATTATTTTTCCGTAGGATCTTTACAGCGATGGTGCACTCAACCACATCGGACTAACACAATCATAAACTATTTTTAATTTATAATAACAGAGGCGGCATGGATGATGCTGACATTCAGCTTATTTTTGACAAAAAATTTAAAGGTGCAAGCTAAAATTTTATATTCCCATCAACATTTTTTTCCAAATTTTATCCCAAAAATGACATGGGATCCCCTGGGAAACCCAGTGGGACCCAGAACCCCTTGCAGCAGGAGATGTGCGAAACACATTTTTGGCTAGTACTTTCACCGTCAGGGTGTATTGTTCCATTTTTCTCTTTAGCATCCTTGAGGCGTTTATATACTCTTTTCCTTATAGCCTTTTTACAAGACACTAAATTCTTTTGTATTTCTTTCCTAAACTTCCCTCACAGAACTTCCAAAGTTCCAGTCTTTTTCTCTCTCTTTATTCCCCTCCATTTTTCAGCAAAGTGTTCAAGGTACAGAGGTCAGACCTGTTAGGTGTGTTTTTTAAAGGCATGTCAGATTATTCAGAAATGGGCAGGGGTCCAAGTTTCTTCATTCAGATCTTTGAAAATACTGTAAAACAGGTTTTGAGCAATAAACTATCCAAAAGCCATACTTCACTAAAGGTTTAGCTTGTAGGTAGCACAACGCGGTTATTTTGCGAAAGACAACCAGAAATGAGGGTGAAAATCACTCGGTTCCCTATTTCCATCACACTAACATGATTTCTTGTATCATCGAGGATGCGGTTGGCAAAAATGCTCAGCCTGCTTTTTTTCTTTTGGAATGCTCTATTAAACACTTTGACATTTCTGTGTTTGCCTGGGCACAGGATATTTATTTCTCCTATTTCACAGGAACATCGTAGTTATATCATTTGGATAGGGCATGTGCAATGCTATCAAACTTGGTGCCTTCCACCAAAATCATGTTTAAATCTTCATGTTAAATTGTGTCCGAATCGACAGCGACTGGTTTTTTCTTAAAGCGAACAAAACTTGGCTCAATTTAATGTTCGGATATTAACTGCGGCCTTCGCGACGCTGACGAATTAATAACATTAAAAAGAATTTGCTTTAAGATAGACTAACCTGCAATTATCTTCCTGTGGTATACACGCATCCACGTCATAAACGGTGAACACAATAAAAAGTACACTAAGGCAGGCAGATATCCCGTCTTTTCAAAAATAGTATGGAAATTCGCGAAACAAATTTTTGGCTAGTACTTTCACCATCAGGATAGGGAATCACTCAAAAATTGGAAACTAGATATTTAATTTGTTACTTATAGTATTCACAGAAGAACCCATTTTACTTTCAAAAAGTCCGCGTAGACGTGGTTTTTTGATAATAGATTTATAACGTGAGAAACCGATTTCCTATTGAATCAGGAAACCCCAAGACGTTGTTTGTTCACACAAAGGGATACCAAGGGCAGCAATCGGGTCGACGATGGACGACCTGATTCCAATTTTGCCTACTTGAGGTGTGGTGACGTCAATGAAGCCGTGTTATGAGCGCTGAGTGATTAATCTATCGCTAGTGCCCAACCACATAGTAGTAAAAATAATACCACTGATGGAAAGAAATCAGTTGACTAGTCGAAGATGGCTTTGGACGCGGGAAGATATAATATTCGTCTAAATAATGCGTTTAACGTAATATAAAACATTAAACAGTGAAGGTTGACTGCCTGAAAATGTATCCCAAACACAATTTCTGTCTTCTGCTGATGGCCGGGTGAATTAAAACAGCTGACAATTAAATTCAATTTCAGTAAATAGCTTTTTGATGACTTTTACCTCGCCTTGAAAACCGTTTCTTTACATGGCAGTTTTCAGCTCGTGAATTATATTTCTATGTTAACTGGCGAAAACATTTTACTGATGTACACTCAAGCGCATATAACTGCAGAGCTAGGCCCTTATATGACTCTGCAATTCTCACTGTTGCAAGGGCTTACAGGATAAAGCACAAAGAAGCTGAAGGTAGAGACCATCCTCGTCATGATTGAAGGGAACTTGAATGAATCTCTAAGCCTTAAGAGATTTGTGCCAGGTTGGGCATCAATTAGTCCATTTGAACAAATAATGTAATAAATAATTTGGGAAGATACAGTATATGGAAGTATTAAAAGCATCCAGAGAGAAACGTCTTGTTGTGTGAGGAGAGCAATAGCCAACCAACGTAATGGGTAGTGCCACATTTACATGCCAGTGGTATGCACCATTTTATCATGCTAGGAGGATGGACAACAAAGAGTTTTCATATTACCCTAATGCTGGAAATGCTCATTGCAGTGAACTTTAAATCATCAGCAAACTGCTTCATCTATGAGTTTGGGATGTTCTTTTCGAAATACCCTATCAAAACATCCAAAAGTCTTTCTCGCGCGCTCCCCCTTCTTCCGCAATTTGTTCTACGTAGAGGGGTTATACATGTCAGTCATTTTTTATCAATATTTGGTACTTGATCGCTGTTAACACAATACGTCCAACTCCAGGGATTAACCAGACTGCCTATAGACCCAACAACAGGATTCTATTCTCTGAATAAATACTAGAAGCTAGCGCGCCCTCGTTAACGTTTCCAACATTTGTGCAAATAATTCTGTCTAAGACGGCAGGCTGGCATCGGCCAGATGACACACATGGCATATTTTCTTGCTCAACTTTACCCTATTCCTTAGTGGCGGGAGGAACATAGTGTGTATTGTTCCATATTTCTCTTAAGCATCCTCGAGGCATTTATATACTCTTTTTCTTATAGCCATCCTAATATAAACTGCATTCAAATTTTCAGTCTTTCTCTCTATCTTTCTTCCTGTCCATTTTCTTGCAAAGTGATGAAGGAAGAGAGGTCAGACATGTTAGGTGTGTTTTTTTATCAACATTTAACCCTGTCTATCGTTTCAAAAATTAGCGATGCGCTAAGGGTTAAAGCGTTATATTCACGTGCATAAATGCCGTAAGAAGCTTACGTTTTAATATAAATGTTCGTTTTAAAGGCATGTCAGATTATTCAGAAATGGGCAGGGGTCCAAGTTTCTTCATTCAGATCTTGGAAAATACTGTCAAACAGGTTTTGAGCAATAAACTATCCAAAAGCCATACTTCACTAAAGGTTTACTTGTAGGTAGCACAACGCGGTTATTTTGCAAAAGACAACCAGAAATGGGAGCGAAAGTCCCTCGGTTCCCTATGTCCATCGCACTTACACTATTTCTTGTATCATCGAGGAAGCGGTTGGCGAAAATGCTCAGCCGCTATTTTATTTTGGGTTGCTCTATTAAACAATTTTGATATTTTTTTGTTTTCCAGGGCAAAGGATATTTATTTCTCCTATTTCACAGGAATATCATAATTATATCTCTTGGATAGGGCATGTGCAATGCTACCAAACTTGGTGCCTTCCACCAAAATCATGTTTAAATCTTCATGTTAAATTGTGTCAGAATCGACAGCGAATGGTTTTTTCTTAAAGCGAACAAAAACTTGGTTCAATTTAATATTCGGATATTAACTGCGGCCTTGGCGACGCTGACGAGTTAATAACATTAAAAAGAATTGCTTTAACACAGACTAACCTGCAATGATCTTCCTGTGGGATACACGCATCCACGTTATAAACGTTAACCACAATTAAAAAGCACACTCAGGTAGGCAGATATCCTGTCTTTTCAAAGTCAATGATAAACCCGAAATGCTGAATATGGACTTACTCATTGCGCTTGAAGCTAGCCAGTGAAAGGGAAAATCCCATCGCTGGACTCCATACAGTGTCCCAATTTATGCACTCCAAAAGTGGGAATACAAATTGTTATTCCAAATTTTCGCAACTGGCGTTCAATTGTACCCGTGTGTCCACCTTCTCTAGATCAGAAATGCAACAATTGTAGGAGTAACATAGACGTCCGTTTATAAGTTCCTCTTGGACGAAATTCAAAGAAAATGCTTCGGCCTTCGATATTTATGATATGGTGATCACTTTTAGCCAACAACGTTGCATTCTAGAGGCGAAAATGTGCATCATAGCAGAATTCGATATGCCTTTGATCCCATTATGGGTACTTTAGGGAGTTATTGGGGTTGTAAAAACCTATGGCACGTAGTACAAAAAAGGATGAACGTGCAAAGACATAGATTATGCAGTTAAAACACCCCACAGCATGTTCTCCACAATCCGGCTCTTCTATTTTTAGCTACATTAAGCATTCAAGTTGGAAGTTCTCCTTAGATAATGGCTTCGGTTTTGTCGGCTTCTCGTCTGTTTTTGGATACTTTTGCCTTTGTGGTTTCCCTGTGCGGTAATAGTCTTTATTCGGTTATTTTTGGTTACATAGCATGCTCTCTGATTTTGCTCCTCTTTGAGTGGAAGCGTGACTGAAGTACTATTTCAGGAGTTGATTGAAAACGACCGTCCGTTGGAGCCAATAATAACCGGCCTGCATGCATTTGCGTGGCACGCCTTAGAAGTAGAACTTCCTGCCACGTCAGTCCCAGCGACAAATCTCTTGACCCTTTTACTTCCGTACACAGACATGTGAATACCACACGGGTGAGGGAGGAGAGTTTATGGTTGATACTGGGAAATAGGTGCTCACGGTGCATCCGCCCGCTACTCCCTGTCAAACAGTTGGCGCCTTGAATTTCCGCATGGCACAATAAGAATCCTGGCTTGGAAGTTCGCCAGAAGATTGTGGAACCAGATCCCCAAGGACGTTTTTTGGAGTAACCGGAATACTGCTTGATGCGTCCTTTATGGCATCCTCACTCATGTGAGGTTCGAGCCAACCTTAAGAAAGCCTCGTGTAAGCTGCAGGCGCAAGGTTACGCGTGTCTCGTACAAATGGGCTGTTTAATCTCGTCCGAGCCCACCTCCAGCCGTCGTGACATTGTCTTGCAGCGAGAGTCACGAGTAAGCAGCGTGTGAGGTAGAAGTTTCTTCGTTATAATACGTGGAATAGGTGGTGGACGTCGTTTCTTGTGACGGTCGAAATATCAAGGTAAATCCAATCTTACCTGATGTCTGTCAGATTGGATCTGTATTTAGTTAGGCAAAGTTACAGAAATGGTTTTAGTCTCTTCATGCTTATATGCCTTGACTTATCTGCGTACAGTCAGTTGTCCCTACCTGCCTACCATGGATTTTTACGGCCACCAACCTATTTCGCACTAACCTGCAGCTGACCTTGAAGGTTTTTCTACCAACAGTAATAGTGGAATGCTTCTATATTAGTGTGAAAGGCGTAAATGCCTTTCTGGAAGTATTGAAGTACTGACATAGATATGATCGCCCACGGTATCTTTGTTGATGAAATGCTTACTCACAGTTGCAGATACCACTCACTCATATTTTTACCGTGGTATGAGGTCCGCCTAAAGCATGTGCTGAACTGGAATTGTACTGCAACAGCTCTTCAGGGAAGAACTCCAACAACGCCGAGATCTGATTTGGAAGACGAAGTTCGGTTTACCCACATATTTTGCTGACAACGATACTGTTTGAAGTTATCTTTGAGCAATTATCAACCATATTTTCCCATCAACATATGCTCCCCCACTAAGTCAGTGTTGATGAAATTTTACTCACAAATGCGGAAATCGTGAACAATCTGTCCAAATATTTAGCTATCATCACAGAAAGCAAATCTGGAAGTTTCTACATAGCTTTCAATAACTGTGGTTGCGCAATTTCATTTTCGACCCAGCAGACTATCACAAGATTCACCATATTGCCATTATTGCAATATCAGAATGACGTTCAGAATATCAAAATTTATTTTTTTTTAATGCAGGAGAACTGTCGCTATTAACGATATGTAGAATACATGTAACAAGATTCTTAACTGTGCATATTTACGATGGCAAAAATACGACTTTTCAACTTGCGGCTTTGTATTTAAGCAATTTTTGATGCAGTGGTCATGCAAAACAATTCATATTTGGTAAAACTTCTAGGATTGATTAGCCTTTTAACCTGCAGAGATCATATTAATGAGATCATACTGATGGCTGATATGCAATGCTATATCGAATCAATCTGGAAGGTATATTTGATACGAATGCCTGTCATTACATCTAGTCATGCACTTGCCTAAATACTACTATCTCTTTAAGCCAGCACGCTTTATGATACTCGCTGGTACACGCAATTAAAATTTGTGCGCATAATTTTGTTTCAGTTATCGATCACTCCCATAGAGGTCACAGTTTGGATGCGATAAACAATCCCCGACTCATTTTGCTTAAAGTCCGATTGATTTCAACACTTTGAACATGGTGATCAAAATACTGATATTGCAAGCAAACGTTTATTTATATAAAAGAGGTTACACACATGCACTGAGATTACAACTTAGTGAATAAATGCTGAATATGTGGAAAAGGTGGCATATGTACCCAATGGACTGACTCACTTCTGGCATCTTAATCCGCTTCCGAATCAGGTTTGATGGCAAAAAAAATGATGTAACTACCCATCCTCTCCAATTCGGAGAAAATAATAATGCTCGTGGCGTGTTAAGGCCATCTGATCCAGCGATCAACTGGAAATGGGTTTAAATATATAAAGAAATTGGGCAAAACAGGAGAAAATGTTTCTCGAAAACCCTGGGAAGGTAAAAGCATGGTACAAATCAGACTGTGGCTTCCCAAGTGCACACCGACTTGTGTTGTTCCAACGGAAGCTTGCATTTTCTGCCACGATGGCATTTGCTTTCAGATTTCCTCTTCATGCAATGACATATGGTCCGTAGGGTTTATGACTCGTTTGCCTACCCCTTTAAGCAATCGCTCTCCACGGAACTGAGACGGGAGAAAGAAATACAATGAAAAAGCTGTTTTACTTATTACAAAAATACAATATTTGTGGCAGGGGAAAATTCTTTTGTCCAAAGGGAAAGTTGGAGATCGCTGTAGCTACCTGGTTACTTGGCCGGGTGCTCCAAATAATTGGGTAAATACACCAGAGATGAACCGTTAGTTTCAAGCTGTCAATTGAGGTTCAGGCGGTTGAACTGGAGAATTACTGAAGGCAGGATCGTTTCAGCGTATGACCGTCAGATGGTGGTGCACGCAACCACATCCAGATCATAGCATCATACCTTAAAGTACAACCTATGCAAATATCATTTCAAAAACAGAGAAGACCAAAGGTATTTTATTAGTTGCAAAAATTACCTTGCTAAGATGAAGTTAATCCTTTGGAACAAAATATTGTATGCACGATCCCAAAGCTGATTTTCCTATCAATATATAAACACGTAAGCTATCCCAGAAAGTGCCTCGGAACCACTGTGGATTGCACTTGCATATATAACCCCTCGTTACGAAGAAGTTGTCTGGGGTTAGCTTAATACCAGTGCCATCAGAGCGGTGAATCATTGAACATTTGGAGACATAATGGCATTGATAAACATATTTCTTCCACGCGGACTCACCTGCGGTAATCTGGTTGTGATCTACACGCAGTGCCATAATAAACAGTGACCAAAATCAAGAGCACAATACAGCAGGCATATATCCTGTCTGTTGGAAGATAATAATAAACCCAAATCGTGGAATATAGACCTACTCATTGCCTACTCCACTCTTGGACTCCAAACACAGCCCTTATTTATGCACTGCGAAAGTGGGAATACAAATCGCTATTCGAAATGTTTCGCAACTACCGTTCACTTGTACCAGTGTGTCCACCTTCTCAGAAATGCAATAACTAAAGTAGCTGCGTAGGCACCAGTGGTGAATTTCTAATCGGAAGAACTTCGTAGGATATGATTAAGTCAGCAAGTTCACTTCCTTGAAATTAAAGATAAGAATAACAGGGTTGGTATTCTGCTGGATAATTATCCTGATTGTATTGATGTATATGTATAGTTTGCAGTTACCAACAGCCGGCATTATTTTTTAAAATTGAGTTAGAGGGCATTTTATCCCAAATGCGTGGATGCCTTAACACAAGCATCAATATATATATATATATATATATATATATATATATATATAAATATATATATATATATGGCCACCAAACTATTACGAACTGAACTGCAGCTGAAGATTTGGCATCTATCGAAATAATACGGTTCAAGCCCACTCCGTCGTAATTTTATAAGTTATATACTGGCTTCATAAAAGGTAAGAAATTCTTGCGTTTTGCGAGTGAGTGCTCAAGGCGATTTTCACACCATTTATACATATAAAGACTATTGCTATGCATTGACCTACCTTAGGAGTTTTAGGCATTGTTTTCGAAACCGATGAGAGGGACATTATACAGAAGAATAATTTTAATCTATGCTATGAAATATCAATGACATTGACATATACATTCGTTTTATATTAATGTGTGTAGACATTAATCGGATTTTTGAAATTTTTTATATTAAAATTATGTGTAAGACATTTAATTTATCCTATTCTAAAGCTAATCGCATCCCCATTTTAGTTTTGGCTAACCTGGATAACTTTAAAAGAGATTTGCTTCAGCTAACAGGTGGTGAGTGCCTGTGATAGGTTCTGCCACCCAAAGTTGCACATGATTTCATGAGTTTTTGTTATGTAGCAAAGCAGCGCATCAGTGGAGTTCATTTGAGCGTAAAGTTCCACCTTTTAAATTCTATGCTTTAAACTTCCATTTCAGATAAAACTTACACATTGTCAGTAAAGAAACAGCTACTTATTTAATGCACTCCTGCGTTAGTCATAGATCAGTGAAAGCAGAGAGCACAATGGATGAGCATGCATTTTAAAAATCTGTGCTCACACTTGTAGAACTATTGCGAGTGAAATGGCCACTCCAGTCTCCCTTGTCTTTGCCGGCAATATTCGTCTGCCTATTCTATTACTAACCGCAGTGCGGCTGCTGGCGGAGCTCGAGAGTGAGCCGTAAGGCAGAGCGGAACGAGTGAGTTCCGTTAGCGATCGGTAATCGTTCATCAACGTACGCAAGTCACTATTCTAGATCTAAACCGCCAAGAAAACAAGCACATGACTCAATGGTTAGAGCACTGGATTTCTGCTCAACGGTTTCTGGGTATGATCCTCGGGTGATGCAGCACCTAGGGTTGGTTATGTCTGGCTGAGGATGGCTAATAAGCCTGAAATAGCCATTCCAGTCTCTTTTGTCTTGGCTGGCAAAAATTCGTCTGTCTGTTGTAATACTGGCCATTTTGCGGCTGCTACCTGGAGTCGAGATTGAGCCTCACTGTATAGCAGAACGAGTGATTTCCATTAGCAATCGGTTAGCATTCATCAACGAATACAAATCCATGTCTGTGTTACCGTCCTAAATGTCAAAAACTCTGTGGATCCGTGCGTAGGGACGATGAGGTTTCACTACAGAATGCCTCTATATTAGTGTGAAAGGGGAAAAATGCCTTTATGGAAAGGTCTCCTGCAACAAGTTTCATTTTACAGCATAATTGGGTTTGGCAAACGGGCAAGGAGTTTTGATAGTGCCAGTAAATATTCATTCTTCTTACAAAAACACCTTTGGGTCTGTTTTAACTTAAGGTAAATTCCTTTACGCTTTTCAGATTAGGAAAAGAAGTATAACAGCAAGTGATTATTGTTTAAGGCAATTATGCATTTGTGAAAAAAAAAATTCTCAAAAAAGAAGAAAAATCCTGGCTGTTTCTACCTACAAACCATGGATTTTTACGGCCACCAACCTATTTCGCACTGAACTGCAGCTGAAGTATTAACACAGATATGATCGTCAACTGAATCATTGTTGGTTAAATGCTTACTCGCAATTGCGGATAACACTCACATATATTTGTACTGTGGTATCAGGTCCGCTTAAAGCGTGTGCTGCACTGCACGTGAACTGCAACTGTTTTATCGAAAGGCCGTTCGTTGTAAATCCGAAGGGTCTCCTTAATCAAATTCTATGCTGGTATGGCGAGCGATTCTGTCTGACTTGTCTTGCATGCTCACCTACTTGGTGCATCCCTAAGACGGAGGATCACTTAAACTCAGGATTATTTTTTCAAGGTTACTTACAGGAACGGTGTCCATTGTCCTAATGCAGCCAGTCTTTTGACACCTAGCCAAACCACCCCTTTATATCCGCTTCGTCAGAATCTGGCTGGATAGGATGACCGTCGCTCCACGGGAGAGAACTCCAACAACGCCAAGATCTGATTTTGGAAAACCAAGTTCGGTGAGCCTATGAGGTCGGTTGGCATTTTGGACGATTAACAGGGAAGATGTTTATATACTGAATAATTTCCACTATCAAGAACGGAAACAAAAGTCATGAATATGTAATCCATTCAAGAGACCGCAACATTGTACCCACACTCTTTGCTGTCAAAGGTACTTTTAAGCTATTAGTGCACATTTTATCCCATTAAAAATATCTTCATCCAGTGTATCTGTGCTGATTAAATTCTCATTCGAAATGCGCAAACAATGCACGGCAAGAACGTTATATGTGATCAAACTCGGGGAAGAAACGAAAGGTCAGTTCGCCCATTGTAGTCCAATGAGGTCCCTCCTTACTCTATTCATTCGACTTTTAGCGTAGGCATTCTTTTCGTGGTAAGGAGCTCACACGATATATCACTGACTGAAGTATCGGGTTAAATGGCTGCTTTCCATTCGGCGAATATTTGGACGCCGCAGGCGGTTCAAAATGCATGCGAACAGGCAGAGCAGGCCTCATTCTTACTGGCATCAGGGGTCCGTAATCAATGTGGGTCAGTCAGCTAGGAATGATATCGCGCCTATTTGTCGGCGTGAGGTAAAGCCACCGGAACTCGTAATCTGTGCACCTGGGGGCAACAAAAAATTTTGCCAACTTATAACCTGGCAACGAATGCAATAATAACTTGGCTGACTTTGGCCTGGTAATTGATTGCCTGTTCGTGACCTTTGCCACCCATACGGGAAGCCAATAGATTGATGTGGGCCTATTTCGTTTTTGAATAAATACCGGATCAGCAGGGACAGAGAATGACAGGTGGCGAGGCACTGATGAACTTCGGTTCGATGAAGTGATTATGGCCCATCTGCTAGACCCAATACTTGAACTGTCTGCGCCGTACTCGGGCGCACTTTTGTGTTTTTAGTCTCAGCTGGTAGTCAGGGTTATGATTGGCTGAATGAAGGCATAATAAGCCCGAATCAGACTGGATGAATATACCCGTATTTTCTGTCGTCTCTCCACGGGTTGGTGTCACCAACTTGAAAAATTTACGAGTAAAACTCCATATATATATATATATATATATATATATATATATATATATATATATATACCATATATATCATATACCATATACCATATACCAGAAACCGCATAGAGAACGCTGGGGGACCCACTGAGGAGCCGAACCCCTCGTTGCTGCGTGACGCAGCAGCAGAAACATCGGCAAAACACGTGTCCGGGCTTTTAGCTAGTACCTATGTCGGAAGTACGGTATAATATATGTGCCATATACGATTCATACTACTTGTAGTATTACTTGTTTGTAGAATGGGCATAACGTGGTTATTCCACAGTGGTTGATTGTCTTCGACCCAAATGTTCATTGAAATTTCGGGCCTGACCCTACAAAGTCATGTCCGAATCATCTGACTCCATGTCCTGCACTTAATAATTTCAGAAATTATTTCCTTGATATATATATATATATATATATATATATATATATATATATATATATCAGCGGACGTTGGGAACATAGCAATTTATTTTTTATCCACGAGACCTGTCACTATTTTTGAGATGTAGAAATAATCAAACATAATTCTACTACGTGCATCTTTTCCATTTAAGGAATATGAGTTTTCACCCTGTGGTTTTATATTGAAACGTATTTTGATTCAATGGTCATGCAAATCAATTTATGTTTGGAAAAAATTCCTGGATTAATTGCGCTGTTTATCTGACTGATGTGCTCATTCTATTTCCACAGTACAGAGATACCAGCAGAGATCACATTAAGGATATAACTCTGATGATTTAGTTGTAATTTTTGATTGATTCAACCTGAAAAATTATATTCAAAGTGATATTCTGTACGTTCATCTTACCCTTCACTTGCCTAAAAACTACTCTCTCCTGAAGCAAGCATGCTTTAAGCTCCTCCCTGGTACCCGCTATCTACTTGATCGTCCGAGATTGAAATTGTTGCACATAAATTTGCTTGCGTCAGCACTCACTCGCATAGAATTCAGATTTCGGACGCGATTAGCAATCCCCGACTCATTTTGCCTAAATTTGGATTGATTTCAACACTTTGAACATGGTGAACAAAGTTCTGTTATCCAGGGAAACATTCATTTTTATATAAGAATTTACGAACATGCACAAAGATTACTTCCGAGTGAATACAGTCTGTTTCTGCTAGCAAACTGGCATACGTAACCAATGTGTGGACTAACTTTTGGCATATTCTATCCCTTTTCAAATCAGGTGTGATGCCAAAAATTGTTAAACTAGTTGCCCCTCCCAGAAATTTAGTGAAATTTGGAATTTTTGTGTAGGGATCCAGCGATCAGCAGGAAATTGATTTTATTGTATAAGGAAAGTGTAAAAACAGGAGAAAGGTTTCCCGGAACCCAGGGAAAGGGAATAGAGGGTAGAATTCAGCTCATGACGATAAGTTCAAAACTCAGCTTCCCAAGTGCATAACTTCTTGTATTGTTCCAACGGAAACTTGCATTTTCTGCCGCGAGGGCAGTTGATTTTACATTTCCTCTTCATGCAACGACATATGGTCTGTAGGGTATCCGTCTTGTTTTCCTGCGCCCTTAAGCAATCGCTCTCCACGGAACTGAGATGGGAGAAAGAAACACAATGAAAATGCTGTTTTACTTATTACAAAAATACAATATTTGTGGCAGGGGAAAATTCTTTTGTCCAAAGGGAAAGGTGGAGATCGCTGTAGCTACCTGGTTACTTGGCCGGATGCTCCAAATAATTGGGTAAATACACTAGAGGTGAACCGTTAGTTTCAAGCTGTCAATTGAGGTTCAGGCGGTTGAACTGGAGAATTACTGAAGGCAGGATCGTTTCAGCGTATGACCGTCAGATGGTGGTGCACGCAACCACATCCAGATCATAGCATCATACCTTAAAGTACAACCTATGCGAATATCATTTCAAAAATAGAGAGGACCAAAGGTATTTTATTAGTTGCAAAAATTACCTTGCTAAGATGAAGTTAATCCTTTGGAACAAAATATTGTATGCACGATCCCAAAGCTGATATTCCTATCAATATATAAACACGTTAGCTATCCCAGAAAGTGCCTCGGAACTGCTGTGGATTGCACTTGCATATATAACCCCTCGTTACGAAGAAGTTGTCTGGGGTTAGGCTAATACCAGTGCCATCAGAGCGGTGAATCATTGAACATTTGGAGACATAATGGCATTGATAAACATATTTCTTCCACACGGACTCACCTGCAGTAATCTGGTTGTGATCTACACGCAGTGCCATAATAAACAGTGACCAAAATCAAGAGCACAATACAGCAGGCATATATCCTGTCTGTTGGAAGATAATAATAAACCCAAATCGTGGAATATAGACCTACTCATTGCCTACTCAACTCTTGGACTCCAAACACAGCCCTTATTTATGCACTGCGAAAGTGGGAATACAAATCGCTATTCGAAATGTTTGCAACTACCGTTCACTTGTACCAGTGTGTCCACCTTCTCAGAAATGCAATAACTAAAGTAGCTGCGTAGGCACCAGTGGTGAATTTCTAATCGGAAGAACTTCGTAGGATATGATTGAGTCAGCAAGTTCACATCCTTGAAATTAAAGATAAGAATAGCAGGGTTGGTATTCTCCTGATTGATGTATTTTATATATTAATTGGGGTCGTAACAAAATGTGGTTTTATGCGGATACCCTGTAATGAAATGCATATGGGCAGAATTATGAGTAATATGGGGTAAGATGACATAAGGCCTTTTTTGTGAATGAATTCATCAGTTCTAGACAGGTTTCCGCTAAAATAGGGCAACATAGACCACAAGTTACTGTCTTAGCTTTCTTCAAGGTGACATCTGATCGCTATGCGCGTCTGTTCACAGTGACATAAGCAGTTATAAAATCACAATATCCATAAGTATTCATTTGAGGAGGGTATAATGTGACAGCAAATTGATTTCTGGTCAATGAAGACGTTAGTGAAAGTGGACGAGGTTAATGAGTAACCATCGAAGATATTTTGTTTGGTGCACTGTTTGCATAACAATTCAAGTCATTTGACATTTAATAAATTTCTTTATTATTTGAAATCTTCTCCATCGACCCAAAGATCATGGAATATGCCTTGTTGGTCGTTTTTAAAGGTGGCGGACAGCGATTAAATCTCCCTTCAAAGCCAGAAAGAGATATATAAGCAATTGGTACTGATGTCCGTTGCAAAATCGAACCCGTACACCACAACCCACCGGCTCGGTGAAAACTGATTGCCGTGAACGGCTGATTGGTGCGACCTGAACAGGCCTCATAAATGGCTATTGATTAGGCGTCGGCAGTCCCTATAAATCTACAATTCAGCAATATGAGAAACTGGATACCTGAAAGGTTAATATTTCCGACTGAAACTGACAATACAAACCAGACCGAGGCTCAATAAATATGGCATGGGACTTCTTATCAAATGGTCCCAGGTTCGAGCTGCGCGTGGTGCCAAAAGTAGCGTTGGGTATGGCTAGTTGATGACGGATAATAAGCCAGAACTTGTTATTTTAGTCTCCCTTTACCCTGTTGGTAATGTTATTCTGCCTAGAATACTAACTGCTGTGCGGCTCGACAGTAAGCACAGGACAGTACAGGACGAATGAATCCTGTAACCATTTGGTGAGCATTATCTCCTTAATCACTTTATCTTTGAAGGTAGAAGTTGCTACACACGGTCCTAAACTAGCACCAAACTCTGCTCTGTAGTCCTGTGCACTTAAGATCTGCCTGGCGAACAGCCCCCTTACAACCGCATCAATCGGTGTGCAAACCAAGGTAAGATTATCCATTATTTCTTAATTCTCAATCCTTTACTTCCCTTCCACTTTAAGCTTTGTTCCTGTGTATAAATAATTATTATGTGTAAAAAAGTAATGCTAGTTTGAGCGTGGAGAAGGCTAGGTTCCTTTTGAAAATAACGGGATGCCGTTTTAGTAGTTAGCAATTGGGAACATGCCTTTATGCAACCGTTTTTTCCATTCAGTTTTTCTTTACTGCCTAAGTATGCATAGCAATTCTGGAAGGAGTTTTGAAAGAGCCTACATATATTCACGCCTGGTACGTTATAACAAATAACATCGTTCTTAACGCCCTTCATATGGGGGAAGGAAATATAACAGCAATTGATGCTTGTGTTAAGGCATCCACGCATTTGGAATAAAATGCCCTCAAAATCAATTTTAAAAAATAATGCCGGCTGTTGGTAACTGCAAACTATTACGAACTGAACTGCAACTGAAGATTTGGCATAGATGGAAATAATGCGGATCAAGCCCACTCCGTCGTAATTTTATAAGTTGTTCACTGGCTTCATAAAAGGCAAGAAATTCTTGCGTTTTGCGAGTGAGTGCTCAAGGCGATTGTCACACCATTTATACATATAAAGACTACTGCTATGCATCGACCTTCCTTAGGAGTTTTAGGCATTATTTTCGAAATCGATGAGAGGGACATTATACAGAAGAATAATTTTAATCTATGCTATGAAATATCAATGACATTGACATATACAGTCGTTTTATATTTATGTGTGTAGACTTTAATCGGATTTTGAAATTTTTTATATTAAAATTATGCGTAATACATTAAATTTATCCTATTCTGAAGCTAATCGCATCCCCATTTTAGTTTTGGCTAACCTGGATAACTTTAAAAGAGAGTTGCTTCAGCCAACAGGTGGTGAGTGCCTGTGATAGGTTCTGCCACCCAAAGTTGCACATGATTTCATGAGTTTTTGTTATGTAGCAAAGCAGCGCATCAGTGTAGTTCATTTGGACGTAAAGTTCCACCTTTTATATTCTATGATTTAAACTTCCATTTTAGATAAAACTTTGTCAGTAAAGAAACAGCTACTTCTTTAATGCTTTCCTGCGTTAGTCGTAGATCAGTGAAAGCAGAGAGCACAATGGATGAGCATGCATTTTAAAAATCTGTGCTCACACATGTAGAACTATTGCGAGTGAGAATCCGAAACGTAAGGCTAATAAAGATCTTGTTCCAGTGATTTTGTCTCCTTCTCTGCAAGCCAGAAATGGCCACTCCAGTCTCCCTTGTCTTTGCCGGCAATATTCGTCTGCCTATTCTACTACTAGCCGCAGTGCGGCTGCTGGCGGAGCTCGAGAGTGAGCTGTAAGGCAGAGCGGAACGAGTGAGTTCCGTTAGTGATCGGTAATCGTTCATCAACGTACGCAAGTCACTATTCTAGATCTAAACCGCCAAGAAAACAAGCACATGACTCAATGGTTAGAGCACTGGATTTCTGATCAACGGTTTCTGGGTATGATCCTCGGGTGATGCAGCACCTAGGGTTGGTTATGTCTGGCTGAGGATGGCTAATAAGCCTGAAATAGCCATTCCAGTCTCTTTTGTCTTGGCTGGCAATATTCGTCTGTCTGTTGTAATACTGGCCACTTTGCGGCTGCTACCTGGAGTCGAGATTGAGCCTCACTGTATAGCAGAACGAGTGATTTCCATTAGCAATCGGTTAGCATTCATCAACGAATACAAATCCATGTCTGTGTTACCGTCCTAAATGTCAAAACTCTGTGGATCCGTGCGTAGGGACGATGAGGTTTCACTACAGAATGCCTCTATATTAGTGTGAAAGGGGAAAAATGCCTTTATGGAAAGGTCTCCTGCAACAAGTTTCATTTTACAGCATAATTGGGTTTGGCAAACGGGCAAGGAGTTTTGATAGTGCCAGTAAATATTCATTCTTCTTACAAAAACACCTTTTGGTCTGTTTAAACTTAAGGTAAATTCCTTTACGCTTTTCAGATTAGGAAAAGAATTATAACATTAAGTGATTATTGTTTAAGGCAATTATGCATTTGTGAAAAAAAAATTCTCAAAAAAGAAGAAAAATACTGGCTGTTTCTACCTAAAAACCATGGATTTTTACGGCCACCAACCTATTTCGCACTGAACTGCAGCTGAAGTATTAACACAGATATGATCGTCAACTGAATCATTGTTGGTGAAATGCTTACTCGCAATTGCGGATAACACTCACATATATTTGTACTGTGGTATCAGGTCCGCTTAAAGCGTGTGCTGCACTGCACGTGAACTGCAACAGTTTTATCGAAAGGCCGTTCGTTGTAAATCCGAAGGGTCTCCTTAATAAAATTCTATGCTGGTATGGCGAGTGATTCTGTCTGACTTGTCTTGCATGCTCACCTACATGGTGCATCCCTAAGATGGAGGATCACTTAAACTCAGGATTATTTTTTCAAGGTAACCTACAGGAACGGTGTCCATTGTCCTAATGCAGCCAGTCTTTTGACACAGCAACGAGGGGTTCGGCTCCTCAGAGGGTCCCCCAGCGTTCTCTATGCGGTTTCTGGTATATATATATACACCAGATACCATATATCATATACCATATACCAGAAACCGCATAGAGAACGCTGGGGGACCCACTGAGGAGCCGAACCCCTCGTTGCTGCGTCACGCAGCAGCAGAAACATCGGCGAAACACGCGTCTGGGCTTTTAGCTAGTACCTATGTCGGAAGTACGGTATAATACCTGTGCCATATAAGATTCATACTACTTGTAGTACTACTTGTTTGTAGAATGGGCATTACGTGGTTATTCCACAGTGGTTGATTGTCTTCGACCCAAATGTTCATTAAAATTTCGGGCCTGACCCTAAAAAGTCATGTCCGAATCATCTGACTCCATGTCCTGCACGTAATAATTTCAGAAATTATTTCCTTGATATATATATATATATATATATATATATATATATATATATATATATATATATATATATATATATATATTGAATAGCTGAGGTAGAGTGCATTCCGAGATGATAAAGTGAAGAAAATAGGGCTCGTCGGAAAATAGAGTTGTACTCGTGAATTTTCAAGTTGGTCACACCAACCCGTCGTCAGACGAAATGAACAGAGGAGAAATGAAATGGTCAGATGACCAGTTTGTGCTACAGGACAGACAAGGACAGACAACCAACTGGGGTGTGAGGAATGGGTACATGATTGGATTGGGGCTGGTTAGGGGGGCATTCTAACACGACCAGCATCAACCGCCATGTCGATCTGGACTCTCAATACGAAGGCCTGCGTGCCCGGCTCACTGATTTGCGCCCACAACCCTAACCACAGCCGCTAATCTTTTTCTGGACCATGTAGAATCTCACTGTCTCGCCACCCCTCCCCTGACACAGCGAACAACAGTTGACACGATAAACACCTCAAAAAAATCGATGCAATTACCTCTGTCCCCATCCCGCATCGTCGACCATTAAGTTTACCGTATGCAGTCACATTTAATCGCCATCCCCTTAGCCTCCGACACAGGGAACCCTAACAGCCCCCGCCCCCTAACCGGCCCCAATCCAATCATGTACCCATTCCTCACACCCCAGTTGGTTGTCTGTCCTTGTCTGTCCTGTAGCACAAACTGGTCATCTGACCATTTCATTTCTCCTCTGTTCATTTCGTCTGACGACGGGTTGGTGTGACCAACTTGAAAATTCACGAGTACAACTCTATTTTCCGACGAGCCCTATTTTCTTCAATATATATATATATATATATATATATAAACCCTAGGCCACGCACCAACACATTCGAGGGGATAACCGCGGAAAACGCAAACCAGCAAGACCTCCGGCCAGGCATGAACGTGGACGCAGGTGAACTTAGTTTGCGCACGAAAACCGATGATGAGCATCTCCAACCCGATAGGAACGGAGACACCGGCAATGACTCAGCAACCACCGATGAGCCGTGCACGGACAGATTCAAACGAGGGACGAGAAACAGACATGCGGGTCCGGTACACCAAACGCGGGCAATGCAGACGAGGTCAATGACACTTGCCACCCCGACACAGCCCCCAGGCGAGGCGAGGGAGAATAAAAATCAATGATCAGCAGGACAGCAACTAACTCCCCAACCCCCCTGCAGTGCATCCTGCACGAATAGCTGTAGAGCCAGCATGTTCAGAACCCATAAATACTGTGAGGCGCCGTACTGAACCTACCTCCGACGATGGAATCTTGTTTGATTTTGAAACGTCAGGATATTAAACCTATTGTTCCCGTGATCGCCTCTTCTTCTGATTTATGCCCGGGGACGCGCATTTTTGCTTCAATTAGCAATATATATATATATATATCAGCGGACGTTGGGAACATAGCAATTTATTTTTTATCCACGAAACCTGTCACTATTTTTGAGATGTAGAAATAATCAAACATAATTCTACTACGTGCATCTTTCCATTTAAGGAATATGAGTTTTCACCCTGTGGTTTTATATTGAAACGTATTTTGATTCAATGGTCATGCAAATCAATTTATGTTTGGAAAAAAATCCAGGATTAATTACGCTGTTTATCTGACTGATGTGCTCATTCTATTTCCACAGTACAGAGATACCAGCAGAGATCACATTAAGGATATAACACTCATGATTTAGTTGTAATTCTTGATTGATTCAACCTGAAAAAAATTATATTCAAAGTGATATTCTGTACGTTCATCTTACCCTTCACTTGCCTAAAAACTACTCTCTCCTGAAGCAAGCATGCTTTAAGCTCCTCCCTGGTACCCGCTATCGTCCGAGATTGAAATTGTTGCACATAAATTTGCTTGAGTCAGCACTCACTCGCATAGAATTCAGATTTCGGACGCGATTAGCAATCCCCGACTCATTTTGCATAAATTTGGATTGATTTCAACACTTTGAACATGGTGACCAAAGTTCTGTTATTCAGGGAAACATTCATTTTTATATAAGAATTTACGAACATGCACAAAGATTACTTCCGAGTGAATACAGTCTGTTTCTGCTAGCAAACTGGCAAACGTAACCAATGTGTGGACTCACTTTTGGCATATTTTATCCCTTTTCAAATTAGGTGTGATGCCAAAAATTGTTAAACTAGTTGCCCCTCCCGGAAATTTAGTGAAATTTGGAATTCTTGTGTAGTGATCCAGCGATCAGCAGGAAATTGATTTTATTGTATAAGGAAAGTGTAAAAACAAGGGAAAGGTTTCCCGGAACCCAGGGAAAGGGAATAGATGGTAGAATTCAGCTCATGACGATGAGTTCAAAACTCAGCTTCCCAAGTGCATAACCTCTTGTATTGTTCCAACGGAAGCTTGCATTTCTGCCGCGAGGGCAGTTGATTTTACATTTCCTCTTCATGCAACGACATATGGTCTGTAGGGTATCCGTCTTGTTTTCCTGCGCCCTTAAGCAATCGCTCTCCACGGAACTGAGACGGGAGAAAGAAATACAATGAAAATGCTGTTTTACTTATTACAAAAATACAATATTTGTGGCAGGGGAACATTCTTTTGTCCAAAGGGAAAGGTGGAGATCGCTGTAGCTACCTGGTTACCTGGCGGCGTGCTCCAAATAATTGGGTAAATACACCAGAGATGAACCGTTAGTTTCAAGCTGTCACGTGAAGTTCAGGCGGTTGAACTCGTGAATTACTGAAGGCAGGATCGTTTCAGCGTATGACCGTCAGATGGTGGTGCACGCAACCACATCCAGATCATAGCATCATAACTTAAAGTACAACCTATGTGAATATCATTTCAAAAACAGAGAGGAACAAAGGTATTTTATTAGTTGCAAAAATTACCTTGCTAAGATGAAGTTAATCCTTCGGAACAAAATATTGTAGGCACGATCCCAAAGCTGATTTTCCTATCAATATATAAACACGTAAGCTATCCCAGAAAGTGCATGGGAACTGCTGGGGAATGCATTGAAACGAAGAAATTGGCTGGAGTTAATCTAGAACCAATGCCGTAAATATGTGAAAATTTGGAACCAAATTTAATTTGTGTCCTATGCTGTCCACGGAAGAACGTTGCCATTTCTTTAACTTCAAATAAGCCGTCATTCATCGTTGAGACTTTTCGGAGGCCATTGGCGTTGTTTTCCTATGCGTTTTATAAACTGCCCCATTGATTTACTATTGTCTTAGGAAACTTCTACGAAGGAGTCTATGCAAACAAAGATATATCAAAGGCAGCAATCGGGGCGACAATGGAGAAACTGACGACACATTTGCCACTTGAGGAGTGATCATGTCGACGCAGCCGATTCGTGAGTGCTGAGCGATCACTGTATCGCTATTGCACCAAGCACTTTCAAAATCTAATGCTTCGGATGCAATGAAGCATTCAATAAGTCCATTGTGCATTATTTTCTATGACTACCCCCATGAGATGTTAAGACACTCCTACCTTAAAAACCCTCCTACTAGACATTCCACTCTTTTATATTTCCTTCAAAATTATCCCTATAGCACTTCCGAATTTCTTGACTTCCTCTTTCTCTCCCTATGTCCGCAAATGTTTTTTTGGTAGGGGCTCAGACATTTTAGATATATTTTATATAAATCTCTGTCATTCGCTATATTTAATCAAGTTTGATTAACTCTTGGGGAAGAAATATGCGATCACCGCTTGCATGGCATCCATATTAAGCTCAGGTGGTTAATAATTATTTTCGTTTTAAACAACACAAATTGTTCAGGACAGTGAAGGGGAAAACCTTTTTTCACTTCTCTCTTCAAACATAAAACAAAACAGGTTTTTTCTAAATGAAAAATTTCATAGGTAATACAATAACGAAGCCTTTCAGGAAAATCAACAAGAATCAAACATGACAGAAGTTCATTTTCGTATGCAAATAAACTAACATAAACTCCTATGTCTACTAGGGTGTATGAGGGCTACATTAATTAACCTGTTATTTTAGATATGTTTGTTATATTAAAGACAACTGAAGTTGTGGGGTTCGCAGGCCACACGGTCTTCATATATAGCTAATCTGCCAAAGGCAACGAAATTATTTTTATTCGATAATGCATTTTAATACTACAAAATTTTTATCCTCCCTGAAGGACATATTTAAAGCATTCATGTACAATTTTCTGTCAGCTTCCTTTATCATAACTTTTTCCTTACAAAAAATTAACTTGGTTAAATTTAAACTTAAGGTTTTATCTGCGGCCCTCTTGACACTCCATGAGTAATGCTATTGTTAAAAATATTTCTTTTAAACTTACTCACCTGCAATAATCTGTTTGTGATATGCACGCATCCCCGTAATAAATGGTGATCGAAATCAAGAGTACACTAAAGCAAGCAGATATCCTGTCTGTTTGAAGTTCAGATCAACCGAAAAGGCGGAACAAAGACCTACTCATTGCGCTCCAGTCTAGAGAATTAGAGGGGAATCCGTTGCTAGACTCCGAAAAACGCCCCAATTTATGTACTGGGAAAGGGCAAATACAAATTGTTATTCGTAATGTTCGCAACTGTCGTTTACTTGTACCCGCATGTCTACCTTCTTAGATCAGATCTACAACAACAAAAGGAGCTGCGTAGGCACACGTGGTTAATTTCTAATGGGAGGAAACTTATTAGGCTATTATTCAGCCAGCAAGGAAAGATCCTTGAAAATTACAGGTAAGAATAGAGGGGTTGGTATTCTGCTTGATGTATTTTAGATATTTATTGGGGTCGTATGCAAATGTGGTTAAATGCGGATGTCCTGTATTGAAATGCATGTAGGCAGAGTTATGAGTAATTGAGGTGAGATGATAAAAGGGCTCTTTGTGAATGAGTTCATTGGTCCTAGACATGTTAAATTCTGCTGTTTGGGAAATTTGTACTTTGTCAAAATTTAAAAACTGCCCCTCCGTGTAATTATTTATCAATTCACAATATTGCTAAGTTTTCTTTTTAGGACGATGTTACCGTACAGAAAATAGTTATTTTGTCCGGAAAAGGAGTAATGTTAAAGACACGAGTGGAATTGGATTATGTTAATTAGTAAGCATCGAGGATATGTTGTTTGATGTTCTACTTGCGCAAACGTACAAGCCACTTGTCACTTAACAAATGTCTGCATTAATTTGACATTCTCTGTTAGATTGACCCATAAGACCATGAATTTTACTGTTAAATTTATCAGTATGTAATTATTAAAGTTTTTCAGTGTACTTTACGGTGATAACCGCTTGCGAAGCCAGAAAGAAAACTCGTCTCTAATGCTGACATCATATATTGAATCGTTACTAATGTCTACTACAATATCGGCCATCAAACACTTCAACATACCGCCTTGAGATGGAAGGAGCAGAATGCCAGAATACGAGATCTCCTTCAAAATGATCTCCAAGGTAGCGCGCCTACCCACCAACTCATGTGCAGGTGGTGGCTGCTATGCCCGGCCCTTAACTGACACCAACCTCTGATCCTTAGCTCTTTTAATTTAGGCTCTGCCTGTCGGCCACCCCACCACCTCCTCGCACGATAACAGCATCATCGGCAGTCTGGGCAGGGTAATATTATTCAATCTTGCGTGTTTTACTATTCGGTTATTATGTTTTCCTTTTCAATTCACCAACTGAAGCTCATGAATTCGCGTTTGTAGCTCTCGCCCGGTTTCTCCAACATAGTTGCATATGCCGCAGCGGCATTGAAATCGGTAGCCGACGGCTGACCTCCCCCTCTTAGAAATGGGGTCTTTTGGTCACATAATATGATGTCGCATTGTTGAGGTAGGCCTGTGAGCAACTCCTATTCCGAGAGGCGCAAGGAATCTAGCAACATTTTCAGAGATCACTTTCATGTAACTTTGGCTGACAACTCTCTTCGTTCCACGTTCTCGGTGGTATCCAATTCCGGTCAATGAACGTTCGTGGATAGCCATTGGCTGTGAATAGTTCTCGAAGAAGCGTCAGCCCGTCCTGTTTAGCAGCTGATGTGCTGAAGTTAGTTTCTACACGTTGGTATAGCGTGCGTATACAACTTCGTTTTTGCTGCAGCGTTTGGTTGCTGTCATAACTCAGCATTTGCAACGGGTTCGTTGGTTTTCGGTAGACTGGCATCACCATTTTGCCGTCCGGTTAGTTGCAGACGAGAACATCCAAGAACGGAAGTTTGCCCTCCACTTCTTCTTTCATCGTGAACTGCCGGTCACGTAAAATCGGGTTCAGGTGCTCGTTATAGTGGGCGATTCTTTGCTGATTCATGATGATGAAAGTGTCGTCAATGTAGCATGCCCAAAATTTGGGATCGTACTCTACAAATAGCTGCCTCTCGAGATTTTGTAGAACCATCTCAGCAATGAGTGCTGAGATTGGAGACCCCATCGGGGTGCCCTTGATTGGCTCATATGTGATCCTTCATAGCCGAAAAAGGTCTTTAGACAATGCTTCATGTGTTCAATGAGATCCTGAGGTGTGAACTGACCCTCGTTCTCGGAACATCTGGGGCCGCGAACTATCACCCCGACCAACGAGGATGGGGTAGATCCCGCCACACTGAAACCCCGGTTGATGCGGCATCGCATGGGGTCAGCAGTGTGAAGGCGACCTAGGTGAACCAAGCCGTAGTGGGGCGCCATGGCCGACACGAGCTTACGCGGCCGAACAGGTGATCGGCGGGGTGACGACACCGGCGGTACCAGGGGGACGCACTGCATAGCCAGTGTTGACAGAGCAGGGGCAATGTGACCGGGGGCATATAATGGGAGGTGTGAGCATGACTCTTCAGTCTCTGAGGTTGGATAGACGAAACAACTACTCGAAACGTCAGAAAAACAATAAAAATCGCCCTGTGAACGCTCCTCCTTCTTCTTCTGACTTACTACCTGGGAATCGCATTTTCTCTACTATCAGTGATAACAACAGGAATTCGAGCGTATGTGGCTAAAGAACGGTTTTCTAGTCAAAAATTTTGACCGATGATTCCAGCATCAGCTGCCATAACAACACTATTCCTTTTATCCGGTGGCTTAGATAATGGATCCTCGAATTCAACAAGCTGAAAACGCACTTTAAGTTAAGTTGATGCTCGGATTGGCAGATCAGAGGAAAGCATAAAGGCAGGAGCAGCAGCTCTGGGTGATAATGGAGCTTTCTGGCGTTTGTGTGAACAGTCTCTTAGTAATGTAATAGCTCATTGCATTTAATCCTGTGTCGATGTACATCAGGCAGTTACTCAGACTGAAAGCAACAAATAAGCGTAGTAGAGGGAGGAGCACAACTGGGTTTCGGACAGTTTCGAGTCCGTCTGTGTAAAAAGTACAGACCAAGTATTCACGAGCAAATAATAAGCCCATCGTACCAGTCGGAATACATTAGTGCTAACTGCAAAACTGTTGCTGTTTGCCATATAAAGGAAAACCTATTCCCTTTTTGCGGAGGAAACGGCGGACTTCTGTCGAAGGCATGCTCAAAGACTAGAAAAATGACTAACTACACAATGAAAACAATGGCAATTAAATCATATGCCAAGGCAAACGAAAAGTTGCCCACTCAAGCAATAAGACAGATAACGCCTGAAACGAATGTGATGCTAACCTTTCACTGGAGGTTTCAGTAACGGATTCCTGAAATCAGCATGAGGAAAATGCACTCAAAGTTCAGTTCCTGCTGTCAGTCGCAGGCCGCAGGAAAACGTTGGATTGGTATGATTATAACCTAGGTGATATGGAAGACGCCAAATATTGGTGTGGCATTGGCCCTAGCCGTTACAGAGCATATTAATAGGATACTACCATTTTGCTCAGCTTGCAATTAAAAATACAGCCCTGCTGCATTTGAGCCAGTAAGAAACGTTTTCTCTCGTGACGCAGGCATTAAAGAAACCAAGGTTAACCAGAATGTTTGCCTTTGGAACGGAGAATAAGTGTTTGTGCAGTTTTCGTGGAGCTTCCTCGTCACCTCATCGGCGCTGGTCCGTGGGCGGCAAAGACGCTGGGGACGGTAGCAAAATCGTTTCCCAAAGAGGCAGGTGCATTGTCAATGTACGGCCTTTGATGCCCTGTGGCAGACCGAGCAGCCGTTCTACGATGTCATTTGGGGTGTCAAAGTTGATGCCGGCAGCATTTCACTCTGATTTTATACAGGCACCTCAGAAGACAGCGTTGCCAGCACCCAATTGCTCCAGCTGATCATGTTCAGATCATCGGTTTTTTCTGAGGAGAGCTATGTCCACCATGGAGCGCACCAGTTACTGAGTGCCTACGACCGGTCTGCGTTCCGATCGGTTTCATATCGGAGTGCCTTCCCGGGCTCACTCTTGCGGCCTGCTGTATGGGTCATAAGGGATGAGAACAATGGTTTCTGTTGTCGTTGCTCATTTCTGTGTTTCGACTCCCAGTTTTTTATCTATAAGCCACGGTATGCTTGCGGATGTCGTAATCTCCCAGTATCTGCTTAGGGCACCCTTCCTAACCAATCCTCACCGAAGGAAACAACAGAGTTATCGCTAAACAACGCTGGTCACTCAGCACATCAGCTGCTAAACAGGACGGGCTGACGCTTCTCCGAGAACTATTCACAGCTAATGGCTATCCACGAATGTTCATTGACCGGAATTGGATACCACCGAGAACGTGGAACGAAGAGAGTTGTCAACCAAAGTTACGACGTAGCATCCCGTACATGAAAGTGATCTCTGAAAATGTTGCTAGATTCCTTGCGCCTCTCGGAATAGGAGTTGCTCACAGGCCTACCTCAACAATCCGACATCATATTATGTGACCAAAAGACCCCAATTTCTAAGAGGGGGAGGTCAGCCGTCGGCTACCGATTTCAATGCAGCTGCGGCATATGCAACTATGTTGGAGAAACCGGGCGAGAGCTACAAACGCGAATTCATGAGCTTTAGTTGGCCGTACGAAGGTTGAGCCCAAAGTCCGAGGCGGCAACCCATGCTGCGCAGATTGGTCACGTCTTTAATTTTAACACCGCTGAAATTGGGAGCCGAGTTGATGGTCACACCTCAAGGCAAATAAAGGAAGCCTGGATGTCTACCGGTTGCTCAGACAACCGCCACATTAATCTGCCGGCCACTTTACGATCATGGGTTACGGCGTTGATACGTGCAGGATCGATCCACATACTGGATTGCATGTTATCCTCTCCCCAGGACCTTAAACTGGGAGATGGTGAATTGAAAAGGAAAACATAATAACCGAATAGTAAAACACGCAAGATTGAATAATATTACCCTGCCCAGACTGCCGATGATGCAGTTATCGTGCGAGGAGGTGGTGGGGTGGCCGACAGGCAGAGCCTAAATTAAAAGAGCTAAGGATCAGAGGTTGGTGTCAGTTAAGGGCCGGGCATAGCAGCCACCACCTGCACGTGAGTTGGTGGATAGGCGCGCTACCTTGGAGATCATTTTGAAGGAGATCTCGTATTCTGGCATTCTGCTCCTTTCATCTCAAGGCGGTATGTTGGAGTGTTTGATGGCCGGTATTGTAGTAGACATTAGTAACGATTCAATATATGATGTCAGCATTATAGACGAGTTTTCCTTCTGGCTTGGCAAGCGGTTATCACCGTAAAGTACACTGAAAAACCTTTAATAATTACATAATGATAAATTTAACAGTAAAATTCATGGTCTTATGGGTCAATCTAACAGAGAATGTCAAATTAATGCAGACATTTGTTAAGTGACAAGTGGCTTGTACGTTTGCGCAAGTAGAACATCAAACAACATCTCCTCGATGCTTACTAATTAACATACTCCAATTCCACTAGTTTCTTTAACATTACTCTTTTTTCCGGACAAAATAACTATTTTCTGTGCGGTAACATCGTCCTAAAAAGAAAACTTAGCAATATTGTGAATTGATAAATAATTACACGGAGGGGCAGTTTTTAAATTTTGACAAAGTACAAATTTACCAAACAGCAGAATTTAACCTGTCTAGGACCAATGAACTCAATGAACTAATTAGTAACGAAGGGTTGCTGACAATGTCCGCAATCAATTTGAGAAATATCGTTTTATTATGATTAAATCTTTCGCAGATCTGTTATTTTCGTAGTATTGTTAGTAAAAACGGCGGAATACCCCTCCATTACAGGGTTACGATAATACATTAAAAAGTGGCCATACAAAGTGGGTTTGTCATATACGTAAAGGCGTTTGGGACATCTGTCGTACGCAATCATTTCACGAATGAAGACCAATTTTCGCATCTGAAGCGAACGAATGGCTAAGGAAGAAGACTAGTTGAACACCCAGCGGTTCTGAGGTTTTGAACTCACACAAGAGTCCCTTATCGCAGATGGCTACAGCAGCAGAATACCCAACAGTTATTGGGGTTGTAGTGAGTGAACGAACCGTGCCGCATATCTGAGTGTGAGTGCACGAAGCTCTTCATGCCGGTGACAGATCAATGCATCAGTTCTCGGCTTTTCTTGCACATGACATGGAAAATTATATTGGCCATTGTGAGGTTGAACTCGTGATCCACTTCGAAGGTATGGAGAGCCACCTGTCATAATTAATCATCACGTTGAACGGTTAGGTCACTTGTGTATGCGCGATCCAAGCCGTCGTTTCGTTTGACCAGCGGAATTATGGGGACAGTTTAGGCACGGGATAGGATACATTAAAGCAGACTCCCCGAGGCCCAATCGGACTTTGATATTAGAGACCTTGCTGTGCACTGTAGCATAGCGCCGCTGTGCAGTTTCAAAACCTAACCCTGCAACGATGCGCTCTGAAGCGTCCTTTATTTATGACAGGGCATGCAATAGCCTCGGTGATGTTGCCGTTGGGGAGAAACTCGTAAGAATCGGCTTAAAGATGTCTTCAAGTAGCCATTTCGCATAAAGTGGTCGCAGAACTACCGGCCCTCGCATGTTTTTTTCTTCCTTTTTAAATATAAATAATTCAAGAAAGTTATTTTCTTGAAGGAACTAACTTTTCAGTTTCTTCTCCTGGCATATCGAAGGGCACATGTGTACTTAAAGCACTCAAATCGTCACGCCCAGTGTAGCTTTTGGGGAGAGGGAGAAAGACACTGGTAGAAGTACTGTAACTCGGTGCATAAACTCATAGGTGGACAGAGGACCCGACGTGCGGATGCGTGCGGCTGCGTGCGACCGCTAGGGAGCTGTGGGCGTGAAAGAGTAAACGTTCCGTAAGCGTGAGCCACTGACCGTTTGTTCAATTGATTGGTTGATAGCGCTTTGTGGGCGCCTGTGATTGGCTGTACCAAAGGGTGGATGCGTGCAGTCCGGCTGCTCAAGAACTGTGATCACGCGACTTCTTGTGCGTTGTGGCCGCCAGAGGTGGAAGGCGCCACACGCGTCCTGCCATGCTAATTGACGTTTTCTGACTAGAGTAACGAAACGCCTAAGGTTTTGGCATGCTCTGTTATCGGTGGTTTCTGGGATTCCTTTCTGTCATTTGAGCCGTCTGTCCTTTTTGTCTCCACAAAAACTATACTAAACGGCTTTCTTTTTCAGCCTACATGGTGTGATAGACTACACGGTCTTCAGTGTAACCGACATGTCATTTAGCCCTGATGGGCATTCTGGTAGACCAATTTTTTATCAGCAATGTCACATATCGATGAAATTCTTTCCCTTGTCTTGAATTTTACAGATTAAAACGTTATCAGGAAAACGATTCTAGGAGGGATAATGCAAAGCTTATTTATTTATATGTCAAATTCTTACGAAGTTAAAATTCTACATTTAAAGTAAATCCGAGTGAGAATAATCTCTATTTGCCTATCTAGATTTTAGCATCGAATCTTCAGTGAGCTTGCACGCATCAGTAAAAACATATTTTCATTAACAATAATGAGATATGCAAAGACCTCATTGCTCTTCGTGGAAGTTTGAGTTATGACTGGGTCAAGAAAGTTAAATGCCTCTTGCAGGCACGTTTTAATGCGATGACATTAAAATTATCCAGGGCAGAATATCGGGTTAGTAAATGTTCGGTAATCTGTATAGTTTTGACAAGTTTCTGACAACCGGGCTTAGATGCTCAAACACGCGTTGCGATGATGCCCTGGAAACTGCAGTCGCTTCGTGCATGTCCCAAGTTCCTCTTCTATTTAGTTTTTATCTCAACATATCGTCATTAAAGACAGATTGAATTTCTGTAGTACAGTTATTCCTATCTGATTTCATAGTATTTCCTCGTTTTACTTCTGTTTCTTAATATGGAGATTGGGGAGATTTGAAAGAACTTATTTATCAGGCTGAGCCTCAAGTGTTCCATGCCTTAGCACTGTGGCTTGTAAGGTTGCCAACTGACAAGTGCACATAGACCTCATGGTCAGCCCGATGTGCGTTTGTTTGGGGTGGCTGACTGGCTATCTGATAGTCAGGCTGCAATAGCTCCTTATTAGCGTGACATCTGAAACTCTCAAACATGTGAGATATGATCCGCTCAACTCCCTTTGTGTGAAATCCTGGTGCTTTTGTTTGGGAGCCAGGTCGTGTACGTGGTACGCCAAGACGAGGTCAGCAGATACACCAGCACCTGCGCCCATTCCTCTCACCAGTCCACTGACCGGCTTCGATGGTCTCTGGGACCTCTGAATGCGAATGGAGAGTGAAGTCGTCGGCCTAGCGCATGTCCCTCAATATAAACAATCTGACGTGCTTGAAGCTATCACGGTGCACTAAAGGCAGTGGCTTTGAAGGTTGCCAACTAATGGAATACCTCAGACTGCGCGGTCAACCCAGTGTGTATTTGTGTGGAGTGGCTGACTGGCGGACTGAGAGGCAGGCAGAAATAGCTCCTTCTTTATGTGGCTTTTATGGCAATGCCAATTTACAGGATCCGAGCCAGGTGTGGTGGCGCACTTGTGGTCGACTCCGGCCATGCCAACGACCTGCGTCCTCTCCCGCCTCCGGTGGGGCCTCGTAACTCAGTTGGCTAGAGCGTTGGCTGTACTAAAGCCTTACCTTTGCTGGCGTGGGTTCAAATCCCACCGAGGCCGCTGAGTTTTTCACAAGTGGGTCAAAGGAATTATTAAAATCTGCCAAAATCCTCTACTAATTACTGGCTTGGTTATGACACCGGGCTCATGTGGGGGGAGGAGGAGAGAGGGCGGTAGAGTCCGTGCAAGTATCCTCCCACTTATTATCTTATTCATGTGCAAGTAACCACGCTTGCTTCCAGCCTGCTGTGAAGCACGCGGTGGACCTCGTCGGATGCAATGGTCGAACTGTCAATTTTCGGTCGCTTTTATATCGTCTGCTTGCCCAATGAGGTTTTCAAATTGAACATTCAGGTCTACTGGCCCTCGTTTTCTTGGTGCAATCAGCAGTTTTGTGGTCCCATATAAATGGTTTAGTTAGTTAATGATCAAGCGACCATCATTAAAAGTTGTGTTTATTGTCCTTAATGACTGTGGAAGGATGTTCAAAGTGATCTTGGTTTAATCTTTTGGATGGATCCTTTATGTTTTCCTTATGCTCGCTTTTGCATCTGTAAGAGCGGGCAGTTGTGAAAAGTTGTCTTCACGTCATTAGTAAGACAATAAAATAGCTCCGAATGCTGTCACTATTTCTCTGGAGCTCATTATTCCTGGTTCAGACATTCTCGAGGGAATATTTTGCACGTCCCACCAAAGTAAGCATGACGGTCATTATACGGTTTCTCTGTGGCGATTTCTGTGTGTTCCTCTTGGCCTGTTCAAGTCCAAAGTTAAATTGCAGTTAGCCAGTGTGTACTTCAAATACCACGGAAATTTGGGATTTTCTGGTGACGGCAAAACATTCAACTGAGTACCTCTCCAGAAAAGAGGTGGATGACCGGTCTCAAAAGACACCCATTAAGCCTGATAAGTTGGATATATATTGTATCGTCGTTGGGGGATAACCTCAAAGACCATAGGTGATTTAAAATTCGCTCGAGGTTACGTTGTGATGGTGTCAGCTGGCAGTATTCATAAGAATTTACATCCAAATGCCTCATCGCTTTCAGTCTACACGTGTGCTCCTGAATTATGTAGCATGACTTTACTTTATTCGGTTAAAACAAAGGTGTAAACGGAGGCTGGGGTTAGTGGCCAAATCATTTTTAGCCAGTTGTGTCATTTTTCGCTTGATACACGCGGTAAGGAAAATATGGATCGTGCAAACTGATCGATAATGCATTTGAAAGGCACCACGGCGTGTTCTCTTGACACAGCCGTTTCCACCGTGAACTACATTCAGCATGTAAGTCGGAAATTTTCCCTAGATATGTGCTGTAGTTTTGATGGTCCCTCATCCCTTTTAGGGTATTTTCGCTTGTGCGGAACCCCGGTCCGGCAATATTCTTTCGGGCATTATTTTCAGTCGCGTACCGTGCCCTCTTATTTTGCCTCTATTTGACTGAATGCGTGCCAAAAATATTATTTTAAGAGTTGAGAGAAAAAAACGGTCCGTGCGAGCCCATAAATACTATCGTACATGCGTGTGTCTGGCATGCCTTAGACGTAGAACTTCATGCCACGTCGGCCCCTGTGATCAATCTTTTCACCCTTTTACTCACGTGCACGGACAGTTGACTGCTGCACGAGTGAGGGAGGAGAGTTTGTGGTTGATACTAGGAAATAGGTGCTTACGGTGCATCAGTCCATTCCGCACTATCAAAGAAGTATTTGGGTGTGACTGGAAGACTGAAATTCGAAGGAGGTTCCTTCTCAATGTGTCCTTTCTGGCATCCACACTCATGTGAGGTACGAGTTACCCCTGCGGAAGCCTGGTGTATGCTGAAGAGACCAGGCTGGTTATGTCACGTGCATGTACATGGGCCTCGCCCAAGTCCACCTAGGGCCTTCGTGACACTTGTTTTCGCAACAAGATTCATGAGTGAGCAGTGTTTGCGGTAGATGCTGCTGAAGTCGGCCTCACTATAAACTAACGTACGCGCAAGACACCGATGCTCTCCAACATCTGTGGCATAGGTGGTGGACGTCGTCGGTTGTGATAGTCGAACAGTCGAGGTAAATCCAATCGGCGGTTAGCATCTGCATTAAGTTAGGCAAAGATACAGAAAAAAATTGAGTCTCTTTATGCTGCCTTAACTTATGTTGCGTATAGTCAGTTGTCCCGCCTATTTGCCACAATTTATTAGTTGCCTTCTTTTCTTGTTCTCCCCTGCATTCTTTCTCTTACATGCACGTCCTCATCCTTCGCACCCTCTCCCACTCCTTCATCACCAACCTCTGTTCCTCTCCTGATCTCCTTATACTTCTTTCCTTTTCACATTTTTCCGAGGAAGCGACGCGAATTCCGGTCTCCGTTTAAGTTTCGCTGCGTGGTTCAACCGTCAATTGGGAGCTACTTGGAAACTGCGTCTTACGCCCTAAGGAAATTAATACACTGATAATTTAGTCCTTCGAAGGATGAAGCAGTGTTTGTTCTGCTGAATGCCGTCTAGCCTTGTGCGTCAAATTTTCTAGCCAATAAGGTGCTGTATAAATAAATATGGCCAGGCATTTATGCAAACTGGAGCGATTACACAGTTCTAGCATACCATGATAGTCTGCGTTACTTTTTCCAGCGCTGCTGCTTTGAACAGAATACTGTCGATGTTTGTAGAAGTCATTTGGCATGTTCGCGACACGTGTATTAGCATTCTATCTTTGTCGGCTTTAGTAAATATATCCTATTCCAAGGCACTGGTGTGACCCGACTTATTAACATCTGCGACTTCAGTTAAAGATAATGTGATAAGTTGCTGCTCTGAGGCCCAGTGCTTTGCCAGATGTCACTGCTTCCTGAGACAATAATATCTGCTCGCATCAGAAAACTCATTCTGGTGTCTTCCTCCTTGGTTGCAAATCTAACTTTGGTCGACTGATTTTGGCACCCAAATTCTACCTACTACAAACATAGCCAACTGCCTGCGACAAGGTGGACGCGTATCCATAGGTGTATGCAGATAGAAAAGTAACGACTGTAGTTCGGAATTCAGTCACTCATTTTTTTCAAGATGTAGTGATTTTAGACAATATGGCTGAAGTTAAACAAAAGAGGTGTTTGTCGGGCCTCTTGGATTAATAAGGTTCAGCGGAGACGTCGGTTTAATTCACATCGGACATACTACCGCTTAGCGACCATTAGCGTCGACATGTCCGTATTCAAGGACGTATCATGAAATTGGTCATGTTGCCATCGCTCAGATGGATTGCAGCATTGAGTAGCTATAGCTATTAACTTGCACAATGCATCACAGTACAAGAAGTACCGAGGAATACTTCTAGTTATGCTGGGGCGTAACAGTTATGAAGGCTGAACATAATTTCAAATTAATTTATAGCTTTTGGGAGGAAAACTTGTCGCTAAGCGTCGTTTGAGCTACCTAAAATTATTTTTTTAAAATGTTAACGTAATTTTTGGTTTTCTTGCTTTTCTGCCTTTAAAGTTTCATAATTGTTTTTACAAAATAGGGTTTTTTCTGTGGTAAATTACTTACCCAGTAGGAATTTAAGGTGAAGGACCTGTTTTCTACCCTCTTCTTACTGTCCCCTCTAAGAAATCTCTAGGCAAATCTTAAAAATTCTCTTCTTGTAGGCACTGAAAACAACTGGACCCTACTTCACCAGCAGCAATTAGATTGAAATGGTCCACAACTCTAGCGCAGAGAGCCCTTACGACCTACTCGCAACCTGGGATGCGAGTGAGGCTTCCAAACAAATTGCAGTGATGCTCCTCATCACGATGGTTGTCCTCGAAAAATTTGGTTACCACCAACTGCGAAAGCTTACAACCCTCATTCCGGAATCTCTGATTCTGATTCTACTGGGCGCATTCACAGGTTGCATTCTCAAATCCATGCCCGCACACATTGAGCACGACACCTGGCGAATGACACCGGAGACCTTCTTTCATTACTTGCTGCCATGCTGCCTGTTAGATGCTGCGTTTAACCTTCACAATCGTGTCTTCGGCGACTGCATTGGCGGCGTCATAGCCTACGCTGTGCTGGCCACAGTGCTCAACATGATCTTAATAGGCGTTATAATGGTTGGCTTTGAGAATGCCGGTTTCTTTAAGGACAAACCCGTGGAATACGGCGTACAGGTACTTATGGTCTACGCCTCCCTCATTGTGGCAGTTGATCCGGTAGCCGTGCTAGCCATATTTCAGGAGATTGGTGTGGATCTCAGTCTTTACTACTTGGTGCTGGGTGAGTCGCTCTTCAATGATGCCGTCACATTGGTGCTTTACAAGATTACGTTCGGATTTCTACGGAAGAAAGACGTTAGCACGCAGGACATTGCCATCGGCATTGGGGCATTTTTTACTATCAACTTGGGGGCAATCCTGATTGGTATGATTCTCGGTATTGTAACCTGTCTCGTCACTCAAGTGCACTCACATTTTGAAGTGGTTCTCGTCTACCTTCTCGCCTACTATGCCTACGTTTTGGCCGACATTATTGGCTGGTCTGGAATTGTTGCTATGGTCACCTGCGGTATGATCCAGACCGCTTACGCTTTTCATAATCTTAATGAGAACTGCCTGGCGACCGTCCGACTCCTCGGGAAGACCCTTTCTGAGGTCTGCGAAGCCCTAATCTTCCTCCTAATCGGCGTGCAGATTGTCCGAGTGCAGGCTCTATGGCACAACTCGTTTAATTGGTGTGCACTGGCATCCTGCCTGACAGTACGAACGGTTGTAGTCTTCTCCCTGACGGCAGCTCTCAACCGTTTCAACGTAAATATCTCAAAAATCACCCTCACGGATCAGTTCATCCTCTCTTACGGCGGACTACGCGGGGCTGTTGCTCTCTCCCTAGCTATCATGTTGAATAAAGAGGAAAACGAGGAAGAGAAAGACGTGAGCGAAGACGTCTATAAAAGCATCGTCACATCCACCCTCTTCATCATCCTGTTTACAGTCGGTGTGATGGGACCCACGATGAAGCCGTTGGTAAAGCTCTTCCGTGTAAAGCTGGCCGATCGTCAGACAATCAGTCTGGTGAGGGAGCTTAATGAAAACATGATTGACCAGGTAACTGCCGGCATTGAAGCCATCATCGGATCTGTGGGAAGAAACAGCCTGCGAGCTCTGTTTGTGCGTCTAGATGGTAAGTACATTCGACCCTTCCTACAGAAGAATCCGAAGACCTACAATGAGCGAATTGTACAGGTGTATAAGGAAATGGCTCTGGTTCTCCACTATGCCTCTTTACAGCCCGATAAAGCGGCGAGCATCATGGAGTCGCTGCCCCTTACAATCTCAGAAAAACATCTGAGAGACTTGAGTCGCGAGCACAAGAACACCTCAGCTAAATGGAAGAGGTATCAAAAGGATAATCCCTTCGCGAGTCCCAGGATTGCCAATCTCTTTGACAGTTCTGGACGACAAATAGACTTTGGTGACAAACTGGCCCGCATCATTGACGACAAGAAACGAAGAGTCATGTCTATGACTGGTACAGGGAACCCGGCCTTGCAGAGCTGGTCAGCATTAAAGGGGTTAGCGCCGCTTTCTCCCAGTCAGACCCCATCGAAGGCACCGAACACACCACGAGCGTCAAAGGAGCGATAGAAAAAATGGGCTAAACAACATCCGGTGTCTGGATATAATGGAAAATGAAATAGTGCTCGGTTAGAAACCCTATTGCGTGCGATTTTATCCCACTGAGTGGACCTGGAGGCATCTCACTCCAGTTTTTGTGTTTCGACGTCAGTTAGCGTTCACTTTTAACCAGTCTTCGATCCCCAACCCTGTGGGTCCGAAGTATCAATAAAACTGGTGACGTGGATTTTTTCCTGAACGAGGTTTTCAATCAGCCAAACTGCATTCAGTGTGAGAATTTGATAAGAATTTTCGGAAATCCCAGCAACGGCACCCTACAGCGCATGGCTCTCAGGGCAATAATCTAAAGAGGACTTAGCTTTACACGAAGAGTCTCGGGTTCTTTAGTGAGATCGACCCCTTGCCGAACACAATATACTCACACTTTCCGGTCTATAGTTTCCATTCAGGCTAAGCATGTTGATTACTCAATGACAAACTAATATGCCAAAGGCTGGTTGTCCAAGTTAAAATGAAAGCTGGTTCGTAAAGAAGTTAACCTGAATATCCTCTCTTTACGAATCTATTACTTTTTTGCAGTTATGTGGGTAGGGCTGGACATTGGAATAGGCGGCTGTGAATAAAATTTCAGGGAAATTGTGGTCAATAAGGCTAAGGTAGAGGTTGACCTAAGGGATGATTAGAGTTACTGCTAAGGTTTCAGTTAGGTAATATTTACCCTTCCTGTGCTTTAACACAAGGCCATCTGTATTACGTGTAGGGTGTTCCTATTCCCATGTCCTGTCGGGAGTCCACATAAGCGATTCCGACCCCGGTATGCCTCCCCCAACCGGGAGGACAGGTACCATCCATTATTCAGGTGGATCTGAGCCCAATTCCACAGAAATTGAAGTTTTGGTTATGGTAAGGGTTAGAGTTGAGTTGAGAGTTACGGTTTTGGCCAGGTTTACTGGTAGGATTATGACACAGAAAATTAATTCTTCTGGAATTTAGCACGGAGCACCGGTTTTGCAAGGGGGGGGGAGGGCGACTCACCTCCCTATTCTCGTGCTCTGCTGGCGAGAGAGGCATATGCAAGTCCGATTAGTAATTCTGCGATGGCAATTGTGAATTTTGCTTGAATTAAGCAAGCGCAATTTGGGCAACCTCGATGTCACTCTGTCTGGCTGCACTCATCGTGTTTCAGAGGTAGGATAAGGTCAAGATGACTGAACGTGAACGCCGCCACAGGGGTTCTGGGGACTGACGATTCGTCCACATCGGCACAGAGACGTGTTCGTCCCCGTGCGCAAACAAACCCGAGTGTAAGAACCGTTTACAAGTCTACACCCGGCAGGAAAAGGAATCGGCACGCCTCCTCCCATTCCGCAACACAGGGGTCTTGGGTAAATCTAAGGAAGTGTACGTATTATCATGTCCTAATCGTAAAATTTACCATAGGTCAAACATTAGCCATAGCCATAATCTTAACCCTAACCCTAACTTCCCCAGAACATAGCACAAAGCTACCAGTACTAGAAGGTTTTCTTATTCCAGTTCCCCTGTTCTGTCCGGGGGAAGGGAGGGATGGTAGGGGACACACAATATCCATACCAATCCGATTTTTAAAAGTGATCGAGAATGATTGCAATTTTGCTGATAAAATCGCGCAAAAAAACATTTATTATAGTCTGGCTAATAGCCCTCTTTACCGCTTCACTTGGCAAATTTACAGACAATCCGTCTCGGTGTGTCTTCTGGCTGTAACAGCTACGGTTAGTTCAGTTTTATTAGCGGAACGATAGGTGAACGCCTTTGAACCCCCTAGTGGAAAAAAATGACTAAGAGAATTGAAAAAAGTCGTTGTTTACATAATTAAATGCGAAAAGGTGCCCCCTAAACGGGCCTTGTGATAGATGCGCTGGACCAATACGGGGACAAAATCAGGGTGCGGCAGGCGTTATTATTCTGGGAGGAGGTCCGACAACAACAGCCTAACATGGGGGGTGCGCATACCCAACATGGGCATGCGTAGGCGCGGGCTCATGTCACACCCCGCTCCCCCACTCCGTGCAAGATTACTCATCTGCACCGGACCCGGTCTTCTTAACAATGTCTTGACACCGGGCACAGGCGGATAAAGGAAGATAGAATGCGGTAGATGCAGTGAAAGTCTACTATCACTTAAAACTAATTTGTGCACAAGTCACCGTCCCGGCACTAACCTTCTGTGGAGCATACAATGAACCTCGTCGGACTGACAACGGTCGAACTGACATGCAAAAAGCAAACAGGCACGACTAGTCAACATGAGTATACATAAAAGGCTATTCGCCTATTAAAGGTACTATGGTTACACGCAATGGTGCGTGAGTGCTAAGTAAGAAGTTTAATTTGCGTCGAGTTTGCACTTGAAGGAATTCACACAGGTGGAGGGAACAACGTCTGCGGGCAGAGCATTCCACGCTGCAACCACTCGGTTACTGAAGAGAAGCTTGCATCCATCGATCCTTGCTGTACCCGTATGTAGTTTTCGGGCAAGGTAGCATGCGTGAAAAAAATCACTGGGAAGAAATTATCAGTTGAGGCCATTCATAATGCGAAAATTTAATATGTGGTCCGCTCGTAGTTGCCTGTAGAAAAGGGGAAATAGGCTGAGGGTTGAGAGTCTTTTTTCAAACATTTGGTCATTTTTTTCTCCCGCGTCTGAACCTTCTCTAAGGCAGTATTTTCCTTGGCAGTCCAAGGTCTCTATGCCTGTATGGCGGCCGCACAAACTTCAAAACATTTAGGAGAAGCCGTCTTTGTCAAACCGGATAAAGGCTCGCCTGGTGAGTTGCACTATAGACATGCCCGAATTTGCCACCTCTGTGCAGTTCAGTGTGGATTTGAGTGAATATGCAATCCACACCACAAAGTCCTTCTGACTGTCAACTGGTTAATGGTGTACGTTTAGAAAGCTAAAAGATCTAAGGTTGCCAATTCGAAGAAAGTTGCACTCACTAACATTGAACGGCATAAGCCAACGCCTTGACCAGTCCTCGAGAGTGCAAATTTATTTGCAGATGGTCTTCGTCTGCTCCATTCTGAACAATTCCCCGCAATTTTGTGTTGGTAGCGAACAGAATGACATCACAGTCTACGCCACTGATGCAGTCATTGATGAAAACAAGAAATAATTTTTGGGACCGTCCAATCAAAAAGTTCTGCATCCATACAAGGAGGCGTCCAGCAAATCATACGCAGCGTAATTTATGTAGGAGACGTTGGTGAGGAACGCTGTTGAGAGCCCCTTTGAATTCGATGTAGATGTTTGGCATGAGTTTGCCTTCGTCGCGCGTTATGATCCAGCATTCATGTTAGAAGATTAAATTCGTAAGACAAGGCCTACCACTGCGGAAGACGTTTTGGGCATCGGAAAGGAGATAATAAAGTTCGAGGAACCGCATAAATGCTTTCTTACTGATTTTCACAATGGCTTCACAACAAATGGATGTGAGACTCACTGGGCTGTAATTATTCGTAAAGGCTAGACTTCCACTCACGTATAGCGAGATAATGGTTGCGGAGGTCCAGAGGGTAGGCACCCAGTGGAAAATGATGCCTAGAAGGGTAAGGCTAGCGGTATGGCCAGTTCAGGATCTAGCTGCTTTAACAGTTTGCGTTGGGACCTGGGAAGGTCAAGGCTTTCAAGGTTAGCAACTCTTCCTGCATGATTTCTTCAGTGAATAGGACTGTTTCAAAAGAAGACATTATCTCATCTTCATGAGGGGTGGGAAGAGCCAGAAGAACTAGAAGAAATGAAAGAAATGTTGAGGCTTATCCTTGTCCATTGAGATTTTCGCACCCTTATTGGTTCACAATCATGAGATAGGATCCGTGTTCACCCTGCTTTGCCTTATATAACTGCAAGGGATTTTGGAATTAACCATGGCACGGGTCAACAGATCCTTCCCAAAGACCTTTTGATCTCTGGCAGTGAGATTTTGAACCTGCTTTCTCGGAACCTTCTAAGCGTTGAGGGATGCCATCCTCCTTTTAATGAGGGATCACTTCCACAGTTATTTCTTCTTGTTAATTTCCTTCTTTAAGGACTGAGTTGACCAGTGAGGTCTTTCCGTTAGTCTTTTTCGCATGAGTGGGGAGTGGTTAGAGATGAAATTTTCGACTACCTCCCTGAATTGGCCCCAAGCCTGATCGATACTTCCGGGGAGTATGGATGCCTAGTCAGTTGGACAGAGATCATTTATTTCCCGGTTTGAAATCACCACTGTAAATATTTTTTCGGCGATCAAGCGAATGCACAAGCAAAGAGAATAAGGTGTATTCTCACATGAGAACCACATGGTCACTCTAGCTTAATGGGGGTAAGCGATTTACAACGCCGATGTTGTCAGGTGACTTAGTGACCACAAGTTTGAGGCAGTTTATCTGCTAGTCCCCACGAACTCTCGGTGGAAAGAAGAAATGTTGAGTAAATGTTGAGTAAATGTTGAGAAATGTTGAGTAAACAGAAAACTGGCAATTAAAAGCAGAAGCTGGTGGTTGACTACTGTTTCAGAGCAACCGGCGGAGTTGCAATCGACGTTATTTGCATTGAGGTACACAATAAGGCGAGTATTTGGCCGCGCGGCAAATACTTTGAGGTGGGCATAAGCTTCAGGGTTGTTTCTGGAAGGGGGGGGGGGAGTTGATACACAGTCAAGATATCGAGACTTTGAGAACCCGTCGCTGTTACGGTTAACCGTGCTGGCTCCGAACCAGTCAGCTTAGCCATTTTTTCTGAAATATGTAGGCCATTCTTTACGAATGTTGCTATACTTCAAGTTTCTCCGTCTGTGCGCAGTAATTAAAGTTCAGGAAGTGCAAGCTTCCTTTTGTCAATCTGTTCCTACAACCATGTTTCTGGTATTGAGATAACCCTTGGAAGCAGGTTACAAATATGGATTCAGAGTCCATCCATTATTGATAGAAGGCTTTGCGCATTACAGTACATGAATGATAGCTTTGAGATCAGGTGGGGTCCGCTTTTAACCTAGACACAGTCTACTGGAGTAGCTATGCGGTCCTACGAATTGGCTTGATCCACAGGAGGCAGGAAGTTGTTTTACTATGTGATCTTTCTAGTTTGTCAAGTTCTGTTCGCCACTGCTTCGCCATGTTCCCTATTCTAGGACTATCTCGAGGCGCTTAATTTGTTCGGCAGATGAGTGGTCTGGTGGAACAAAAATACTCTTTCGGGAATGACTCGGTCGAAAATGCCTGGAAAGTAATACTTTCATTTGTTCATTGCTGCCTATGATGACGCTCGGGGGGTCGTGGTCGTGTCTTCGGAGTGATATTTAAACGTCTTGACGACGCTCATGTTCAGAGTAGAGATCTGGACCGTCTAAGCCAACCAAGGAAGCTTAATAACTTCCGTGTCAGTTATCTCCACATAATACTGAAGCTGAGCTGGTGGGACAGCATCCTGGACAAGGAAATTTTAGAGCGGGCCGGAATATTCAGCATCCACGCCATGCTGAAGCAAGTGAACTGCTGATGAAACGGCTATTTGGTGACAGTGGAGGACAAGCGACTCCGTAAAATAATTTTCTACGGTGATGTCACCACGGGTGCTCGCAGACAGGGAAGGCAAAAACGACCCTAAAAGAACACATTGAAAGGCTCTCTACAGCAACTGCAAACCGATCCGGTGACTTGGGATGACTTCGCCCAGGACAAACCGGACTGGAGAAAGAAAGTAAAGCATGCTGCGACAATCGACGAAGCCAACCGGATCGACTCTGGTAAGGCAAAAAGAGCAGCTCGCAAGACTCAGCGCCTCTCGACTTATGCGGTCTTCACTGTCACCACCATGCACACCATGCATCGGTTTGGTCGGTAACTTGCAAATCCATTGTACAGAAACCAGTGAACCAGTGCCACCGAACCAGTGCCACCGAAAATGTCTGAAATGTCCATGCATATTCACATATCGCATTGGTGCAGTAGGCCAGATTCGTCTCCATGAAAACCTGCGGCAGAACATCGTCAGCTATACCACGCTACTAAATTTCTCCTCATCCACATCTACCTTAAATGCAACACTGCACAAAGCATGTTTTCAACCAGCACCCATAACTAGGAGAAAAGTATGATCCTCGGTATCCTCTCCAGGTTGCTCCTCTGCTGCATTTTTGATCCGAGCCTGAGACCAATACGATGCGCTAAGTGCCGTGGCTTTGAAGGTCTCTAGCAGGCAATTGCACTCAGAACTCGTAGTCAGCCCAGTGAGTGTTTAAGTGGAGTGGCCGGCTGGTGGCCTGAGTGTCAGGCTGCAATGGCTCCTTCTTGGTATGCCCACTGGTAATCTCACACCTGTGAGATGTGAGCCACTCGGCTCATTGTTGAGTAAAATCCTGATGCTTATGTTTGGGACCTAAGTCACGTACATAGCAGGCTTGGGTACAGTAGCAACTGCGCCCATTCTCCGCACGAGTCCACTGACCGACTCAGACGGTGACTGAGCCTGGGAATGGAAATAGAGAGCGAGCTCGATATCTAGGCGCATGCTCCTCTGACGCGCTAAAATTGGTCGCTAGGACGGTTGCCAACTGATGGGATAACTGGCACTACGCGGTCAGCCAAGTGTGTTTTCGCGGAGTGGCTGACTGGTGGACTGAGGGTCAGGCTGCAAGGGCTTCTTCTTAATTTTACTTTTATGGCACTCCACATGCGTGGGATCCAAGCGTGGCGTCACGCTTGGGGGCAGCTGCGACCACACCAGATGCCTACGTCCCCTCTCACATCTCCATTCTTCTTGATGCTGTCATGACACCGGATGCATGAGGATGAGAGAGTGCGGTAGATGCAACGCAAGTCTGCTCTCACTTTAGTATAATTCAGGTGCAATTCATTGTCCCTGCACCACCACGCTTTGTAGCACATGGTGAACCTCGTCGAACTACGAAGGTCAAACTGTTAGGTGACATTAAATTTAGTTTACCTTATATGTGTGTCGTAACACAGGTGCTGTTTCAGTCTTACATTTGGTGAACACAAGATATGCCTTCACTTCACATGTATAAATCATTTAAGTATGGAACCAGGAAACTGATTGGATGACGAAGGTTTTTCTGCTTCACATTTATCTGACCAAAAAAAAATGAAGAAATGAATATGACCACCTATTTGTGAATGATTTACTCAATGGTACTTTTTAGAAGAAGAATTAGGTGAGCCCCTTGTGATTCCCACAGCCTGTAAAGCCAAACGTACTCATAGATCTCCAAATGGTGATTTAGCTTCAAGCAGGTTAAAACCATGTTCCAGTAATTATTCAGGAAGAAAAGTTTTCATCACAGCTTAGATGCTATATTTGTTTTTCTTGATGCGAAGGAAACGGTTGAAGTCTGTGAAACTAATGTCATACATCCGACAAGCTCTCAGGACATACCGTATATCAGTGTAGTATTTTTGCGACAACTGTCATTTTTATACACGCATTAATATGAAAGGCTGAGTGAAATCTAAACTTTGTCCCTAATGCTGAAAGTTGTGTTGTAATGTAATAATTCCGTGGAACGCCCTTCAAATTTAGTTTGAAAATTTAGAGCTGCGAGGAATTTAATCTCTTAAAGATTTCAGTCTACTGGACACTCTGGCAGACTTTATTTAGCACTGGATCCAAATCGGCACTATTTGCATCCCCACAGGCTAACAGGCGGACAGCAGCCAAAACCCCTGATATCCTCCTGACCACTAATTGCCAGCATCCATACGAGATTTCCCAATTAACGAACGGCAGAGTGGTTTCGTATTTTTATCCATACAGTTGATCTGGCTAAAAACTTCGTCTCATAACTTTGCCAACGTTTCTTTTTTGGCGATCTATCATGGGAGTTTAAAATAAAATCTTAGCTCGTTGCATGCGTGTCACAAGTGGGACTTTTAACTGGGCACCGGTGTGTGGTAAGCTGCGATGTTAAAAATAGACAATTGCCGTATCCCATGGCTGCTCGTTAAATAATGGAATAAGCATTCACATTCTTGACGAACGCTCACCTATCGCTAACGGAACTCACTCGTTCCGCCCTGCCTAGAGGTTTACTCTCGAGCCCCGCCAGCAGCTGTACAGCGGATAGTAGGAGTAAAAGCAGATTACAATGCCGACAAAGACAAGGGAAACTGGAACGGTATTTCTGGCTCGTTAGCCGTCTTCAACCAGTCATACTCAACCCAGGCGGTGCATTATACGAGGCTCGAACACAACCTGTTTATCAGAAGTTCAACCCTTTAACTATTGAGCAACGGGCCCAGTGTCTCTATATATAAATGACTAAGATTCTGGATATGCTTATACAAAAGCACGCCTCCCAAACGGACCAAGAGTTTAATAAGTTTGCTGAATGTCAATTACGAAGACGAAGCCCGTAAAACACGCTTCAAACTCCGTCATATTTTTTGGAGAGGGCTTTGGCTATGCAGAACTTAAAAATTGACATAGCGAAGTAGAAGAAACTTCCTTGCCTTTTACCCGAAAAGAAGAAATTGGTGGCAATGGAACTTGATGAAGACAAAAGAGCGTACATAAGCGCAGCCGTAACAACCAACGAGGAAGATGACAGGGCGTCTACAGGGCCTAACCAGCTCGGCCTGACCATAAACCAGACTCGGGTACAGAAAGGGACGACTGGTAGGGATCTCAGGAAACAAAGAAATATCTCAGAGCATTCCAAAAAGACAGATTAAATTGGATTGTTAGTGTGAGCGGGCCAAGTTTAAGTACAGAGCAAATAAGAACTGACCCCTCGAAGGTTTTAGCTGACTAATGAACCTCATTTAACACAGAGGAACAACGTGATAGCTATAAAAGGATATATGACTCTCAATAAAACTTTTCTGACAACATAAATTGACAAAATTTAGTATCTGTGTATAAAAACAAATAGAAGGACTCTTTAATTGATCACAGTATGTCCATCGTCATTAAGGGCATGCCTGAATCTGCTTCAGACCCATAAAAGAAAAGAATACAATAAGATAAGGAATTATTTCATTGAAACCTCAAACCCCTTTTAAATTTGATTGAGGGCGTCACCGTCTTAAAAGCCGTTAGGACAGTGAAATTTACTCAATCCGATAGGAAACTTCCTGATAGGGTGCTCACGGTCCGTGCGCATTGGCAATGCGAAATCAATTTACGCCCCGGTTATGAGTGGTGTACCTCAGAGCTCCGTTCTTGGGCCATTACATTTCGTAATGTATGTCAATGATTGTATGAATGGATTGGACAGCACGAGAGTCATGTTTGCAGAGGTCATCAATATATGGCAACAAAACCGATGCAGTACTGATGAATCGACTTTACAAGAAGGACTTAACCGCTTATCTTTGTGAAATGTGTCGCACTGCGGCTCAAAACGAAGAATGAAAGCGCGATTGGTGGCTCCTATCAATACTTCCTTGACGAAAGGTGCCTGTCAAATGTATCCGAAAAAGGACCTAGGAATCACCATTTCGTCTTCCTTAATGTCCTCCGCTCAATGTGTCAGGGTAACTAAAAAGGCGTCCAATATTCTGTTTGCCATTAAAAGAACTTTCGAAGATATCGATAAGAAAATATTTGGAAAAATATACGGGATGTTTATTTGTTCAAACCTGAAATATGGAGTTCAGGCGTGGTGATCGTGGCTGAGAAAAGAATACAAAGTGCTGGAAAAAGTTCAAAGGAGGGCAACAAATGTCATGAAGGGTCTAAAGTCTTTATCCTACAAATGAGGGCTTGACGCTCTTAACCATTTCCCTCTTGACTACAAGCAGATTTGAGGCGATATCATGCAGACATACTGGCTCGTAAGGAATCAGGACTATGCTCTATATTTCGAAGAATTTTTTCAGTGGCCTCAACAGCTAACCTGCTTGGGAATTCTCTCAAACTTCAGGGAACTTTATCCCACCTGGATGTTCGTCGCCAATCGTTTTCACAGCGAGTTGTCGGTGCCTGGAACGAAATCCCAGAGAACATCATGCAGGCAAACACGACAGACACATTCAAACATAAACTGGATTTATATTTGCTTGAAAAATACCGTTCATTATTACAGGAAGGCACTGCTACATCACACAAAAGCTTTGCACATACATACGGATATCGGTGGTATCTATTATTTGAGATAGGTAATCTTATATCCTTCAGGATGACTGTGCTTACATCCCAGTATTACAAAACTATTTTCTTTCTATGTAACTATGTTACTCACTAATTTGAAGAAACGTGTATTTCAACTGCAATATTTTAGGTTATGTTCTTATATAGGGTCTTAAAAGGCAATGCCTATTACCCTTAAATATACTTAACAATTAGTCATCAAAACGCCGAGATCTTTTTGCGTTTCTGCTGATTGGGGTGGCATTACGTCCATGTGATAGGTACGTTTAGCAGGCACCTTGTGGTGATTTCCAAGATGTAATATGTTACGCTCGTTCGAGTTGAACGGCAGGAGCCGTCGATCGATCAACTCTTTAAAACGACTTCGTTTCGTCGACAGCAGTGAACATTGTGAGAATAAAATGTCTATTTATATACGCCCTGAGTGCTGCTGCTCTTCCCAGCAAATATGGGGACTGATGAGGAAAATTCATGTTTGTTTAGGGAATTTGCCTCCGGTACCCATTACTCTTAACTTGTACGGGAGTTACTGATGAGAAAAACTATCAAAAGAAGTTGTAGAGGCAATTTAAATAGCCCTCGTACTGTGGAATTAATAAAGGGTTTTGTCCAGCTTTACATCGGTTACAACCTTCATATCCATACAAATAAATAAATAAATGAGTTTTATTTTTAAGGCACTGAGGGCCCAAACATTTTCAACAGTGTACCGTGATATAAATAAATACAAAGTGGATAATTGATGTTCTGTGTGAACAACCATATGAGCAGCATAAATGAGTATTGTGGTAGGCACATCCGATTCACAACGATTCGTAATTTTTAAAACAATAGTCAGCAATCTTTGAAATATATGGTGAACTAGGAAAAAAGCAGCGGAAAAACTCATACGGTTAAATTGTGGGCAAAGTTCAGCGACCCCCAAATTTTAAAAAACATCGCAGAAAATACTGCTTCTCTAAAGAATTAATAACTAGACTTGATAGGATGGGCATGATGTAGTGACATAGGACCGTGACATTGATGACAACGTGCGAGGTTTCGGAACACTCTTTGTCGTGGGAGATATCATATAAAAGTCAGGGCTACTGTTTACAACCATCAGGTAGGGGAGGCAGTAGGAGCTCATCGTAGACAAAATGGAAGAAACGAAAAGGGAAAGTAGAGGTCACGAAGTCGTCACCAACATGCGACTTTGTTGACTGAATAACCCACTGACAAGGTGGCGAAAACAACAGAACCCGTTACGATCATCAACAGACCGCGGATACCATCTTCAGGGTTGCAAAAATGGAGGAACGTATCAAGGTTGTCGGTAGTTGGAAATGATGTTTGAAAGAGGAGGGGATGAAAAAGCGGCTGCGAAGCTTAGCTCTGCAGAGGATACTGTAAACATATTTAAAAACCAATGTAGTATCAGTGGAACCACCTCAAATATCTGGAGAACCCTTTTCAAAGCCCAAAATTTGCGAGTTTGAGAAGGAAACGGATGATAAGGACTTTGTATCTTCCAAAGTTAAATGCTTAGGTAGTTTGGTTTTGAAAACCGTCATTTAAGACGAAAATCTAATTTCGAGTGGAAGATTATTCAAGATGAAAGCATATTTGGAGGCAACAAAACGGAAAAGGTTAGTTATGAAGCTAAGGGCTGGGAAGAGTGGCATAAGGTCGATCAACCAGCGTGAGAGCTTTAATTCGTGAAAAATTTGGGCCAGAGTTAACGCTAAACAGGAAGCAGAGACCGGCTTCGAGTCTTCTGGCCCACAGAAATGTAATATTCGCTAACTGACATATGTCCGTATAAGAGATATTTGATCCAGAAAGAGAAAATAACATGCGATTATAAACACTCGGAAAATTTTCAATGCTACTGCGGCCAGGGGCGTTCATCAGCCTAAAAAGGGGACAGTAGTATTCTCGGATGGGAAGAACACATACGAAGAAGATTTTTAACTTTATTTCCAGGATAAAGAAATTATGGGATACAAAGCCCCATATACATGCAGCCTTTGAAGAAATTCGATCTGCATGACGCGATAATGCTAACTTATTCGTGTAACTTAGACCCAAGTCTCTTAGGAGTGATTGCTCTAAAAGTGGTCTATTCGGAAAACCTAAGGGTCCAGAAAGCTTGGTGGGGCCCAAACAGATGAAACTACTCTTAGATGGAGGAAATTTAATCTGCCAACTAGAGTTCCAACGTGGGAAGAGAAATAAATCAGGGTTGATTTCATCAACGCAACTATTGAAAATGTCCTTAGAAAATGAGTAAATGCACTTGAAATCATCAGCGTAAATAATATTTTTGAATTTTTTAGTATTATCGAACTTTCCTTTATGCATAGAATGAAGAGTAGAAGACTAAAAACCTGCTTTGAAAAAATTCACTCGCGATCGGCTGAGGCGTAGATTAGCTTTTACCTACTAAGAACTTCTGGCTGTGGATAGACAAGTAGGAACCAATTTGTTTATTTATTTATTGCCAGTTTACAAGCAAGGTCAACAGAGATATACTAAAGAGGGTCGATCTGACAGTGAAAAAACTCCTGATCGTTCTTTCAAGGAATTTCAGGAGAAAAAACTGAAGCTTAATGAACGATTAAATTGCAGGACAGGGAAGCGTTGACACAGGTGTATGGTGTAATACTTCTCCTTTCAGTGTTTTAGATACGGTATACTGCACCAGCAGGTATGTCAGCGAACGGCTGATCCCTTTCGACTGAGGAATAAGCCGATTATGAACTACAGAGCAGCAATATTGCCCTCAGCATGAAGCCTGGCACAGGATTAGTCTGCGAACACTATCAGGACAGAAGAGAGACTCCACAGAGTCAGCACCCGAAATTCGTGGAAGGTGTCCTGAATGTAGAAAACTAGGGAAAGCTCTCAAAAACAAAAGATAGATTTTCTGGATTTAAATACTTCTTGGTAGCTTATTCCAGATTGCTATAGCGTTTCTGAAAAAAACTGATGGTACCTAACGGTGCGTGCCAGAGGAAGAAATAAAAAGACATCACGATGACTTGTGTGCCGAGTGTGGTCGAGCTGCTCCAGAGTAGTAAGTGGGGTAAAGGTACAAGGGTTTGGCAGTTTAAACAGTAAATATATTCTTTCGGTAATCTGCGAAGTCACAACCGGTCGAGGTTAGTAAGCTCACAGCATTTATGGTAGGAGTGGTTTCGGTGTTCTGAAGAGAATACTATTTTAGTAAAGAAGGGCTGCACTGCGTCTATCTTCTTCTGTTCACTAGCGTGCAAATGGCTTAATAGAAACAAGCAGCATTCCAGACTAGGTCTGGCATACATTTAATAATGGCTGGTTCTAATATTGACGGCTTTAAAATTTATGAGAATGAACCCAATAGTTCGGGGTGCTTTCGAGACAATCAGGGCACAGTGCTCTGCCAGATTAAGACCACTAGAATATAATATGCTCAGATCCTTCATAATGTGCACATTTAGGTCGTGAACACCTATGCTTAACTGGGGTGCTAGACACCACCAACGAGTAAAGAGTAGTAATATATTAGAAAAACTTGGAGCCAACAGCTCTCTTCTACCGCGGTCAATTGTCAATAGTCCAAAGGCAAAAATATAAGTAATTGCTTAACATAGACACAGCTTTCTCCGCCATGGCCCTCGTGTCGATCATTCAGAATGTAAGCATAGCCTATAATAGAGAGTTCGGAGTTGGATACACAGGGTGTTGTCCATATCTCTGTAATTATTACAATGTCGCGGCAGTTGATGAAAACCATAGTCGGAGCAAAGGCAACAAATTAAGCAGAGATCTGGCATTTAGGACGAATATTTTAAGCGGGCACATTTTTGGTTTCCGAAACGGAACAGTTAGGCTGTCAGAGTGACTGCTTTCGGCCAAAGAAATGCTCTTTTCACTTGAACTATCTGTCCGTCCCTTATTTGGAGCTAAGCCTCGCCATTGGTTCTTCGTGTTTTCAGTTTTATTATTAATTGTCTCATTTTCATTCGCTCTTTCAGCCCGTGTTCCGGTTTGAAAGTAAACTTCAGAATGCAGACCCCTTTGGGTTGATTTTCTTGGTAGCATGCGGTGTTCCTGTGCTTCGTTTTCCAAGATAATTTTAATAAGTCTTGGTCGAGAATTTGAATCGAGTGTTGACAGAGCCTTCCCTTTTCTATATGCCTTGAGAATGAGGATGACCTGGCCGTCCGTTAGCAACATTTTGCATACAATTGGAGGAGATCCAAGTTATGTTAAACTCGCTCCTTTGGAAATATTTACGCTGACTCTGGGACCCCTTTTATGATTACATTATGTTTTCGACTCAATCGAGCGCCCGTTTGCAACTCAGTTCTTTCAAGTGAGTGAGTACTTGTTACCAGTTCACTTGGTCCACTAGGTTCATATGAACCGGGTGTTGGGCAGGCTGGAGCCGAATTGGTGCACGACTTGGTCTTCTTAGACCTTTTTCTCTTTGGCTTTACAAACTCGCCAACCTCTTCAACATTGCATGTTGGTGCAACGTCCAGCAGCGAGGTAGCGCTGGGTTGTAAGGCCGGATTATTGCTAATGCTGCCTAAGCTTCGTGATGATGGTGTGGAGCAAGGACTAGATGGAATACCCTGTCGAACTCGCGAACCGTCCTCTGGTTTACTGGGTTTGGTAAACGCGATAACTTTTATGTGTGTATTAGGTCAGCTTTAGGAGGCTATATGTGCATACGAATTTTGCTTTGCGGTAAGGTTTTTACGGACAGGAGTTTTTTTTAAACAGGTGCACAAGAAATAGATTTTTTAAGTTATTTCTTGCCTTAGCTTTCCTACCTTTTGCTCCATCCAAAGAATTTTTGCCTGAAGTATAGCGGGGAGTGCCGAACGCTTGCACGAATACACACTACAACGGGGTATTTGTAAGCGTGAGGCAAACCAACTACGAAGGAACTATTAGCTAACCATACTACAGAACTTTTTGGAGCATCACAAGATCCTCTACGGTTACATACACAATAGCCAAAGATATCGTTATCTGATTCCAGCGCTGTGGTTCCAAAACGGAGTACTGGAAACGGATGACCAAATGAAAGCCTCAGTCCTCTCTAGCTTTTTTCAGTCTGTATGTACCCATGAAAAATCCTCCTCCGATCCCCTACTCAGGGCATCTGCAACATTCGGGAAACGTTTTCACTAGAAAATAATCTTTACTTCTCGCCCACATTGGTAAGGATAGAATAACTTTGCATGAAGCCTGCCAAGTCGCCGGGTCCAGATAAAATTCATCCGCATGCCCTTGGAGAATTTGCCGATGTACTATGTGAACCGGTTTCGACGATATTCCAAAAATTCATGGAAGGGGGCGAACTACCGCAGGAATGTAAAACTGCCCTTATCTCCCCGTTACACAAAGTAGGGTTCAATCTGGAGTCGGAAATTTATCGTTCCATTAACTTGACCTGCATTTTGTGCATGGTCATGGAAAAACGATTTAATGGAGAACGAGGAAACTAGTCCGTGGATTGGAATGCCTACCCTACGAGGTCCGACTAGAAATACTTTAAAAATGTCATGTTCTTAAAGGCAATACAGCGGAGATATAATATTAGTCTTCAACCTTGTCAGAGGAGTTGATTGTGCTCTTAAAATGGCCTTTTTTAAATTGGCAAACATAAAAACTCTCCGAGGTCACCAATACAAACTGAAGAGAAACCACGCCAAAATTGAAGTGTGGGCCTACATCTTTTCCCACCGGGTGATTGAACAATGGAACAAACTGCCTACCTCATTTTTTTAGGCTGAAAGCGTTGAAATGTTTAAAGAAGACTTGATGAATTTTTACTTGATGGATATCTATTAAGTCGATACCAATGACCGATATAATATCAACAGATCACCATGTAACATATGTTCTTCTGCTCTAGATACTTCATTATAAACGCTAGCGTTTATCTGTAAATATGGTTTTCAAAGGCTCTGCCCATCTCCCTTATATATACTTAATTATAATGAAGTTTATAGAGTAGAAGAACATATTATCTACTGCACAGCATTGCTTTCGCTCTGGTCACTCCTATCTTACACATGGTCTTTACTCGCCGGAAAAAAAAGAAAAAAGCAATGGACGAAGGCCATCCAGTTGATTTCAGTTTCTTCGACTTCAAGGAGGCGTTTGAAAGTGTACCTTATCGGTGACTGGTGCAAATAATTTGGCAATTTCGTATCCATGGTAAAGTTTTTAAACGGATCAAAAGTTTCCTGCCACGCAGACTGCAGGAAGTACTTGTTGGCGGCACTGAATCCGAGTGTGTAACAGCAGAAAGTGGTGTTCCGCAGGGTTCAGTCTTAGATTCTCTTCTGTTCCTCATTTATATAAACGACTGGAATGATAATCTTGACCATGATGTCATCCTGTTTGCAGATGATATCAAAATTTGGAAAACAATAGCTCTGTTGAAGACGCGCAGAAACTTTAAGAAAACCTTGACAAATTGACGGTCTGGTCCAGCCAATGGCTTCTAACGTTTATTATACCCAAATGTGTAGTCTTACGCTTGGAATCTAGGAGAAGACCTTCCCCAAACGCCAGTACTACCTGAATGGAATTCCAATAAAAGAAGAAGATACGCGCAAACATCTAGGTATCTGGATAGGTTCTAACCTAATGCCCTCCGAACACTCTAAACGAGCCATCTAAAAGGCGACGAGCATCATGCACCGGATCAGTTTCGCTTTCATAGTCTTTCCTCCCAAACAGTTTTCGTGGATCTTCCGTACTTTCGTTAGACTGCATTTGGAATGCGGAATACCAGCATGGATACCGTGGATGAAGAAAGACAGTGATCCTGTCGAGCCGGTGTAAAGACGGGCGACAACATTGGTGGATGGTCTTTAGACCCTGTCCTATGCAGAAAGACTTACCAAGTTTACATGTTTCCTTTATCCTAAAGACAAATGAGATGTGACCTGCTATGGACATTCCGAATTATCCAAGGATATGCCTGTTCACTTAAATCCGAAGATTTCTTTGAGGTTACAAACATGAATCACCTGCGTGGTTAACCATATAAGGTCAAACGTGAATGTATACCATAGACCAGGGATAGTTTTCTTTAAGTCAGCGAGTGGTTTGACCATAGACCTCACTTCTAAGTGAAATAATGACATCGAATACTATGGGTATGTTTAAACGGCAGTTAGACTGCTTATTTTTGATAACCAAAGACGCTCACTGTAGGACCATCTTTAGCTAACCATTTATCTTACTTCATTATTTCAATGTATGTGAACCGTATCATTACACATTTGCTGCATTATGTTTAAGTGTATTTTATGTTTTCTGTATATACTTGCATTGGTAATTTAAATGGTACATAAATAGAGTCAACATGGGCTAACCCGTAATCCTCAAAATATACAATATAATTTCAAAACTATAAAATAAGTCAAGGAGGGGGGACCGGATGCCAAGGGCTTCCGGTTTTACTAGAAGACGTCTGTGTGGTATCTTTTCAAAGGCTTTGATCAGGTCAAAATAGATCACAACCACTGATTGCTACTCATTACGAAGGGAAGTGACGAGGTGTGCAAAAGCTAAGTGACACACTTCGTATGGTCTTTCAGGTAGAAAACCATGTTACGGGTCGCTTAAAGCTTATTTTCTTGGCAAAAGTCGAGAATTTGATTAAAAACAATTTTTTCATGAATTTTTGCTAGACCCAGGGTTTTTGGAACGCATCGATGATTATTTGCTTCCGAAGGAGATTCCGACTTGAAGACGGGGAGGATAATGAATGTAATCAATCAGTCAGAAAAGAATCCGTTTAAAACATTAACTGAGAATATGTGGCAAAGCAATCTGGGGAAGCTAGTCACTCTCTTGATAATTGAGTTTTTAATACCGTCAGTCCTCGAGAAGTGCTAGATTTTAGACGAATTATGCGCCTAAAAATTAATTCTAATGAGATCACAATAGTACTGATAACCCTGAAGGTGTATGGCTGAACCTTCGGAACCGGGTCCGATTCCATCGTAAGATATTTTGCAAAGAAAGCACTTAACCATTCTGCCTTGTCATAGTCTTCGAGAACGAAGTTTTTAACTTCATTATGTAATTAAGGCATTTCGAGGAGCACTGACGACGGAACGGTTAAGGAACAGATTTTGCAGAGCTTAGCTCGCCAAGTGCGCAGGATTCTCTCTGTCTGTCACGTGCAAGATGAATCTTAGAGGCTAAATGAAAAATATCTGTGATCCTTAGAAGCACAGATATCGAATTAGTAGATTTATTTATTTATTGCAAGTTAACAGTCAAGGTCAAAATAGATAGATAGTAGACGATCGAGCTTACAGTGAAAAAACTCCTGGTTGTTCTTTCAAGTCTTTTTAGGAAAAAACTGCAGCTTATTGAGTGATTAAAGTTCGGGACGGGGAAACGTTGACACAGGTGCACCGTGTAGTCCTTCGACATTGAGTATTATGGATCCAGTATTCTGCACCTGTAACAGGTGTGTCGACTGTTTAATAAGCTGATTACGGACCGCAGAGTCAGTGATATTGCCCTCAGCATGAAGCCTGGCACAGGATTCAGTCTGCGAACACTATCAGGACGGAAGAGAGACTCCACAGAGTCAGCACCTGAAATTCGTGGAAGGTGTCCTGAATGTAGAAAACTAGGGAAAGCTCTCTAAAACAAAAGATAGATTTTCTGAATTTAAATACTTCTTGGTAGCTTATTCCCGATTGCTATAGCGTTTACTGGAAAAAAAACTGACGGTATCTAACGGTGCGTGCCAGAGGAAAAAATAAAAAGACATCCTTATGACTTGCGTGCCGAGTGTGGTCGAGCTGCCTCAGAGTAGTCAGTGGGGTAAAGGTACAACGGTTTGACAGTTTAAACAGTAAATATAGTCTTTTCGGTAATCTACGAAGTCACAACCGGTTGAGGTTAGTAAGCTCACAGCATTTTTGGTAGGAGCGGTTTCGGTGTTCTGAAGAAAATACTATTTTAGTAAAGAAGGGCTGGACTGAGTCTATCTTCTTCCTTTCACTAGCGTGCAAATGGCTTAATGGAAACAAGCAGCATTCCAGACTAGGTCTGGCATACATGTAATAATGGCTGGTTCTAATATTGACGGTTTTAAAATTTATGAGAATGAACCCAATAGTTCGGGGTGCTTTCGAGACAATCAGGGCACAGTGCTCTGCCAGATTAAGACCACTAGAATATAATATGTTCAGATCCTTCATAATGTGCACATTAAGGTCGTGAACATCTATGCTTAACTGGGGTGATAGACACCACCAACGAGTAAAGATAAGTGATATATTAGAACAACTCGGAGCCAACCACTCTCTTCTACTGCAGTCAATTGTCAATAGTCCAATGGCAGAAATATAAGTGGTTGCTTAACATAGATACAGCTTTCTCCACCATGGCCCTCGTTTTGATCATTCAGAATGTAAGCAAAGCCTATAATAGAGAGTTCGGAGTTGGATACACAAGGTTTTGTCTATGTCTCTGTAATTATTACAATGTCGGGGCAGTGGATGAAAACCAGAGTCTGGATCAAAGGCAAGTGACCTGCCCCGATTGTGCACAATCGCTTAAAATCCTCAACGCCAAGGTAAGATTAAATTTTTATTATTTGAACATATTGGGCTATTTTTATTCAATTATCATCTCAATTTATAACATCTTTACTTCTGTACACTAACTCCCATGTTGTTTCATCAAACCGTCTTAATCCTCACATATTCATATGGCAGAAATATAACTGACGCAAAAGTAACCTTCGATAAACTAGATCTCTCAGCTCTCCTACGTCTGCAAAACTTTATTGACAAATATGAACATTTATTCACGATGCTCAACTCACTACTAGACTCAAAATCTTTTTGCAACCAGCTTAATAAGAGTACCACAAACAGAACCTATTATACACGTAGTCTCCTCAGAGGTCGCTGATAGGTTCACACGCAGGTTAAACGTCATTATCTGAAATATTCCCCATACGGTAAACCCAAAACCATCAATCCAACAACTCATACACTCTTGTGGTCTTAAAATCCGCATAGCTTCCACCAAGATTCTTAACTCCAGAAGCAAAAATAAGCCATGGTAAGTGGCCTTCTATTCACAGTCCGACGCTGATCTAATTCTACAAAACACTGAAATAAACCAAACTGTGCTTAACCGAAAATCCTTCATAGATTCAGACCTCACACCTATGGAAAGACGTGAACTTCAGGCCAAAGTCAAACAGCTCAAACAAGATGTTCGTCATACCGTCTCCTCAGTGGAACCTCAAGCAGACACTTCCAACGCTGCCAACTAGAATTCAAAGCGTATAACCCGGTATGATCAAAATAATAAACAAAGTGTCTCCTTAGCCAAACCTTTGGCAAGTTTATCTAATTGTTATTTTGACAATCATAATACCAATCGAATAACTGCTTCAAAAGTTAAGAGAGGAGGTCGGAATCAAACAAAACGAGCACCTCAAACTCTCTGGAACAGATTGATGACACACATTCTGAATCCAGTTACGTCGCAATATTAGATAGTAATATAAGTGTTACTACGACGCTGTAAAATGAATAAACCAGTAACAGAAAATGTCAACCGAGCAACTCATACAAATTCTGACATATGTGTCAATCACTTCAAGCTTAAAAGACAACCCTATTAGTCTCCCAGTTAGTGTTCCTACATAAAAAGCTTTATTAAGCACACCATTACTAACAAAAAGCCCCCAAAAATGTCAACCTAAGAAATATGAGTCTTACAAACTCTGCAAACTCTCATAAAACACGAAAAAGCTCTTATAATAACATCTCAACTTCCCCAGCTCCAACTGCATGGCATAGGAGTAAACAAACGCACTCTAACCTTTCAAACATCGTAGCAACTTATGGCAACCAAACCAGTTACCTAGGCCAGCAAACCATCCTAAAATTAACACCAGGTAGTTGCAATTACCGCCCAGTTAATCCTCCCCCCCAGATGGAGCATAACCTCTGTAGAAAGTTCTAACCACGTGTTCCACGCGCGTCCGTAGAATCGTCTAGAAAACTCGCCCCTAAAGGGGCGCGCGCGCGATTCTTCATCCTATTTATACGTCTAGCACTTAAACATGATTTATGTTTCTTATAAAGTTTTATAACATAACAATATAGTTTAAATGTTAATGTAAGGAAAATAAACCTAGCTTAAGTTTGTTCAAATTCATTTCCCTAACACAACTCAACCAATCATCACCGGTGGGATCCGACCTTGTCAATGGAGATGTTATAAATACGGCTGAGGAATGAAATCCTGGACCCCGTTTTCCGGCCGCACCTACGCCCAGGAACCATCTCTGCAGCCCGTCCGTCGCTCCTCCCGGATCTCAACTGAACAGCCATCCAACGGACTTAGATTATTTTTGTACCTAGGATCCTTTTTCCCTTTTAGTTTCTTACTGTACTTAGGTTACTAGTATATTGTACACATCCACGTCTTCCTTTCCTTCTGGGTCGCTGCTTGTAAGTCTCGGGCACGTTTCAAATTGGTGGCAGCGGTGTTCTTCTCAACATGGGCGATAATTCACTGGGAAAATTGGTCAAGGAGCTGCAGAAGCTCACCGTGCATTCTGCATCCCCGCCAGAGAGGCTGACTCGCGAAACAAATTTCGCTCGTTGGGAGGCGCGTTGCAAAGACTTCTCCAGGGTCTCGATGCAAGGGCACACAGTGGGGCCATCCTTGCATTTCTGGACGACGAGGTCTACGATCTCGCCCTTTCGGCAGAAATCTCGGCGGCCACAGCTCCCTCGGCTGTCCTCGATGGTCTTCGCGAAATCCTCGGAAGTTTTGAACACCCTTGGATCTTACAGGCGGATTTCCATCGCCGTTATCAACAGCCAGGGGAGTCGATCAACGACTTCCAGCAGGCCCTTCGGCTCCTGGGGCGGAGGGCTTTCCCAACACTGGATGCGAAGGCCCTGAGTACTCGGGTGCTTGAGCAACTGGTCGCTGGTGTTCATGATCCCCAAATCCGGAAGATTCTCTTGCGAGATCGACCTCCAACCCTCGAGAAAGCTCTTGCCCTGGCTCGGGAAGAGGAAGTCCTTCAGGCCGCCTGTGAACAACCATTGCGGTCGCTGTTCGGTGTCACAGCCGTCCAGCCCCACTCTTCCCGTGACGCCTCCACTCAGTCACCTCGGCAGCCTGGCTCTTGTGGCACTTCTTCCCGGCGAAGAAGCTGGCGTCGGCCCCAGACCCGACGACCACAAAGACCCCAAGCCCGCCGCACCATCGACGCCATTGATGCAAGCCCAGAACCTATTGACGGTGAGTACTACCTTGTTCCTGATACAGTTATTTCATGCTTAGGCACTACTAATTGTCCCTTAGTCCGAGGTTCTGTAGGTAACACAACTTTTTCCTGCTTAGTAGACTCTGGTGCTGGATGCTCGTTAGTACGTCAGCAGCCATTCCTAGAATTCCAGACTAAGATCCGGTATTGTGATAGGCCCAATTTCACCCTTCATACGGCAAACGGCGCTAATCTCAGGCATACTGGTCTGGTAGAATTTTCCTTGGATTTAGCTGGATTTAGTTTTACACATCAATTTATTGTCTCTCCAGACATAACTTGGGATTGTATTATTGGTGTTGATTTCTTGAATAAGTTTAAATGTTCCGTAGATTTCGGTAGGCGCCTTCTACACACAGCCTCTGTTAAGGTCCCCTTTCTTCCCCGTATTCCTAGACCTGCTAGGTTACCTGTGTGTACAGTTACCTATAATGCTAAGGAACTTATCCCAGCGCATCTTGATCAGACTAGTGCCAAGAGGTTAAGTGATTTAGTTGAAGAATTTAAAGACATATTCGACTGGGATGGGAGATCTACGGGTAGGACGAATGTGACGGAGCATTGCATTGACACGGGGGATGCACGACCCATCCGGGTCCCACCTAGGCGGCTTCCAGTCTTCTACCAGAATGAATTGGATGCCCTTATAAGCGATATGCTCAGCCGTAATATTATCAGGCCATCTCATTCTCCCTGGTCGTCACCGATAGTGCTTGTAAGGAAAAAAGACGGCTCAATGCGACTGTGCATTGACTATAGAAAACTTAACAGCGTAACCAAGAAAGATTCTTTTCCACTCCCGCGAATTGACGCGACGTTGGACACCCTCGCCGGTAATACCATATTTTCAACACTTGATTTAGCTTCTGGTTACTGGCAGGTTGAAGTAAGACCCGCTGACAGGGAAAAGACGGCTTTCGCTGTCCCCTCAGACCTCTATGAATTTGAGACAATGCCTTTCGGGTTGGAAAATGCCCCTAGCACCTTCCAGCGGTTGATGAATCAGGTTCTGTCTCAGTTGATTCCAAAAACGTGTCTTGTATACATGGACGACATTATCGTCCTTGGAAAGGATTTTAACAACCACCTTGAAAATCTGCGGTCTGTGTTCGAGAGCCTTAGACAAGCTGGTCTCACTTTAAAAGCCAAGCAAGTGCATCTTTATCAAGCCGCGCGTCAAGTTTTTTTAGGACATATCGTCTCTGCCAAAGGCATAGAGACCGACGATGAAAAGATAAGGCAAATCCGTGACTGGCCTACTCCCACAGACGTTTCCGAGGTTCGAAGTTTTTTAGGACTTGCCTCGTACTATCGGCGTTTTATCAAGGACTATGCGCATATTGCAAGCCCCCTTCATAAGCTGACGCAGAAAGATGTGAAATTTAAGTGGGCTGCTGACTGTGCTACCAGCTTCCAGACGCTAAAAGATAAGCTTTGCTCATCTCCGATTCTAGTTTTCCCTAACATCAGCTCTGATGCTGGAAAATTTGTGTTAGACACTGATGCTAGCGATAATGCAATAGGTGCTGTCCTCTCCCAGCAGCAACCCGACGGTACTGAACGTGTCATTCAGTATCTCAGTCGTTCGTTGACTAAGGCAGAACGTCGTTACTGCGTGACTCGCAAAGAAATGCTAGCATTAACATACTTTGTTGAAGAATGTCGGCCATACCTCCTATATCGGCCATTCATCGTGCGCACGGATCATAGTACTTTGACGTGGTTGCGGAACTTTAAGAATCCTGAGGGGCAAGTCGCTCGGTGGCAGGAAAAACTGGCGGAATACGAGTTCGAATGCGTGTTCCGGCCGGGTCGCCAGCACGGAAATTCCGATGCTCTCTCAAGGAAACCTTATCGCCCTCACGGTGAATGCCCGTCGTGCACTGATGTCACTATATCCGCTGTTGCCTTACAAACCGACCAGTGCCTACTCTGGGCTGCAGCTCAGAGAGACGATCCACACATATCTCCCATTTATAGCAGGAAGGTAAGCAACGCCAGACCCCTCAGCAAGTGAGAGCTAGCGGGCTATAGCTACGAAACGCGGTGTCTCCACAGCCTTTGGGACAAACTGTTCATAGAGAACGGTGTCCTTTTCTACCGTGACAGCGAACAGTATCCGAAACGCGTTGTGCTACCTCTTTCAATGGTGGACGAAGTAGTAGAAAGGATGCATGCAGAGCTGGGCCACTCCGGAATTCACAAAACCGAGTGGGCCCTTCGACGACGCTATTTTTTTGGCCAAACCAAAAAACGCGATATTCAGGACGTCATTCAATCATGCGAGTTCTGTTTTGGCTTCTAAGTCACCCAACCAAGCATTAAAAGCTCCCCTCCAGCCTATTAAAACAGGCTATCCTAATGAGAGGGTTGGGGTTGACCTTGTTGGGCCAATTGCACCTTCTGCTAAAGGGAATAAGTTCATCCTAGTCATGGTGGATTTCTTTACCAAAATGGCAGAAGCTGTGCCCCTGCCTGATGCGTCTGCGGCCACTGTGGCTAAAGCTATATTCAATTGTTGGGTCTGCCGTTGGGGAGCTCCGGACCAAATCCACTCGGATCGAGGGTCTTCATTCGAAAGCGCTGTTGTACTCGAGCTCTGTAAATTCCTAAAAAAATAAAGAAAAACACGTACTACGGCGTACCATCCCCAGGGTAATGGTCAAGTCGAAAGGACCAACAGAACCCTCCTTAACCTTTTGCGGGCTTTTATTGATAGAAGTGCCACACCCACCTGGGACGACGCTATACCAGCCTGCATGTTGGCCTACCGATCCACGGTAAATGCTACCGCACGCCATACACCATTCTTTCTCACGTGTGGTCGAGAGATGCAACTCCCTGAAGACCTTCATCTTCCGACTGCACATCGAATGGAAAACGTAGACACATACGCTTCACGCCTAAGGAGAACTCTACGAGTAGCATTCGAGGAAGCTCGCCTACATCTCCAAGAAGGACAGCAACAACAGAAAGCTTACTACGACCGCCTAGCGCATGGTACCCCATACCAGGCTGGGGATATCGTATGGATGCGAAATTTTGCAGCGTCTGCTGGGATACCACCGAAATTTAATCCAGCATGGGTCGGTCCTTATGTTGTTACTCGTGTTCTGTCAGACACTACTTGCCTCATCCGCCACCAAAATAGGCCGTATTCTGAGGAGTTCTCCGTTCATTTCAACCGCCTTAAGCCAGGATATCATGAAGGGGAGAATGCCGATCATTTGGAGATACATGCTAGCCCGTCTCAGCAGGATGATACTCAAATAGTTGAGCACTACCTAGAGGTTCCTCCGGAAGGGGGCGACGCACTGCCCGAGGTCTTCAACAATGAACAACAAGTTGAAAAACTTGTAGAGCTACCTCCTGAAGGCGGATCGGCTACCGAACTAGTTGATGCTGCTGAGGACAGCAGAGTCCTTTTATAGGAGGGAGCAATGTAGAAAGTTCTAACCACGTGTTACACGCGCGTCCGTAGAATCGTCTAGAAAACTCGCCCCTAAAGGGGCGCGCGCGCGATTCTTCATCCTATTTATACGTCTAGCACTTAAACATGATTTATGTTTCTTATAAAGTTTTATAACATAACAATATAGTTTAAATGTTAATGTAAGGAAAATAAACCTAGCTTAAGTTTGTTCAAATTCATTTCCCTAACACAACTCAACCAATCATCACCGGTGGGATCTGACCTTGTCAATGGAGATGTTATAAATACGGCTGAGGAATGAAATCCTGGACCCCCGTTTTCCGGCCGCACCTGCGCCCAGGAACCATCTCTGCAGCCCGTCCGTCGCTCCTCCCGGATCTCAACTGAACAGCCATCCAACGGACTTAGATTATTTTTTTACCTAGGATCCTTTTTCCCTTTTAGTTTCTTACTGTACTTTAGGTTACTAGTATATTGTACACATCCACGTCTTCCTTTCCTTCTGGGTCGCTGCTTGTAAGTCTCGGGCACGTTACACCTCTACACTCAACCCATGCACTCTAACACATGCACACAACCCATAGACTCAAATCCCACCACCCAATCAACGCAAACACTTACCAATTCATGCATATCTCACCATGCACATCACAATACATTCCGAAAGTTACACAATTCCCTTCCATTAGCCCACCGCACAATCAAAATACTTTTAAAAATCAGTTTTTTCACAACAGCTGGCCTCTTCCCTACCCAACATCCTAGGTATCGCCCTTATTAATGCCAGCTCGATTCTACATAAATACCACAGCTTAGGACATTCGTTGAAGCCTATAATCCCATTATAGTTTGTTCAAAGGGAAACATGGGTTAATGAATTAACATCGAATGCTTCACTATTTGTCCCAAACTATAATTTATATCGACAAGGCCGCATTCCATGATCATTTCACCACCCCTTTAGCTCCACAACTAATCGTTCTCAGTTTTTGCCTCCAAATATGCTTTCATCTGGAATAATATTCCACTGCAAATAAGGTTGTCATCTACATAAGCTATTTTCAAAAAAAGAAATTACGCAAACATTTAGCTTCGGAAGATATAAAGTCCTTATTGTCTGTTTCCTTCACAAACTCGCAAGTTTTGGATTTTGAAAAGGGACCTCCTGGTATTTGAGGCAGCTCCCTTGATATTATAATGGTCTCTTATTATATGTCCATCATCCTCTGCAGAGTCAATCTTATATTGGTCTCCTATTATATGTCCATCATCCTCTGCAGAGTCAATCTTTGCATTTACTTTTTGCCCACCCTCATCTTCAGTCTTTTCCGAGAATACTCATATTCGATTCTTCGAGATGGCGAATGCGTAACAGTGCACAAAGCATTCCGTTTAGGAAAAGCGGATGTTTCACATGAACTATCATCACCAAGGCCTCTTAAAATCATTCTTGAAAATGATGATCAGGCTTCACGCCTCCTAGAACGGAGAACGGCTTTCCGTAGCTCACACAGGGATGTGTTTTTTCAGCCGGATTACGAACCCAAGGAAAGGTGCAAAATGAGGATGCAGAGAGCAGAACTGAAGAGGAGGACCAAGCAGGGGGAAATGGTTCCAAATAAAGGACGGGGAAATAAAATTGATAAAGAGGTCTTTCTTATGGCAGACCCCGTACATAATCAACGTGGATTCTCGCCGAGACGGAGGACACTAAATACGATGTACCCAACTGTACAGAGCTTGAATAATACAAAGAAGTCGCTCCAGAACTCGGATGACGACCACTCATCAGAACACAGCGTCGGCGGGATGGACACCAGTTCATCTCGGAAAAAATGACAGACTCTTGTATTCAATCGCGCGAAATGCGCAGACGTCTTTATGGAGGAGTTACCCAGTCTAAATTGAGATGTTTGTATACCAATGCTCAGAGTCTCCTATCGAAAGTAGATGAACTCAAAGCATTAGTATCAGACCGAACCCCCGATATCATTGCCATTACGGAAACGTGGCTCAAAGCCGAAATCGTGGATAGCGAGGTTTCGATTGATGGATACCAACTTTTTCGAAAAAGACAGAGAAAAATAGAAAGGAAGGAGGAGTGGCCGTATATGTTAGGACAGGAATCTCGGCAGTCGAACGAGCACACTCCATTTTCCCTGAATATGAATTTCTCTGGATAAAGATAAAAAAGGATTGTTCACAGAACCTACAATTTTTGACGAACATTCCAAGTGCAGCTGATGAGTCCCTCCTACATTTGCTCAAGGAAGTAGCAAGCCACCAGGAGGTGCTTATTGCTGGAGATTTCAATGCACCTATAGTAGACTGGGTTAATCTGACAGTTGATGGTGCACCAACTTCCTTCGGCCACAAGCTAATGGATTTCACTCTCGACCAACCTCTGGTATAGAAGGTTCACATACCAACAAGATTTAGAGAGAACCAGAGAGCAAATTGCCTGGACCTTGTATTTACGAAGGACTTCTCTAGCATTGATGAAGTGTATTCTATTGCACCCCTCGGTAAGAGTGACCATAGTACGCTGATGTGGGATTACTCACTTTATTCTCAGTGCCAGAATGGAACGGAATGCAAGGGAAATATATGGAAGGCTGATTTTAACGCGATGAGGAAAGAACTGATGTCCATGAGATGGGATTGTTTGCTTAAAGGGAATCCGGAGGATGACTGGCGATCCTTTAAGACAGTCTCACTCGATCTGATTGAACACTTTTGTCCCGTGAAGGTGCAAAAAAGAAAAGTCGCCCCGCCTGGTTAACAAGAGAACTTAACAGGCAGCTAAAGAAGAAGAATAAAAAATGGAAGGTATTCAGGCAAACAGGGTCAGCAGAGCATCTCAAAGAATTTCGTCATCAAAGAAACGCTGTGAAAAAAATGATTCGTCAGGCAAGGAAGAACTTTGAATCAAGAATTATTCAACAGGCTGAATATAAACCAAAAACTTTTTATTCCATTATATCAATAGCCGACTAAAAAACAAGGACCCAGTAGCAGTACTCATGGATGGGAATGGTGTTGAAGTCGTTGAAAATTGCGACAAAGCCGAGTACTTAGGTCGGTTTTTTGCCTCGGTTTTCACTAGAGAACCGGAACTTCAGCTTGACCACGTCAACAGTGCTGTTATAGACGCCCGTCCAGTGCTTGAATATATAATCTTCCAGGAACCTCTCGTGGAACTAGAACTGCGAAATCTGAAAGAAGCGAAGTCATCTGGTCTGGACGATATACCGGCCAAGTTTTTGAAAGAACTGGCCAGCGAACTGTCCAAACCACTAGCGCATATATTTAATTCGTCATTTGAATCAGGGAAACTGCCATCCGAATGGAAGGCAGCAAATATATACCCCATATACAAGAGTGGTGCTCGATCTAATGTCAACAATTATCGGCCTGTCAGCCTAACCTCCATTTGCTGTAAAATAATGGAATCAATAATCAAGAAGACAACCATGAAGTTCCTTGAGGAAAACCAATTACTCTCAGATCTCCAGCATGGCTTCAGACAGAATCGCTCCTGTCTTTCTAGTTTATTACTCTCAACAGAGCAGTGGACTCGTGCACTGGACGAAAAATGGTAGGGTTGACGTCATATACACTGATTTCAAAGAAGGCGTTTGACAGTGTCCCACACAAACGTCTCATCTACAAATTATCTGAAATCGGCATAAGAGGAATGTTGCTGACATGGATCGCAGACTTTCTTACAGATAGATTGCAAACTGTGTGCGTCGATACCTCGAAGTCAACACCTACTCCGGTTCTAAGTGGTGTCCCCCAAGGCTCGGTATTAGGGCCGTTACTCTTCTTAGTGTACATCAACGACTGTGTCGACGACCTGGATTGCAGCGCCATCATGTTTGCAGATGATGTTAAATTGTGGAGGGTCATCAGATCTGATTTCGATAGGCACGCACTTCAAGAGGATCTCAACCGTCTTAGCAGCTGGTCTGCTCGTTGGCTCTTAAATTTTAACGTTGGGAAGTGTGTGGTCCTAAGACTGCGTACCAGAAGGACCAGTGAGGAGGATGATTCCTTCCAATACATTCTCAATGGGCAGCCCCTTTCAATTGTTGAGGAACAGAAGGACCTCGGTGTTCTAATACACTCCTCACTTAAACCATCTTCACAGTGTTTAAAGGCAGCAAAACGCGCTACACAGGTCTTATTTGCGCTCAGACGTGGGTTTGTGCAGATTGATAAGGAACTCTTCCGAAAAACCTACGGGGTATTTGTTCGATCTCACTTGAATATGCCATCCAGGCCTGGCGTCCGTGGTTTAAGAAGGATTATCTACAGCTGGAACGAGTGCAGGCGAGGGCTACGAAGATGGTCAAGAATCTTAGTAATCTGCCTTACGAAGCCAGACTGGTTGAACTTGATTTGTTTCCTCTAAATTACAGGCAACTACGCGGTGACCTCATCCAAACCTACCGGATTGTCAGAGGCCGCAATTGTGCCCTAGAATTTGCTGAATTCTTCGAATTGGCTGGGACGGAACATCTGCGGGTCATCCCTTTAAACTGCAGAGGAAGTTTGTCCACACGGAAGTCCGTCGGAACGCCTTTTCGCAGAGGGTCGTTGGAGCATGGAACGGACTCCCTGAGGATGTTGTCCTTTCAGAAACTGTTGATGCATTTAAATTCAAACTAGATACTCATTTTCTGAGAAACTATTGTCAATATAATGAAGATTGTGTAAACAGTGGCAGGTTGCGCCTGGCCCACACATATCGATGACCCTACATTTTCATTTGTCAGATATATCACTGTAAACATTTATACTATTGACATTTTTGCATATGAATAGGAGCTCAAGGGCGAAAGCCTACTTCCCTCAATAAAGTGACTTAAAGTGACTGAGGACTATCAGACACGACTTCTGTTAGAGGTTTCGCCCAGAGGTGGGATCCAGCACTTTGAAGATAGTGAAGAGCCGTCTGACTGCATCTTGACAGCAGTATCTGATATTGAGCCGCACCAGAGGTACCTCCCTCAAGCGATTGAAAATTGGACGGCGTCGTCTGCGTATCGGTCAGAGACTCGCTACGGTGCCTAGTAGCAGGTTCATCAGAGTCAATCGTTTTTATATCGGAACGAGTCAGAATTCAACAGCGACGTTTGCGACAGTCTGTCACTGACAATGTGTACCGACTGCACCAGAAGATAAAGCTCCAGATCAACTTTTAACTGGTTGAGGTCGAATACTTGCCAGGTGCTCATCTACGATCGATAGAACTATTGTCTACGACTGAAGTTGTCTCTTTCAATGGTGAAACTCAAAGACGAGTCCGACGATCACCCTAAATCATCGTTCATCATCGAGCGCGAAGATACTCAGTGGAGCCATAGTTTTTGATCCGATGAAGATCTTCGCTGACTTTGGGAACATCATTGAAAGCGACAATGGCGTTATGCTCGGGAAATTCGAACAGTCTCAAGATCGAACTGCCTCGAAGATATAGATGAGGAAAGCCAGTCAGAGTCAGTTTTCGTCATATTCAACCCGCCAAATGAATTTTATTCCAGCCCTCTTTGCTATAGGTAGCGCGTCTGATTCTCAAATTCGATTGTGAGCATTGAATTTTCACTCTTTTTGCCTTCAATTATCACTCATCTCCGAGGTCAATCGCGCAACAGGTATGGATGTGCGCAGTCTCGAGAGGTGAAAGAAAGTTTCGTCATTGCCAGATAAAATACCATTGCGCCGGACAGTTTTATGTTCAAAGATTTCGAGCGATGAGGATTTATCTCACCCTTGACGATACTTGTCAACGCTATGACCGCTCTTTTGTGACTTTTTCTCAATACGGTTTCTGTAAATCGCACTGGACTTTATCGTTAGCAATAGGTACTTCAGTCTATGCCTAGTTCCCTCAATAAACTGAATTGAATTGGATTGGAATTCACACATGTTCAATTCAATTCAATTCAATTTATTGAGGGAAATAGGCATGGGCCTTTGAGTACCCTATTTGTAACGTAAAAATTAAGTGCGGTATACAGAGAAACCGTGTGGGTTGCCAAAGGTACAAAAAGGCGGTCATAAAATTTGACAAGTGGTGCACGACTCTCGAGGGTTAAGATAAATGCCTCATCGCTCAGGCTCGTTGCGGAACATAAAACTGTCAAGGTTCCTTTTAAAGCTTTCCAGCGATGGTGACATCACAACGTCTTCAGGGAGGGCATTCCATGGTTTAACCACTCTGACAGAGAAGGAGAACTTGCGCACATCCAGTCTCGCCTGCTGGACACGCAGTTTCAATGGGTGACCTCGGAGATGGGTCGTGGTGGCAAATTCAAAGAAGTCCGAGAATTCCAGGCAACAATCCAATCCCTTCACAATGCGGAATGTCTGCAGGAGATCACCACGCATTTGCCTATAACTCAAAGGGAACAGATTAAGATTCATTAGGCGGGTGGGATATGGCAAGGAGCTTTGACTTCTAACCATTTTGGTGGCTTTCCTCTGGACTCTTTCGAGGCAGTTCTGATCTTGAACTGTCCAGGGTTTCCAGGCGTGCATAGCATATTCCAAATGTGGCCTAATGAATGTTCCAAAAGTCTTAGCGAAAAGATCTTCATCGAAATCCAAAAAGGCTCGTCTGATGGCATGCAACACCGAAATTGCCCTCTTCGCCACTTTCGAGCAGTGAGACGATGGTTTTAAGGTGGTGGTCGTCAGCACACCAAGGTCCTTTTGGGTTTCCACGTCTTTTAAGGCTTCACCGTTGAGAAAGTAACTTCTACTTTCGGCAGATCCAGATGGGTTGCCTAAGCGAAGTATTGTACACTTATCGACGTTGAACCGCAAAAGCCAATGATTCGACCACTCCTCCAACCGAGTTAGGTTGATCTGCAGTTTATCTTCGTCAGCAGGGCTCTGGATTACATTCCAGATTTTAATGTCGTCGGCAAACATTGCTGCTTCACAGTCGAGATTCCTGACACAATCGTTCACGTATATTAAAAACAGTATTGGCCCTAGTACTGAACCCTGAGGAACCCCACTCTCGACCGCAGCAGACCTTGACCTCTCTTGGCCGATGCACACAACCTGGCGCCGACCCACGAGGAAGTTTTCGATCCACTTGAGGAGGTTACCTCTGATTCCAATTCTTTCTAGCTTGTAAAGCAGTCTCTCGTGCGGCACAGTATCGAAGGCCTTTTGAAAGTCAATGAAGGCAATGTGAACCGCGTGTCTATCTTCAAGTGCTTGGGTCCACCTCTGGATCGAATACAGCAAATTCGTTGTGCATGATCTTCCTTTTCTGAACCCGTGTTGACAGCTTGATAACAAATTATGAGTCTCTAGGAATTTCACCAATTCGCTCTTGATGATCCTTTCCATAATCTTACCAAGGATGCATGTTAAGCTTATGGGCCTGTAGTTTGTCACTGACGCCCGGCTACCGCTTTTGTACAAGGGAATTATATGTGCCAGCTTCCAATCGAAAGGAAGTGTTCCGGAGTCAAAGGACTTTTGAAAGAGCACTGACAAAGGTGCGGAAAGTTCATTGGCGAGTTCTTTCAGAAGCTTGGGTGGAAGCTCGTCTGGTCCTGGGGATTTCGACTCTTTTAGTTCTTTTAATTCCTTTTGGATCAGAAATTCTGAGAATAGTATGTGGCTAATGCTTGCAGTCGGCGGGTTATCCACTGAGGGACGAAGGAACCTTGCCTCGTTTGTGAAGACTGAGCGGTAGAACTGTGAAAAGTACTCGGCTTTTTCCCTGTTTTCAGAAATTTCGACGCCCGCGGCAGTCTTAATCAGTGGTATTTGATGTTTATTCCTTGTACATCTACGGAGGTAACTGTATACTAACTTTGGATTCTGCGTTGCCTTTTGCAGCAAAGTCTTCTCAAATTCTCTTCGCGTTGTAAGAATAAGGCTTCTCATTTTGTTTCTCTGTGCTTTGTACTTATTAAAATAGGCGACTTGATTAGACTCGCGAGATTTTCTCCACAACTTGTGCTTCCTGTTTATTTCCCTTTTTAAGTTGCTGTCTAGCCACCCAGGACGCTTGCTGTGATGGACACTCGTTAGCGGGCAGTGGTTGTCAATAATTTGCAGAAGAACATTTCGGAAAGACTCCCAATCTTCGTTTATGGTGCTCGAAAATATTGAGGTCCAGTTGATGTGTGTTATATCTGCTCGCATCTGATGAAAGTTTCCTCGCCAAACGTTACGCCGTTTTTCCTCTATAGCAGGGGCAACGGAGAATAAGGAGTAGTCCCATATAAGCACCACGTGATCACTACGACCGAGCGGAGGCATTGAAATAATCTCGTCAATGCTGCCTGATGTTTTCGTGAAAACCAGGTCAAGACAGTTAGCCCTTTGTCCTTCACGTGTTCTGGTGGGGAAAGGGACATGCTGTGTGAGGAGTGCATTCAAGGTCTTTTTGCAGAAAAACATAATCAAAAAGTTGATTTCGGGCATGATGATTGAACAGTGCTCCAGTTAATTCCTGGTGCGTTGAAGTCACCCATAATCATTACATTAGGTCTACTGGAGAACTTTTTCTAATTGTTCCAACAAGTGGGTGTCCGCGACTCGGTCTATCCTAGGTGGCCGATAGACAATGAGGACATCTAGACATGGAGAGCCAAGAGCCTTGATGTTCAACCATATGGCTTCAGTGCTGCACGCAAACTTGCTCGTCTTGTCAGACACTATTAGCACGTCTTTCACATACACAATTATTCCACCACCCTGTCGGTTTTCTCTGTCCCTCCGATATATTTGGTACCCAGACAATGTTATTTCGCTATCTAGAATACTGCCGGACAGCCAGGTTTCGGTTACTGCTATCACATCCGGAGATACTTCGGCAAGGCAAATTTTTAACTCATCAAGTTTTTGATAAAAGGCTTTTGCGCATTTGTATACAAGCACTTCAATTTTGCGCCAACCAAATTTCCTGTTGCGTTTGTCAATTTTATGGGCCCAACTGCGTCTCCTCTAACGTCAAGGTCGTATGTCTTTTCCGTTTCGTGATGATTTTCGGTAACTCTGGTTTCTTTAGTGAGAACGCTGGGCGTTACGGAATCAGTTCTGACATCTCTTTGGGCAATTGGTTCCCTGATGGTTTTGGCGTTAGTGAGGTGGCTGCCGTTGTCCTCAGAACAATCGGTTGGTTCAATGGAAAATTCGTATTCTTTTGAACTACCTTCCCCTTGAAAATAGCCAACTTGTGTTCGCCAGCCTTCAGTCTTGATTGTAGTTCCAAGACAAGTTCCCGGCGTTTCAGCCTTTCCGCAGGGGAGTAGTCCGGTTGAAAAAAACCTCTTTATGCGAGTGACGTAGGTTAGTTTTTTTGGATAGGATCGCCTTGATTTGGTCTTTGCTCTCTAGCATTATTTTCAGCGGTCGCGGTCGCGGTCGTGTATTTTGAATGCGTTCTACGCCATGGCCTGTCGGCGATAGCTACTAATCCCGATGAGCTGCCGTCTATTATGCACCTAGAAGTCAAGCCCTCATAAATGCCTATTCTTTGGCTGTACGCAAGGCTCTATTTTTAATGATTTATGTATCCATTATCTAAAAAGCAGTGTTTTTTCTACTGTTAAAACTAATTAAACGATTTATGATAATTTTACATTTTCAAATGTTTTTCGAAGCTTGAACTTCCATTTGTGATAAATCGTAGGACAGGGAAAAATCCACAGCAGTTAAATTTTCTCAAAGCCACAGAATCATTATGTCCAGGTCGCTATATCCAAACTCGGGAGAATAAACAGACAAATCTTTAATAGTTTCCAAGCACCGTGTCTACTACACTGAGGTAGAGAAAAAAAACTCATAGGCTCAAATGACTTGAAATTCGAAACCAATTTCAAACGACGCGACCTTAAGCTTATATCGGTGAGGTCAAAAGCATGATAGGTACGAACGGAGCTATGCTTCTTCGAAGAGATAAGAGGAAGGCAACAGTGAATTAATGTACGGTTATCTTGGAAGAGACCTTTATTAAATCAATGAGGACGGGAGCAATGTCGTTTGTGAAAATCAGGTCTAAAATATGATTGTCCCTCGTTGGAAAGTGGACCAGCTGAGAACAGGTAGAAAAATTAATGGTATCTAGCAAAGGCTGAAAGCTGGGAGGACAAATGTTTGAAAACCAGTCCATTTCAGGACAATTAAATCTAACGGGATTATTATTATGTCTAAATTTGACTCCGAAACCAGTTAAAAATTTCATAAAGTTGCGAATTATCTTACGATGATGAATTAGGCGGGTTGTTTATGCATCCAAGAATTTCCATTTGCCGGGCAACAGGATAATAGATGCGAAGCAGTAATTAACAGCAAATGGCGTGGCAGCTAAATCGAAAGGGAGGTGCTTAAATGAAGTTTTAATATAGAGAATACAACCACCACCATGCTTATTAATGTGGTCCTGACGATAGAGATCCTGCTCGTCTATGGTAAGCAAAGAGTGAGAAATTAAGGGATGGGTCCAAGATTCAGGTGCAAATAAATCATCAAGCGTCAACTTGAAAGCAATGGCTCCAAGTTAAGTCATATTATTTATAACTGACCTAGCGTTAAGCAATATGAAATCTAGTGTAGTTCAATTAGTCAACCTAGGGTTACCGTTAATTTTAGATTAAATTGGAGGCAGGTAATTAAGTTGTAAGTTATTATTGTTTGGAGAGTAACTGCCAACTGTCCCAGGAAAATTGGTATGTGGAAAGGCTGAGAGGAATATCTTAAAGGTGTAGGAATATAACTTTCAGATATCGAAGTACCATCGAAGCTAAGACCGGGATATGTCTTTTTGTAGTTGAAAAAGGAATGGGGAGAAGCTAAACGGAATAAAGAGGCTGGTGAGATAGGGCAAGCAGCTAAAGGAATTAAGTGCTGGGAAATCGGGTCTAGTATATCGGCTAAAATTGTTATGATTATTTGCCTGTTGAAGAGGTTTTGTTAGTTTTGGAGAAGCCAGCATACGATTAGTTAGAACTGCGGTAGCTTGCTTTTTGGTTTGGGTTGGATTTAAGTCGTTCTGATGATCTGTCTTAGCTGATTTATTTGGGGGTATAATATGACCCATAAGGTTAATGGACGAGCTAGTTTGTGGAGGTTTGAATAATTTTCTTTAACTTGAGATGATAGCGTACTTTGTATGTTAAACACACTATTTATGCCGAGCGGCTTAGGAACTTTCACGGAGAGGGCTATAGACTTGTGTTTAAGAGGGATGCTGTCGGTCGTAGTGCTTCAGACGGGTAAGACGGTGTATGTGCTTTAGACGTGGTTGCGAAAATTATAAGTGGGCTTGCGACAGGGCTATTTTGGAGAATATCGGTTTCAATATAACGAATCAATTCACTTGTATGGCCTTTTTCATGCCATTTCAGCAGATTTAGCTAAGACTGATGGCACTGTAGTTGCCCAAAAGTGCACCCACCTCGTCTGTCAACCCCGTAGGTCCATTTATTTCCCCGAAAAATTGCTTGTTCTTCACACCAAGTACCAACGAATGCCCTGTCATTTACCCTGACAGTGGTCATTACGTTACTCGTCCACAGTAATTTACATTCCCACCCAGTTCAGACTTCCCACCAGCCAAGTTCAGTAGTTCTAACGTGAGTCAACCTAACTCCCTTGACCTCCATAGTTGACCTGGTTTCGCACCACTTAATCCTTAAGCAGCTTGCCCTCCCCACTAGTCGCTATCTTCCGTCTAGCCTTCCACCTTCCAAGTTAACTACCAAACAGCTTACCCCAGTTCTAACTCTTCTAGCATTTTGAAATCGGGAAATTGTATCCCTACGTGTTTTAGATCTTCCTGTCAGGTTTTTGCTACTGACTCTCCGTATGCCAATAGCTCTGAATCCATTGGCAGTTTCTGTTTATCAGATAAAAAACAACTTTCTACATACTTATTCACCTCCACATTCTTTTCTAGCTGATATTGACAAAAGCCATGCAGCTCACTGCACATTTAATATAATACTATTGAACGCAAAGTCGGTTATAAGCAAGATGGCCGAAATTAAAATCATTGATCTCGAAATGACGAAGGATATTATATACATAACCGACTCCTGAACACATCGCTTAATTTATGATTCCTCTCTTTTCATGGATGACTTTGTCTTCTACCACCAAGACTACATGAATGGGCGTCGGGGGTGGTTGACTTCTATATGCTTGAACTTCTTTAAACCACTTTGTATACGATCTGATTGTCCCTTAATTCTCTGGAAACTTCTGCATCGCATCCACTATTCATTAGATTTTTCTTTTTTAGAATTTACATTTGGTTAGCGACAGGAAGGTAATTTCGAAACTAACATTATTATCGAAATAAAATTATGACAATATGTGCGTTTAAAATTACAAATATGTTATAATTTTGGCAGCATTGTCCAGTTAAGGCAATGGTTAGCGATGTTTTGAAATTAAATGGGAACTAGAAAATAGGCAGTGAAAAAACTTCTACCTTGAAAATGGAGGCAGCGTTAAATGGACCTCCATTTTCAAAAAGATGGTAGGAGAAAAAGAACTGCTTAGAAAAATAGGGTAAAGGAGGAGAGTAGGCTAATACTGCAGTAATATTTCAGAATGAGGTAATGGAACGTCGACATGGTTCGTTCTTGATCACTAAGGCGCAGGAAACTAAATCTTGCAAACAGGCGTCAGTGGACGTGAGGCCTCCACATTTCAGGATCCAAAATTGAATTCTGATGCTGGTAAGTATTCAACGAAAATAGAGCATTATTGACTGTGTATGTCCAAATAACTGCCATCGTTTGAATGACCGGTGGTATAAGGAGACATCATAAGGATTTGACGGCGCCAAGCAGTGCCAAATCAATAAACCTATTTATTTTATTTATTTTATTTTTATCATGGTTCCGGGGGATTCGAGATAGAGAAAAATAGTTTCAAGAAGTTCCATTCAATTCTCAATGGTCCTTTCTCTGAGTCATGGAGAAAGCTGCTCGGAAAAGATGAGGAAATAAATGGTTAATACAATCAGTTTTAAGATAAATGTGCAGTCTTCGCTTGAATGCAGATAGACTTTTTAACGACCTTATCTCCATTGGCAAGTTATTACCAAGAAATCTATACCTAGAAGCAAGAATAGACAGCATTTAGATGTGGAGGATGCAGGAGGAAGTATAATTTGTGCTGAATTTCTTAGGTTTTAAAGAAGACTAACGTAGGTAATGACAGAAAGCTTGGGGAGATTCGCGCTATTATTAAGTCGAAAAAGGAGACAAAAATCTGCTTCCAGTCCCCTGAGCCAAAGGAATTTTAGCCTCGTCAGTTGGCATCTAGTGGAGTAGGATGTATTTGAAAGTGTCAGATACAGGAGTTTTTTGTGAAACGTCTTTGGACATTTTCGATTTTTGAACGACTAGATTCGTTCATTTAACCAAAGAAACGACAGCAAAATTCAAGAATGGGAAGCACAAATGTAGGATAAAGTCTTAGCTTAATTTCCGAAAGGTTGAAATTATAAAAGATAAAACCACAAATCTGAGCAGCTTTGGCCGTAATTCTATCGGCGTGAGGCGAAAGATAAAGGTCACTTTAAGTCATATTATTGAGGGAATAAGGCTTTCGTCCTTGAGATCCCTATTCACATTCAAAAATCGCAATAGAATAAACGTTTACAGCAATAAATCTGACAAATTAAAATGTAAGATCATCGATATGTGTGAACCAGGTGCAAGCTGCCGCTATTGTGACAATCTTCATTATCTGTACAATAGTTTCTCAGTAAATGAGTATCTAGTTTGCATTTACATGTCAAAAAGTTTCTGAAAGAACCACCTCTTCAGGGAGCCCGTTACATGCTCCAAATATCCTCTGCGAAAAGGCCATCCAACGGTTGTCCGTGTGGACAAACTTACTCTGCAGTTTAAAGAGATGACCCCGCAGATGGTCCGTCCCAGCCAATTTGAAGAATTCAGCAAATTCGAGGGCACATCCACGGTCTCTGACTATCCGGTAGGTTTGGATGAGCCCACTGCGTATTTGCCTGTAATTGAGAGGAAACAAATCAAGTTCAACCAATCTGGCTTCGTAAGACAGATGACTAAGTTTCTTGACCATCTTCTTAGCCCTCGACTGCATTCGTTCCAGTTCTAGGCAATACTTTTCAAACCACGGATGCCAGACCTATTCGGCCTTATCCAAATGAGATCGAATTAATGTCCCGTCGTTTGCTCTGAAAAGTTCCTTTTCAATCGGCGGAATCCTCGTCTGAAAAAAATTTATCCCGTGTCATGCGTTTAGCTGCCTTTAGACTCTGTGAAGATGGTTTGAGTAAGGATTTTATTAGAACACCGAGGTCCTTCTGTTCTACAACATTTGAAAGAAGCTACCCATTGAGAAGGTATTGATAGGGATCATCTTCCGCACTGGTCCTTCTACTATGAAATGTCGGGATCACACAGCTCCCAATGTTAAAATGTAAGAGCCACCGAGCAGACCAGCTGCTAAGACGGTTGAGACTCTCTTGATGTGCGCGCCAATCGGTATCAGATCTGATGGCCCTCCGCTATTTAACATTATCTGCAAACATGACGGCACTGCAACTCAGGTCGTCAACACAGTCGTTGATGAAGACTAAGAAGAATAACGGCCCTAAGACGGAGATTGGTGAACACCACTTAGAACCAGTGTAGGCATTGACTTCGAGGTATCGATGAACACAGTTTGCAATCTTCCTGTAAGAAAATATGCAATTTATGTTAGCAGCATTCCTCTTATTCCAATTTCAGATAATTTATAGATAAGAAGTTTGTGTGGGACATTATCAAACACTTTCTTAAAATCAGTGTTGACGACGTCAACCCTACCATCGTCATCCAATTCGCGAGTCCACTGCTCTGTTGAGAGCAATACACTCGAAAGATAAGAGTGATTCTGTCTGAAGCCATGCTGGAGCTCCAAGAGTAATCGGTTTTCCTGTTGAAACTTCATGGTCGCCTTCTTAATTATTGATTCCATTATTTTACAGCAAATGGGGTAAGGCTGTAGGGCCAATAATTGTTGACCTTAGATCAAGCCCCACGCTCGTATATGGGGTTAACATTTGCTCCTTCCATTCGGATGGCAGTCTCCCTGATTCAAATGATAAATATATGCACTAGTGGTTTAGATAGGTCACCCGCCAGTTCTTTCAAGAACTTTGCTGGTAAATCGTCCGGACCTGATGACTATACTTCTTGGATATTTTGCAGTTCTTGTTACACGAGAGGTTCGGAGAGAGGATGCATTCAAGCACTGGACCGGCGTCTACAACAGCACTGTTGATATTGTCAAGCTGAAGCTCAGTTTCTGTAGTGAATACCGAGGGAAATAACTAACCCAAGTGCTCGGTTTTTTTCACCATTTTCAACGAATTCTACACCATTCCCATCCATAAGTTTTGCGACTGTGTTCTTGTTTTTCAATCGACTATTAATATAATGGAATTAAATTTTAGGCTTATTTACAGCCTGCTGGATAATTCTTGATTCATAGTTCTTCCTTGCCTGGTGGATCATTTGTTTGACAGCATTTCGTTAGCGACGAAATTCCTCGAGATGTTCTGCTGACCCTGTTCCCCTGAATACCTTCCATTTTTATTTTTCTTCTTTAACTGCCTGTTAAGTTCTCTTGTTAACCCGGCAGGATGACTGGTATTTTTGTACCTTCACTGGACAATCGTGCTCAATCAGATTACGGGAAATCGTCTTAAACGATCGCCAGTCATCCTTTGAATTCCCTTTGAACAAACAATCCCATTTCACGGACATCACTTCTTGCTTCGTCACTTTAAATCAGCCTTTCATATACTTCGCTTGCCTTCCATACTCTTTTGGTGTTGAAAATAATGTGAGTAATCCCACAGCAGCGTACCATGGTCACTCTTACTGAGGGGTGAAATAGAATACACTAAATCAATATTAGAGAAGTCCTTTTTTAATATTAGGTCCAGGCAATTGGCTCTCTGGTTCTCTATATGTTTCATTGGTGCTTTAACCTTCTGTGCCAGAGGTTGGTCCAGCGTGAGATCCATTAGCTTGCAGCTGAAGGAAGTTGGCGCACCGTCAACTGTTAGATTAACCCAATCTACTGTAGGTGCATTGAAATCTCCAGCAATAAGCACCTCCTGGTGACTAACTACTCCCTTGACCAAATAAAGGAGTGATTCATTAGCTGCACTTGAAATTTTTCGTGGTCTGTAGATCGTCAAGAATTGTAGATTTTGTGAGCAATCATTTTTTATCTTTATCCAGAGAAATTCATATTCACGGAAGAGGGCGTGTGCTCGTTTGACTGCCAAGGTTCCTGTCCTTACGTATGCAGCCACTACAGCTCCCTGTCTATTTTCTCGGTCTCTTTGATAGAGTTGGTATTCATCTATCGCAACCTCGCTATCCGAGATTTCGACTTTGAGCCACGTTTCCGCAATGGCAATAACATTCGGGTTTCATTCTGTGACAAGTGCCTTGAGTACATGTTTTTTTCGAAAGGAGACTCTGAGCCTTGGTGTAAAAACATCTCAATTTAGACTGGGTAACACCTTCATATAGACTTCTGCTTATTTCTTGCGATTAAATGCCAGAATCTGTCAGTGCTTCATGAGATGAACTTATGTCCATCTCGCCCAGACTGAGGTTTGATGAGTAGCTGTCAACCGAGTTCTTGAGTGCCTTTTTTATACGAGCTCTGTACAGTTGAGTACATCGTATTTAGTGTCCTTCGTCTCGGTGAGAACCAGCCTTGATGAGGTCTGCCACAAGAAAAACCTCTTCATCACTTTTATATCCCATCCCTTATTTGGAGCCATTTTTCCCCCATTTTCGGTTCTCTTCTTCATTTTTGCCCTCAGCATCCTATTTTTGTGCCTTTCCGTTGGTTCGTAATCCGACTGAAAAAACACATCCCGGTGTGAACTACGGAGGGGCTTTCTCCGTTTTAGGAGGCCTGAAGCCTAAACATCATTTTCAAAAATAATTTTAAGTGACCTCGGTGATGATAGTTCGTGTGAAATACTCGCTTTTGATAAACGGAATACATTGTGCACGGTAACGCATTCACCATGTTAAAAAATCAAAATTGAGTATGCTCGTAAATATTGAGGTCATGTTCTACCCTTTCCTTTGCAATAAGAGAAGTGGACTCGGGAGCCCTTTAATAACGAGTTTGTGTTTTCGGTTGAAATGTCTTATTGGTGACTTAATCTTCTGATTTGTTGATATGCCATCAGCATCAGAAGAAATGCTACGCTGGTCAACGATGCTATTTTCATCAGTACAAGCAACGATTCCTACAGTTAATGGCTACGGTTAAATGCTGCTTTTTAGACTTAATTATCCACTGTTAGGTAACTCTATAAAATGAATAAGGGGTTCTCTGTTATTTGTTTTTTATTGGGTGCTATGTGAGCTATGTCAGTTTAATTTACAATGTATTAAAAAAAACATTCCCACCTGCGACTTGAGCCAAATGAAGAAATATTTACAGCATTTAGTTTGTGTTTATAATAAGTAGTCGGGTACGAATCATGAGCAAGCAGGGAAAACGCTTTTAAATTGTGGGTGATATCAGTGGGATTTGTTTGGTTTTAACAAACAAATATTGTGCATGGGATTAAAAAATATACAGAAAGTGCAGGAATTTCGTGCAGCTGAAAAGAATATGCACATTAGAAACGATCTTCGTCAAGCGGAAACTCCTACACCAGATGAGGCTATTTACACAGCCCATTCGCTGCATATGCTATTGTAATTACTATCAGATGACTGTAGAAACAACTGCAAAAGTGGCAAGCCAGGAGGAAGCCACCAAAATCTTTCAAATTTCGCCAAGGATCGAAGAGAATGGGTGGCATCAGAAGTCGAAGGGGTCGTGTAAGCGCGGGTAGATGCAACTTTAATACTAACTTGTGACCGAACAAACCATCAGCAAAGCGGCGAAAGATATGAACTCTCCGTGGTCTTCAAACAGTCGTTTAGGGAAGAAATGAGAGGCAGAAGTAAAAAGCATCAAAGTCTATTGTTGTATAAAGTAACATCAGTCCATTAGCTAATTATTTAAGAAAGTTGCCATTCACTTTCCCGGTTCCACAGGAAAAAAACGAAAATACGAAAAGATTGCTTTCTTTTATGCTATATTTTTACAAATGAATTTTGATCCAAAGATTTTAATTTTTGATTGTTCTAGTCCGTCTGTTTTCCAACTATTCCCTCAAGTTGGATACCATATTTCTCGTCCTGCATTTTTGGAAACTTACGGTTTGTCTGTCGAATACTCAAATTCTTTATTTCAGGTGAATAACCGACTACATTCTGTTAGAGTGTACACAATTTATTAAGTTTTGCTTCAATCCAGAATACACTGCGTGCATGTAATAATAACGCACGGATAGACAGCTCTTTTAATGAGCTCAAACGCAGGAGGGCGTACTGAAATTACTGGTCCTTCTGTCGACTAATTGAAGTTACTGGATGTGTTCAATTTTGTTTGCTGCAAGATAAGATTAGTATTGGTTACCTATACCAATCACTGAAACGGAATTCTTTGACTCCATGTGAACTGTGCCTATTTGCCCGTCCTTATTTTATATTTCTCAAATACCTACTCACCTGTAGTAAACACTATCTGAATGACCACTGACTCTAGAGAAGTTCCTATGGTAATGCAAGAACCTTCATTCTTGAAATTTATGTTTAGCCACTTCAACACCCGGCTTCTAAGGAGCACTTCATTCCCGTTTATTCCAACTTTATCATTGGCGGTATTGCGGGGTGTTGCGCAAAAACAACCATCGCACCCCTTGATCGTGCCAAAATCAATTTCCAAAGTGGGTTTTTAGCCTTCATTCATGCACTTAATTTTAGCATCTGAGATGTATTTAACGTGAAAGCCTTGTTTCGATTTCTGAGGGAATCATACAAGTTCCACGGTTTTTTCAGTCTCTGGCGGGGTAATTCGGCAACACTGACTCGCATTTTCCCCTATGCTGCTGTGCAGTACTCTGTCCACGAAAGAGCCAAATCCGTGCTAGGAATTCATGAAATGGACCTTTCGCACATGTATGATTATTATTCTTTGAAGACTATTTTATAAATTTTAAGCATGTTTCTACCGTTACGTTAGAAATTATCTGACCCAAGATGCTTAGCTTATCCGTCTGCAGCTGTTTCTGATGAGTGCTCTTATTTTGCTGATGCCCATTTTCAGTATTATTTTTTTGTCAGTATTTTTGCTATTCGATTTAGTTTTTAACGTAAATTGAGATATTTACTATTGCCGAATTCGGAAACAATATCGCACATTACCATGCATGCATGCTACGCTTATAAACTGCTTTCTACGTTTAAAAGTAGTTGCGACCGGTTTTCTGCCGTTGAAGGAAAGCGTGTTATTATCATTGTAATACAATATAGGTAAAACATTAATTCAATTGATATCGCCCCTTTTTATTGGATATTTGCAAATTCTGAATGGAATATTTTCTACTGAGCATGTTTTAAATTTTTCCCTTCTCCGTTAGCGTAGTGGGATTCCAGCTGATTTGTTTAATAAAAATGTTACCCATGTAAGTGGCCGTTTGGTGAATTTATTGTATGAAGAATGATTGCCAATGGGGATCTTCGCGGTCCAAATAGGGTGGATTATAGGTCTCGCATCCTCTAAATGACCTGTGAGTCTCTGAATTAGTCTTAGATCATGCCAACCGGAGCCTCAGTGCTTATTTTACGATCAATGTTTGTCATGTTTGAAAAGGTAAGGTCGTACATAATATCCGCAGCCTTGGTGTGGTCCATCCTGGTAACTGCCACCTCGGCACCTCACGCTCTTAGAAAAGTGCCGGCTTGTTTAGCCAATCGGACTTGCTTCGCGGAGGAGTTTTCATTTAAGTCTCAGGTACGAGACATGCTGTCGCATTTGCCCTTCAGGGTAGGTCAGTCGGGGTTATCATTCGCACATTAGTTCCTGGAGGTGTGTCCTCCGTTAACTCATTTAATGTGTCGGTGGAGACAACAACCTGACGCCATATTCCTCCTTTTTTATTCTATGACTTGTCCGAGAATGAAGCTATAGACAAAATGTTCGTAGAATAGATTCCGCACGATCTGCCTGGATAGAGAGTGGGGACACCGCACGTTGGCGAAACAACCGGCGGGGAGTGCAGCGCTGTCCGTAACTGCAGGGGAGGGCCACGGGAGTGCTGAAGCGGGAGAACGAGAGCGAGAACGTTGCGGGAAGGGGTGTCAACTGTTACGAGGTAGTGACGCCGGCTGTCTTCACCAATGCATGATTACACCTCCATCCCAGATCCCGCCAAAAGTGTTTTCAGGCCATTTGAACAATCCGGTCGGTTCTGGTGGTCGTTACAGTGTAAAGTCCTATTTGCAAATCCCTTAATATGGATATGCATTTGCTTGTCCTCACTTCTTTCTATGTTTGACTTATCATGTAACAAGGATGTTGGCTATCATCCTTTGTATTTTGAAGGTCTCTTTCCAGCGTTCGGATTCGTCGGTTTGTGGCTGGATGTTGTGCCGGAACAAGCTCCGTCGCGACAACTTATCCTCTCGATTTGGCACGTGCTCGGATGGCTGTGACGCAACGTGTCAAGTAAGTTGTCCATTGTGATAATACTTATGCTTTCTTCTCCCCTCCCAAAAAAAACTCGCTGTGGCCTATGGCGTGTGTAATTCAGGCTGCATCGCGTTTGTATGAGCCCTTGATTACTGTCACACATGCTTGTGACACTCTGAGGCTGATGACAGGGAGGGCGCTGCGTCCAGTCTCATCGGCAGTCGGACGAATGCCTCTGACAGGCTAGGACATGTAGGAGAGAGGTGAGAGAGTTAGATCAGTACTGAAATGCTCTTCTTGATGGCAATTCAACACATTGCTCACTAGGGAAAATTTAGCATGCATAAAACTATCACACCACACAATTTAGTCTTCCGACATGATAACTTGCCTATCCTTTTGAATGAGGATCGTACCGTAGTGCCTCCTCGAGATGATATTTATGTTAACTTCACTGCTCTTGGATCGGAACCTGTGTTGGGCACGCTTTGGAAAATTTCCTCTCTTTATATCATTCACTGCGCTCTACCTCACCCATTTTTGGTTAGACTCGGACAAAGCACTCGTGTCTGAAACAGCGTGAGGTAGGCGTCACACCGTTCTGATTCTGATCTTATCGTCCACTTCCTCACCGTAAACAATAGACTGCGCCTTTAAATTACCACGAAATATTGGTAATCGAAGTTCATAAAATGTTCAATTGATAGGATAACTCGGTCTTTCTCGGAACCGAGATCAAAACTGCAATTATTCGTTCTTACTACGGCCTTTATTGTATTCCTATTGTGAAAGACTTATTTGAAGTCTTGTTCGTGTGGGTTTAGACACAAGACCGTGTGTTATAAGCTTAGATGGGACTTCAATCATCTTAACTGATGCACTGGGCCCATCTCCAGACTATGAAGTTTTCGTTTCCATCAGAACTTGTGTGTACAAGAACGTGAGGTCACCGCCTCACAGTGCAGTAGCAATGGGCATCAAACGGCTCCTACTTTTGGCCACAGTATATGTAAATATTGTTCGTTAGACCTAAAGTTGTATTTTGTTAGCTCGCATGCTGGAATTGTAAACATTTTTAGCGTTGAAGCTGTTTATTTACACATCTAACACCGCTTAAATCTGGAATGTGCGTGGATTTGCTCAAGGAATATTATCTAATTGCGAGAAAAACACTGGACATATGCTGCGAAGATAGGGTAATTAACCACTGATTCTGGCCTTTCGTTATGCTGTTTTCATTGCTCTGAAAGTTATATGCACTGATCACGACGAAGTCGACGACGGCGACGAAAAATAAATCAGAAATTGCAATTTTGTTATCCCTTGCAATTTTGGTCCTACCTCGTGGCACACTTGTTTCGCGACAGTTCGACCGTCGCTAAGGACGATATCTACTGCATGCCGTTTCCATACTGACTCGCAAGGAAATTTGTTTATAGTGAGGCGGACTTGTGCAGAATCTGCCGCAAATTTTCCTTCCTGAGCCACTTTGCTCTGGTGACGACAATTTCGAGATGATGGCAGGTGCCTGCGCATGCAGTAGGCCAACTACGTTAGCAGTTCGTCTACGAAATTCACACCCGACTTGGTCCTGACTACAAGTAGTAGTCTACAATAAGGTCTGCTCAAATCTCACATGGTTCAGTGCTATAACAGTCACGTGAAGAAAGAACCATTTCCGCATGACTCCCAGTCTTGAGAATGAGAGTTAATCCGTCAGTTTACAATCTTCGGAGCGCGTCATGCTAGCTTCAGGTGTTTTGGGTACATTTGGTTTAGAAATGTTATCAAGATTGTCGGTCTTTCAGTTTACAGAGGCATCACAAAAGAGTTGACGATCACACCACGACCCTTTTGATGTTTGTGTGTGCTAAGAAGTTTTGCACCAGTAAGTAAAATGCATCACACACCTTAACGTTAACCTCCTTTGTTCTTCACACGCGCCTGTGGACGTAAAAAGGGCGCGACAGCTAATGCATCCGTAAACGCGTTCTCAGAAGAAAATAGCAAATGGTTTAGCCTGAAGTCCCACAATATATATGAGGCCTAACCTTGAGCGATTACATAAGAGAGACTGTTTCACGCCGAGCGTCAGCGTACCGGGTCTCTGTCATGGCATCCTTCGCACGAGCTTTGATTTGTCAAGAAGCTGAAGTACAGCGGTGTCACTTTTGACAGTCCTCCTTTTTTCGTCCTCTACTTCGCCTCTATTTTCTTTCATCTCTGGGTTATTGTTTATAAAATAGTTTTCGCTGCACCTTTTGCTCTCCTGAAGACTGAATGTTCTCTCTCTCTCTCTCTCTCTCTCTCTCTCTCTCTCTCTCTCTCTCTCTCTCTCTCTCTCTCTCTCTCTCTCTCTCTCTCTCTCTCTCTCTCTCTCTCTCTCTCTCTCTCTCTCTCTCTCTCTCTCTCTCTCTCTCTCTCTCTCTCTCTCTCTCTCTCTCTCTCTCTCTCTCTCTCTCTCTCTCTCTCCCTCTCTCAAAACGACTGTCCGCTAAGATTTATCTCTTCCATGGAATATAATATCACCTAAGTAGGTTCCTTACAGATTTTTAGCAATATTTTCACGAATGACGGACGAATTCTCCAACAGAAAACCATCGTTTCACTGCATTTGACCTACTCCGACCCAGCATTCATGCATATCGGGGCTGTGACCACACCTCGGGGTTTTTTATTTCTGAAAGTACGTTTAACTTCTGCAGTGAGCAGGTGGAGCTACTGTGCACATTTAACACATGTGTGCCTATCCAACAGAGGCCGTTGGCTGATTGCACTTTGTCGACTTTTCAAATGACGTGGATGTGAACGTGTTGTAGTCCTGCTCCGCCTGCCTACCCCCAACGGCGTCAGCGCTCAGTCACAACATTTTCGTCTATTAGCACGCTGAGTCTGCATGTTAATTTACCATCGCACACTTTTTTCAACTCTCATCATCTTTTTTCTCTTTTTCCTTTCTGCAGGTACGCGAACCTGGTCGATGTCCTGCGGTCAGTGTACCGCGAGGAGGGCATTCGTTCCCTGTATCGCGGTTTCGCGCCGGCCCTTCTTGGCAGCATACCTTACTCCGGCGTTGCGTTCTTTACCTTTGAGACACTCAAGGAGTGGAGATTGAGTAGGACAGGTTTTTTAAATCCATCCGTCTAACTGCTTTTGTCGTTAACTTTTTCAAAATTCAGTGCACATCGATAGCCAAAAAAACTCGGCATTTCCCCTCATTTCCCCTCCTCCGGCAACACATGCGGAACAAGAACTGCTCGTAATGTCTGGTGGCCTTATGCTAAATTCCAGGTAAGGGTATGTTTTGGTTTGGGATACGGTTGAGGTTTGGTTAGAGTTAGGGTTAGGACACCCGTGTGCCCCCTAAAGGGACCATACTGTGGAGCATACGATGGACATCGTCGGATTACGACAGTCTGAGTTGCGTGTGGGGGGGGGGTCTTTCCTATCCCAGTGTCCTGTCAGAGGAGGGTGGGATCATTTATGAGAATAAATTCCCCACTTTCATCTCAGTCGGGCCTAGCCGTCCGCTCAACTGACGTTGAAAATGTAGTACCAAAGATCTACATTATGGAACAAGAACCCAAAGACGCTCGGAATTCTTTTGACAGCTTTTTTCTGTGATCGGTTTAGATAAGAAGTATGAACTTCGGTCGGGGGGGGAGAACTCGCGCGGACTTGATGCTGTATTTTCCTTCTAGCTGAGAAAATTCTCTTTCCATTGTTTTGGAAGCTCCATGGTAGAACTCCACAGATGGTCGCCTAGCAATGGGCAATTAGGAACAAGGAATGCCGACAGAGACAAGTGCGACTGTGTTAACATCTCTGGTTCCTCCAGTCCCGCCGTTGAGTGATGGCTGAGTGTTGATGCTGCTAAACCCGCAAATCGTTAGTTTAGTCTCCGTTGTGTTTGTCAGGATTCTCGAAAATACAATCGAAATTGTGAAAGGCGTCTTCGACTAGGAAGGATTACTTATATGGGGTTGTAATATTAGTTATCTTGCAGCATAGTGCCGAAATATTTCACTCATGCCCCAAAAGCCACCTTTCGGATGCATTTCCTTTCGACCAACCACACTTAATAAAAAAATGAATACTTATGTGATGTGACTTTTTCAAATCGATTTTCCATTTCCTTATATATTTGATAGAAACCGTGCTCAACATACCTCTTTTTTATGCGCGTACTTGGCAGCAACTTATGTCTTCAAATTTTACACTAAAAAATCTAGGTTGAAAAGGATTTCTTAAAATTTCCGAATAATGTTAAGCCTGATCTGCCGTTGCATTTGTGCTTACGGTTTGCAGTCTGCAAGTTTTATTCTTCCCATGTATTGAAATCATGCACTCCACTTTGTCAGTAAGATGGATACCATATAGGACTGAAACGTTTTCACTGGATATGGACCATTTTGTATGGTTCCGAAGAAGCATTAATAAACTATTTGAATGGACATTTCATCGACTTAAAAATCGCATAGTTACTGACTGTTCTAAAAAATGAAATATGCCCTTCCTTCAATCGCTAAATGTCAATCAGACGTGAGTTGCCGCCAAATGAATATTTTGACTATGTTTTCTGTAAAATATATTTGGAGTTATAAAGGCATCAAAAATCAATAAGAATAATTAGTACGTAATTAGTAAGTAGTCAGTTTTTACCGAGTGTGGTTTTTAAAGGCAACCGAAAGTAAGTATATTCAAAAAGCCGCATCTTGGCATGACTGACTCGTCTTGGGATTATGCCGCACTATAATTAGTATGCGTTTATGATAGCTTACCGATCGCTAACGGAACTTACTCGTTCCATTCTACGTTGGAGCTCATTCTCGAGCCCCGCCAGCAGTCGCACAGCGGCCAGTATCATAGATTATGATTGCTGACAATGACAAGTAAGCCTGTATTTCTTGTACTCGCCCGCAATCATAACATTACAACCCACATAAGTAATCCTTTCTAATCAAAAAGGCATTTCAGAGCTTCGGTTAACATTTCATTGGATTTGTCACTGAGTGTAATTATGGAGTAGGTGTGGGCGCATCACCCCTTAAGCCTATCCAACGTCTAGAATGATTAAATGGGAGAGGCTTTTTGCATTATTGCGCCGACTCGGGGATCTGACTTCCAGAGCCCCGAACCGTCCGGATTCGACTCGTAAATTGCTCGCCTTACCTGCGCTAAATGCAATAGCGCTTATTACTGACGGTTGAAGCCGGCAGCATTCTGACATACGTCGCCTTTCCGTCTAATTTTCCAGCGCAGACCGAGCATTCAGCGTGGATTCCAAGTTAAGTTTAACCACTACGACTACTACTACTTCTACTACCTACTATTACGTCTACAACTATTACTACTTCTATTACTACTATTGTGAATACTACTACCGCTACTGGGAACTGTTTTGGTCGTTTTGGCCTATTTCCTGTCATCAGTTAGTATTACTTCAACCCCTGCTCTTGAAGCCTTGAGAGTTGTGCCAACGTACAACTGATTATCAATCCTTTGAGTCAAGTTTTCAACCAGTAGAACCACACGCCCACGTCTTGTGAAGTGAAATTGGGTATATTTAGTCAAACTAAGTTGGCGTTTTGCTGTTTTAAGAGGAACGTGCCCACTGACGCTCAAGGCTAGTGTCTTCATAGCGTCTTCACTACGGCAGCCAGTTAAGAAAATCGTGTGGCGGCTAGGGTATTGGACTCGCCTCAACTCCCACATTCCTCAGTCCTGATTAACAGTAGAGGACGGAAATAAACAGAAAGAGCGATTTACTCCACACAGCAATTGGGCTGCCGTCGCAGGCAGCAGTGACCACAGACCTAGTCATGGCATTCGCCAACAGTATTAATTCATGTGTGAGAATGATCCTCTGCTGTCGACTTAATGGGAGAAAATTAAATAGCCCTGGGTCCTCATCTGGCTGCGTTGGGGCACGTAAGGTTTTGGCTCTTGTGTGTATTCTGTAGCGCAGTCAGTCAAACCCATAGCTCAGCAAGTCTGAAAGCGTTCATTTAGAAGGTAGATGAATGCAACCAAAGCTTTTGAGCTGTTTGACAGTCGGTCACAATAGAATACTGAAAGTGCCTTTGAGACTTAAACAACCATTTCGCGCTTATTTACGTCGGTTTTTCGGCACACTCTAGCTTCGACCCTGAGATTCGAACCTCGGTTGGTTGATTACTGATGCTCCAAGGCAAAGTGAAATTGGCATGTTCCGCCCGGCAATTCGGGTTTGTGAAGTTGCACTGCCATGTGACTTTCGAATCATGGAGGAGAACTAACTCTGCACTCGCTGATAACTCCGTCTCACTTAAGTGCTGTAGCACCCTTATCGGTGCGTTACGCTGTGTTATGGCCAAAAGCTGCGTCAACAGCGTCCGAGTGACGATAATGATGTTTTCTGGTGTGCACTTATGTTCCTTCAAAGGGGTCACCAACGGCGACTTACGCACGTGCAATTTTCGGAGTCTTTCAGGCCACGGTTGCTCGTGCTGCTTAAACAAGTCATATCTGATCAACTTTTGGCTTATTAGTCGTAGTCCTTCGTTTTTTTCGTACTACTGGGTTGGAAAAAGGACCTTCATGTCCTGAACCAATGGCGAGATATGCAGATTCAACCGGTTAATGAACATAGAGTAACTTGGTATGTTTTATCGATGGCAGCCGAAATGAATATTGCTGGCTTACTTGTCTTCAGTAGTGCAGTCATATCCCAACTGGAGCAAGCCGTCCTCCATCTCGCAGCCAGGTCAAGTCAGTAAATGTCACTTCCATGTGACATGAAAGGGTTTTCAGCTGCGCCTTGCTGCGATGCTTGCCAGGAGCGGTACCAAGGAGGTTTATACTCGGGACACTAAAGGCTGATAGTAGTTAACAATATAGGAAGTGTCGATCGACCTCTCTCGGCCGGGCGTATTCCTGCGCCTCTGTTTTCTTCGGCGTACGTTAACTTACTACTACTGGTGTAAACAGTCCCCTTAGCCTTCTTTACGTGACACCCTTCCCTCCTCCCTCCACCGATTCATGCCAAGAGACTAGCTTTGGGTAGTAATCGGGAAAAAAGCAGACTCTATAACAGAAACAAAAACTTTGTTCTCTTGTCGTTTCGATTCCAATCACTCATCATTAAAAACCAGCGAGCAAACAAATGTGTTGGTTTTCTGTGCTAACTTATTGCGTAATCAAGCGGTCCGACTTGTGTATATCCTAATAGATTCCTTGTCAGGTCGGCATATTTACATTGTGAACTTGCAACTGGGTCCTTAATCGCACAAGAGCAGTCAGGTTGTCGGATTTTCGTAGTCCGTTGCAGTTTGAGCAGAATGAGAATGTGTGTGTGAGGGGGTAGAGGTCAGCTTACGATTTGGAACCCGATGGTCTGTCTTCGCCACCGTCATTGACCCCTACTGTCTCATCGGCATTCGCTTGACTACCTTCGTGTCCACACGGTCACCAACTTGGTGTTTGGATAGGAAACCATCTGCACGTAGTTTTAATCGACGTGAACGCGGTCCTTACTGTTTAACCCAAAATTGCTCCTCCTCCTCCTCCTCCTCGTTATTATTATAATTTCTGGACGGAAGCAACCAATGCTCTCAAGGGCCACAACTCTCCTGCCGTCCAAAAATCCAGCCCACATGTACCCCGTTTTGCAGCGTTTGTGTGAGGCAGTTTGGTAGAGTGGTACTTTGATGTAGTCTGAATTTAAAGATAGACGTCTGCTTCCACCTCTCCCAGCAGTCGTTGCGTCGTTATACCGCTGTGGCTTACGTCCGTTTAATTTTTAACCCAGAAATAAGCATCGACTTCTTCACATCAAACATGTTCTTCTTTTTAGTCGTTCCAACATCGAGACACGAGTAATTGTCTCCCGTAGAGTCTCCACCACAAGTACGGGAAGTTGATCTTAACAACATTTAATAGGTTCTTATTTTCGTTCCTTGAATTTTCGAAGCCGATAGTGCGTATCAGATATGAATGCTCGGAGCAGATTTTATTTCAGACTTCACTCTTGTGGCTTTGACTTCAATGTACGGAATGCAATTGCTCTCGCGTCAGCCTTTCGCATATTGCACGCTTCTCCCGTCGTTGAGTGTATAGCAAAATAATATGTTGGATATTCATACATATGTGCACATTGTAAAATTATCATCCCAATATATTTATGCAGAAACGGAATAACTTTACCTGCGTAAATTTTCAAGTCTTTTGCTCCAGACGATTGAGAAATTCCGGAAAAAAATATTAGATTTCGAATTCTTCATGTCGTTTTTTTCGTACAAGGTTGTCTAAACGACCCCAACGATAAGCCAGGTAAGCGCGAGGTAATGGCGTAGAGGGCCAACCAAGCACACCTTTCTGTTAAGCAGTGCATTTCTGAATGTCGTTTAGGTAGGCAGTCAGGCCCATTTGACAGTCGAGGAGGGAAATTTGTGTTTGTACCGAGAACACTCAAGTTGTATGCGGAGCTTAATTGTGATCGTTTGTTGCAGAACGCCGGAAAGCGCCGGAGGGCGGTGCTGGCAAGACGCCGTTGAAATTGCGGCCCATGGAGAACCTCTTCTGTGGTGCGACCGCCGGAATCCTTGGACAAACCTGTTCCTATCCTTTGGACATTGTTCGGCGACGAATGCAGACTGCCGCTGTCACCGGTAAGTTTCTCTCTGTCAATCGTGCATCTCCTTTTAAAACACTGCTGTGTCTATGTGCTTCCGAATGGTTGCTCTCACTCCTAGATGGCGCCGTTGGATCAGATCTAACCTGGGCTAAAGTCTAGGGGTGACATATGACAGAAATAACCTTAGTATCATCTCAGGCGCTTTGTCCGATCTCATCTGCTGTGCTAGCGACGAAAGAGTGAAGTCGCCCCTTGCGTAACGTTTTCCTTTTGATAATGAATCTGATGTGTCCTTGAACTCACGCCTCACCTTAAATTTTGTAGCTTGGTTGGGTGAAAATTCACGTGATAACTCGGTCCTGGCGTTGGAAAGCCATACTGCTAATCTTCCGTACTCTAGTGTAGGTACTGTGGCAAGACTCTCGGATACAATACTCGCAGTGGGTAAAATCTAGTTCATGTGGACACCGTGAAGGACTTGTTTAATGAACTTGGACAAAGTTCCTGGCCAAGTACTACTTCTGTGTCAGTTGTAGTCACTTTGACTGAACATTAGACGATAACTCGAACCCTGACAACAACTCGTTTCATTTGCAAGTCATCGGCGTTGAGCAAAAGTGTATCTGCCGTTTCATGATAGGGGAGGGGCCGGGGTACTTCGGTTGGTCCAGTAGACGTAGATGTCTTGGCCTTCGTCGTACCGTCGTTCATCTATAACCGGATGACACCATCATTTTTTTACCCGAGGTATACTATAGGATGTCTTAAAAGGCGAGCTAGAGTTTTTGTACACTGACAGTCGCATCACATTCCATCGCAGTAGCAGCACTCCAGTAACCACCTCGACTGGGCCAGACGAGAGCAACCGGTGCGTCTATCCTTCATGAGACACTCCTAGTCTCATAATGGCCTGCATTACGGTTGCTGTACTCCGCAAACTCAGCAAGACCATTCGATCAAACTGTAGATTTTTTCTTGCTGTTTTCCACTATCGTCCATTCATCGATGTTGTGATTTGTATAATAGCTAGTTGCGCTGGCCGAACACATAAGACATCTCGACCGTCGTGTTCGAAGCTGTCCACCGTGTGCCCCACAGCAAGGGGTCGTAGAAACGGTGAATTGCGCGTGATTTAGTTTATTTGTGATAGTAGACTGGTGCAGCATCTACCGCACTCTCCGGCCTAGGCTCGACGCCATAACCGATTCAAGGAGACTGAAGGCGAGAGAGGGTGCAGGTGATTGGCGCGGTGTTAACTGGCACATAGGCGTGCCACTCCTCCATGTAGGGCATTTTTTATGGGTTTGCAGCCGCAATAAGGTCTGCCGTTCATTGATCTACCTCCCTTATTGGTCTAGTACACTCGCCGCGTGGTCCGTTGTAAGGGTACACCTGAGCGCCTAAGGTATGCAATGATCGAGCAACCTCTTTTTACCTCAAAAGATGTCAAGCTGGCTTGGTTTTCATAAAGGTTAACTTAAAACTATCCCGTATTTCCCTTAGACGGATTACATTTTCGGTAGAATATCTATTCAGCGCCTCTTTTGACTTGGTCGCCATTGTCCTCTTGACGCTGCACGCCATTACGCCTGTAGTTTATCTGTACTTGTGCCTTCCATCACTTTGGAAAAGGCTTCTTGTCCGTTCATTGTCCGTACTAGAGTGACAGGAATCGGAGAACATTATTCTCATTTCGTCAACGTTACGACGTACCTGGTATATTTTATGGGGACGAGGTTTTGTGTGGCACGCGTGGACTTGTTGCTAATTTTGTCAGTACCTGCACCCGATATTGTATCCGGCCTTCTTGACTGTATTTTCACCGAGCCCAGACAGATGAGGGAGTACAGAGCGCGGTAGATGCTGCGCAGGTATACTACCACTTTAAACTAATTCACGCGCAATTCAGTGCTGCTTTTCTCGTCCCGCGGGGTCCCTGGTGGACGTCAATAGCAGTGGTTGAAATATCAGACCCTGTGACGTATTTATACCGGTTCGAAGTACACCTCTTTCGAACTTCACTGGCTGCACGTGTGAGCGTCTCTTCCTTCGGAGAACAACGAGTAACTACTGCTAGTGTCGATGCCTTCAGTGTGTTCGGTGTTGCATTTATGCTGTGCGAATCGAACTTACTAGGTTTTCGTCTTTAAAGTTTTAAAATACTCGTACGGTGGCCCAGTGGTTTGTGTCTTAAGAAGGAGACTTAACTTCAAGAGCATTACCCCCCAACTGGTGATGCTCCGAGCGTGTCCTCGCGTGTACGTTTTGCATTCTCCACAAATAGAATTCAATATGAAAAATCGTGAAACCTGATGTCATTATTCCTTACGGTGCTTCCGTAGAAACAGGACAATAGCCACTACTAACCTGGGAGCGGGGTGGGGGAACGGAACAGTAGTGGCTTATGCGTGCATATGCGAGCCTTGCCTCCTGCCGTACACACGCTTGTAGCACTCGGCAAAGGAAGGCGCCCTCCACGTGAGCCACTATGTCCACTCTCAGCAGTCAACTGACAGGCTTGGACACGTCACTGGTGTTTGAGGAGGTATGCGCGGGGTACAACCGACGGTGTGGAACCCATACTCGTGCCACCTTAAAACATGTCATACGCGCTGATAGTCTTGACTTTAAAGACTGTCAGCTTGAGGGACGGCTCATCTCTCATTTGGGACGAAGGTCAAGCAGCAGTGGCTTCTTACTATCGCCTGTATGACTATCAGTTGTGTGTGATCTGGAAGGTGCTTCTGTTTGAAGTCCAGTTCGTGTGATGTTTGGGGTTCAGATCGTGTGTGACACGCGTAGACGGAATGTTTATCATGGTCAACCTCTGCGCAACCGCGCACATCCGGGTTTTTTTTAATTTGCCTTTTCACTGGATCGCGATCAGCTTGAGAATAAGGAGTGAGGTAAGTGCATCGCAAGCCTGCTCAAATATAAACAAATTCAGGCATAGTTTACCTCTGTGTCCACGTCGTAAACAATGGTGAACCTTTTCGCTTGTCAAGTCCCTCGGCATTTAAACTAACTATTATAATGGATGGGTCCCGTAGGGCCGGAACTGTCCTGTAAAGGGGAGGAACCGGACTGACCTCTCAATGCTTGCCCGTTACACCGTCACCCGCCTCCTCCCTCGCCCCCCACCCTCCAACAAAGCTCATGCGATGAAAGAGTACTTGAAGGTGGGCAAAGAATGATCGTTGATCGCTGTGATCTTGCACTCCCGAACACCTTGTCTCTTTCTTGAACAGGGCGTATAAACCGGTTACTGAGCCTCCATGGAGCTCATAGCTCTTCACAGTTTTCGTAGAAATTGTGCTAGAGGAAGTTGAGAATCACACTGTTCAAGAATATAACCCAACTCTTTCTTGTCCATACAACTTACGAATGGCAACGTTTGTTATAACCGTTTAGGCCACTTCCATGTTTGAGGAAGATTCTCTTCAGGGAGGCCTCATATATTCACAGTTTGGTTTTCGGCCTTGTCTTACACCAATCCCAGAGATTTGAACGAAATCGGACAATTATTATGCCCGGCTGGGTAACTTGGCAATCGATTTGGTTGAATGTTTGACTCGGAGTGAGTATCCACTATTCTGGGCGTTTTCCGTTTCCACCTAGACAGACCGCGAAACCAGTGTCAGTCATCTTTATTTTGAAGTACCTCTCTCTCTCTCAAGCTCACTTCTGCCGCTTTCTCGTTTAGTTTTAGAAAAAATCGCACTTCATTTCTGCTCAAATTCTTGTCAGCACGGCAGCATCAGACGCATAAAAAATACCTGTAATGCGCAGACCACAACCGAAGTCGTCTATCAGGCCTGTGACAGAATGCAGCCCTAACAGATGCCACGGGCGACTGCAAAGTAGTCCTTCTCCTGGCTTTTCATAGGACTTCCTGGTCCCGATCCTGCGACACTAGGCTCGTATCTAGTGCTGCGATTTCAGTGTCATGTTGTCATGCGCCATGACAGACTACAGGGAATTCTGTCAGACAGAGTCAAAAGAAGAAGCACAACATTCCTGGAAGAAATATGAGCGGGCTGACGGAGCGTACAGGGGAATTTCATGACGCACTTTCGAGGAAGAAAGGTCAGGCCGATAAACTTCTTCCAGTGGTCGCATCTTCTTCTTCTGAAGCAAGAAGTGTTTATCGACATACTGTAACCGCGGCTAAAAGTTGGAATTATTCCATTCTGTCCTCCCGTTGCGGTGAGGGGTGAGGTGAACTACCGCAAACGATTGTGGCAATGTCAATGAAACTAATTGAATAATGACCTAACGACGACGACATCACCACCGCTGTTGACAATAGTTACCGCGTGTGCTTCAATAATGCGTCGTTAAGACTGCCCTGTATGGCCGAATAAACGGGAAAAGTGAAAAGAAACCGTACAAAATGCATGCGGCTTTGCGCCAAATTCCAAGGAGATTATGTTTAGAATTAAGGTGAGCGTTATAGTTAAGGGTTAGAATTAGGGTTAAGGTCATGAGTAGGCTATGAGTTAAGGTTATTATCGTGTTAACTGTAGGTTTGAGGTTTAGAGTAGGGCTATTGTTAAGATTAAGGCGTCAGTTTAGTTTTACGTTAGGGTTAGTTTTAGCGTTAAGACACTGGAATATTTACCCTTCCTAAGATTTACCACAAGGCCACCTATTTTTATGCGGGTGGGACGGCCATACAAGCCATCCTTTCCAGTGCGGCTTATTCGGCTGTGTAATGAGCCAGCTTTAGATTTCCATTCCAACGTAGTCATCGCCAGATACCTTGCGTTACTCTTCATTTTTTCTATCGCCTCAATGGCCTTTTCGCCATCAACACATCTCACTTGATGAACACACACGCTCCAGCACTTGTCATTGATACAGGCGCGGGCGTGAGGTGGGTATTAGCGAGGTCGTTAATCATGTTCTAAATAGGTTCTCAGCCGAAATTGTTGCAGATACCTACGCGGTGACGACCCAGCGCCCCTTAATAGGTGACACGATATGTCAAAAACAGAAGCGGTGTTAACTGTGAGGGGTTTATTCTTCGTTCGGACTTTTAAGTGGCGGGTTCGGCTTCCCATATACAGCGACAGGAGAGTCGCGCAGAGCTCTCATGCTATGTTGCACTTTGTCTGATGTGTAGATCGTCCATGCCGATTGTGGGTATGTGAATCGAAGGACCTCTGCTTCGCTGTGATCTGTGTCGCCCTCATCCTCGTTAGCCATAACGATAAGTGCTGAGATATCCTATGGAGGTTCAAACAGGTCCCTCAGCGTGGATCCGATTGTAACACAACCAGCGCTGATCCGAACGCATTCCTTTGACTCCGTGCTCGCAATTGGTTGATACATTAAGCAACCTCGCTGCTTACGTCAAACCGAAAATTCCATTCGCTAATAAGGATGTAACCGAAGCCTCTGAAGGGGTTGAGCATCGACACCGAAATATGTATTCTACCGGTTGACGAGGGCCAGTTCACTATTGTTCTTGACAAGGCGAATTAATAAAACCAATCTCTGATTCGCCTGAACAATCAATTGTCTTTAGAGTTCGGAAGTCACTGGTTGCCAGCGCGTAAAAACTCGTTGCAGCACGCCGGATGAGATCAAACTCCTTTGAGAGCTATTGGTTATCACCATGGAAATCACACACGATCACACATCAAGATAGGCACAATAAGCTTAGATGCCCACTAGTTGCTCATTCAACCATCGTATAAACTTGACCCTCTTTTTGTTTTTTTTTCAAATGTACTCTGCGTAGGACACAGTGCAGGCGTGAAACAATCGGGGTCGCCAATTATCGCCCCGACCAACGAAGGCGAGGTCGATACAGGTCACGGTGAAAAGGGGGGGGGACGGCGGTTCAGATCCGCTGTTGGCATTGGTGAGCTACCCATCGGGCGAAATATGCTGTCTACTGACTGTTGTGCGCACCAGTGTCCAATCTCTGAAATTGGGTAGCCGAAGCATTACAATAAAAAAGCAACCCCAGTGAACGCCATTCCATTTTTGTCCTACAACCTGCGAATCGCAGTTCCACTACTGTTGATACGCCTAGTCAGTTCATCTGGTTCCGGCAGGATATGCACTCTTGTCGAATTTTTCTTTCGTATCGCCACGACTTGTCCTTGTGGGAAATGTGTAGGCCCTGATGCTCGTGCTGAGTTTCCCCCTACGAAAGAGGACACCTCCTATTATTCAACCGTCTTTTTTTATGTGTTTTTTTTATGGCGAAGGTTACTTCAGTATGGTCTTTTGGGTTGCCTCTGTGAAACCAGCATATAAAGTAGATTGCTGAACTCATTAAATGTCTTTATCAGAATTTGAGGTAGTAGCAGGGCAGGCATTTTAAGATGTTAGTTCTGTTTGTTGCATTAAATTGCTGCACAAATAATAATAATAATAATAATAATAGAGTTCACTTCACATCTGTTTATTGATAGGAAAATGGGGCTACATGAGGCAAAAAGCTACGGATTGAAGCATTTTGATTTTGTGCAGTACTATGAATGAACATTAATACAAGCCGGAAAAATTTGGAATATATCCCTTCGGAGGACGGAAAATTTTGTTATGTTTTCAAGAAAATCAGGTGATCACGTTTTTTTCGGAAAAAATGAGGGTACAATTAATCTAAGAAATTAAGTTTTACAACTTCATGACGTTTTGTACCATTAAACGTTGTAATAAATTTGTTTGAACTTACTTTGTTTCACAACACCGGTAATTAGGACCTCGACCGCGCATATATATGAGACGCGATGACACTCCGCCACCTTTTCAATAAAATTTCATGAGTTAGGACAGCTACTGTACTTTACTTGCCTCATTTGGCTCTTATTTTTTTGGGAAACTGGGTCTCGTCCTGGTGCGTCCGCTCACGGGGACAACAAGATTCTTGATGAAGAAACTTGTGCACAATTGCCGTTCAACGGCTTCCTTCAAATTAGGTTCTATAGTTATCACGTCACCAGTAAGTGAGCTTTCCGGATCCCTTCATTTGTAGTATTCGCGTGGCCTTAGACGTTATCGTTATGGCCCGACGTGGTATTCAGTGATAAGGCGAGCCAATACGGCAGAGGAATAGAACAGGATCTGCTACGATAACATTTACTACTACCTGCACGTCATTCTCACGGAAAAACTTCGTGTTACGGTTGGCCCAATTCTGTCCAATCCGCTCGAAGGTAGTTCTAGAAGACCCGATGCACCTCTCGAAGACCGGAACCAATCAGATCCTATCCCAGCACTGTGGCCGCAGCCAATGCGGGACGTTGTTACCCGCGCGTTCATTGCATGCAGTGCGGGGCTGCGTGCACGTGCCTTTCTCTGAGATGGACATCTCTTACAGCTAGGCGGATGTTGTGGTTTTGCTTCTTTCTAAGCCCGTTTTGGGATCTGCGGCCTAGATAGTGTTGCTGGTAGCAACTCTAACTCTTTTTATTTTCCGTGTGTCTAGGTCATCCGGAATACACTCGCAGTATCCTTGGGACGCTTCGAATTGTTTACCAACACGAGGGTGTTTTCCATGGACTCTACAAGGGTGTGACTATGAACTGGATCAAAGGCCCCATCGCCTCCGGTGTGAGTTTCACCGTCTTCCACCAAATACAGCACCTCCATCAGTTGCTTCGGTCCAGGTAGTAGTGACGACCATCGCCAGCGTCCCCAGGCCTTCTCACCACAGTCGGGATCCTTTGAAGCAGCAAAGAAACGGGGGTGGAGGATAGGAGGATCTTGCCTCCCATCTCCCAAACGTTTTGCGCTTGTACCTTTTGACACTCCTTTCGTGGTGATATTGTTCGCCTACCACTCTGGCTTTCAACTCCCCAATCAGGCCTCTTATTCTGTATGCTTGGGGCTTTCTTTCTAGAGCTCTGTCTATTACACCCATTCATTTTGCCCTCCCCTGTTTGCGGAAACATGCTTGAATGCCCCTTGTACTTATTTCTCCACTCTGAAGTATAGTAATGTTTTGCCGACCCAGAACTGTTATGAACGCCTCCCTACCTCACACGCTTCTAGCTCATTTTTACCGGTCTTTGCTGTCACCTGTTGATACTTCTGCGGTGCGTACTCCTTTGACCGGGGGAAAAATGTTAGCCTGCCAGTGTATGCGCATAATATTTTTTGTACATTTTGGTAAACAACCCGTTATCCCCTGCTGCCTTTACGTTTTCATTTTCACTCTGTTGGCCAAATCGACTGATCAGGGTTGGGTCCCTGGGGTTCGAGGAAGTTGCAGCATTGATTTTCAATTTCCTTAGAAATTCAAATAGATTTTACTGAAAACACGCACCAAACTTTTTATTCTTGTAATAGTTTGGTAGCAGATTATGTGCAATTCAGGTGGTATACGTGAAGAAAGGTAATCGTTCGGTTTTGAAAGCTCTTTCACTTGCCGAATAATATTTAACCTGATCTGCTGTTACACTTGTATTCAATGTTTACAAACTCCATGCTGTATACATTTCACCTAAAGAAAATCAAACATCTCTGGATTATTAGAGAGAGGTCACATTGTGCTCATAAAATTTTGCAATGGATGTGGACCATGCCGTATACTTTGCAAACAATATTAACAGATGGAAAGGTATGATCTTTTATGAGTGGGCATTTCTTCCAGTAGAAAATTTGGGTTAGACTTAATTTGCTACCAAATGAGTACATGAAAAATATTTTATTGTATGTTTTCGATAAAATATCATTGAATTTATAAAAGTATGGAAATCAATGAGAAAATTTAATACTGATTAAGCAGTCATATGCTACAGAGTGTAGTTATCGCAAGCTGTCGGAAAGCAGTTCGTTCAAATGCCGGCATCCTGACGGGACTTAAATATCTCGGAAATATCCTGCACGTTAGTTAATATTACAACCCTACTTAAGCAACCTTTTCGAATTTGAAAGCCATTTAAGCACATCGGTTGACGTTTCTTGCTATTGTCAATCTACTGTGCGCACAAAACATTCCCACCTTTTGAACGGTTCGCAAGACTGTTTTGTTTCCATAGGCCCAAAGCCAGCTGAATTTTAGGGCTGTGCGTTCCTGGAATCCTGAAGGGCGGCTGAGTCCCTCTGAAAACTACGACAATTGCAGTCACTTCCTAAATTCCATAAAATACCGCTTGGATAATGTTGGGATGCATCCGATAGTCGCTTAATCGAACTTCCCCCAAGATTTATCAGGTGATGATTACACTGGCACGCGGTCTAGCACCGAGGGCGGGTGCCTGTGCCTGATAAAGGTCAAGGTCATTTTGAAGGAGCCAATGCGTTCTCATGGGCTGACAGTGATGTTGGGACGACTGCAGGCTTGCAAATCGGGAAAGATACCTTTAATCGACACTCCTGACTCCAACGTTGCTTCTCTGGATCACCCCAAATAAGCAGAATGACGGTCAAGGTAGGAAACTGAATGTCAGTATTTGTTGGCAACTGCATGTTCAGCTGCGCAAGGGTAGGGTCTATGATTTGCAAAGGGAGGTAGAGCATACCTACTTAAAATTTACAATGACAAACGTGGAGACACAGTACATGTAAGGGACATGTAACGGACATAAACTCCATGGTTCATTGACCGCCTCTTCTTCTTCTTCTGCGTGAGCCATGGTTCATCAGCCGACAGTTTATCGACATGCGCGATGACCTTACGCTGTGCCGTGACCCAGCCTGAGCAGAGTAATTAGCCAGACTGGGAGGTTGCGAGTGATCAGCAGTTGCAGTGGCAGCGAGTCGAATGACCGAGTAATTATTACACCACGAAGCAACAACGTTGATGGAAGTACGGCAGTAAAACTCAGGTGCGGAATAACAAGGAAGCATAGCATCATCTAAGAACCCCGGTGATGAACGAGGGAGCTACTTATTATGGCAGCCGTGTTGTAGCACGACTTGTAAATACTGCGTCCTTGTACGACTGCCTCTAATGCTGTGTTAGAGGGAGAATGCGAAACCCCAGGCAATGAAACTTCTTTATTCAGCGGTTAAATCTTCTTCTGAACTGCTTTCTGGAGCTTACCTCTTCGCTTCTGTCGACGGAGCTGTTCATCATGAGTACGGAACCCGGTGTGAGCCGAATTAATCGCTCGGTTATTTCATTGTAATCATTAAAAATGCAAAGAGAAGCCACTCAGCACCCATGCTTATGAAGATGTACGTTTAAGCGTGCATTAACACTTTGGGAGTTTCGGATTTTAACTTCCTGTGACACTCTCTTAACTCAGAAATCAAGTAGATTGGGTGTTATTTAAGGCCAATCTCTTGGTTACTGATGCCTTACTTCGTAAAAGGGCTACGTGCCGCATTAGGGACTCTTGTTCACAGACGATCCGAAGAGTTTATTATCTTATGTCTAGAATTCATAACCTTTGGTATCTCTATTGTTAAGGTAAAATGACAGGGAAATTCTTAAGATGTAAGCCTATGTGAAATCGAGGTTAAAATCTAACAAGACAGAACCAGACTTCGCAGGCTAATGGATTTAGTAATGAGGCCAAAGCCCAAATAAAGAATAGTTTTTTGTTCAATGGCTCAGCGGAAGTGTGAAGAGGCTTACATGGAACCTACTTAGGAAACGAATTGCAACCTGACTGAGAAATTCTTCCGGAATTTTCCTGTGGAAGAGTAAGGGGAAAACGTCGAATTTCACGCCAAGGAACCCTTAACAGAACGGAAAACGCTGTGATCGGCGTCCATGGCACCTAAGGCCGAGCAAGACTTAATGTTCAGATTCCACTCCCTCAAACTTTGTTCTTAGTTAACACTGTTGCAGTCTTTTTATTGGCAATTTTAGAATCCCCCCGTTTGAAAATGACTGTCGTGAACACTTCCCTAGCAAAGATCTAATTGGCTATTGAAAAATACCGTCATGGCAGCCTCACGAGAAGAGATTGTACGTACAGGAAGAAAATAATCTGTGATTCAGTGTAATCAACTCTAAAATTAGCCAAATTTTTGTATCCACAGTCAGCGTGCCCTTCCTAAAAGAATACCCTCTATCCCAAAACCTCCGACTAGGGTAGATATCCATGAACACTGAAGAAATCTTATCATTTTGCGCTGAACGTAGTTAACCTTTATATACTATTACAAACTATGTAATTAGCTATAATATTTTCTAATACTGATGCAATCAATAGTGTTCCAAATGGGATAAATTTTGCGAAAGTGCATCCAACATCCAAGTTACAGTATAGTACATGACATAAAATGGAAACTTTCTGTATGAAGGCATAGTTTTTTTCGAAAGAATTTCGTAAATGATTTCTTCTATGTCTTTTATTTTTCCCAAAGGTAAACTATGCAAGGTTCCTATATCTCGCAAGTCGTATAAGGAAGGCACAATTCAATAAAATAAAAACCGCATATACTCAATCAGTTTAAAATCATGTATAGACGTAAAATTTATAAGTGCTAACTACGAGAAAGGCAGGGAGAGAAGGAAGATACATGGCAGTTCGACCGTCGATTTCGACGAGGTCCACCGTATGCTCCACACCAGGTGGTGCAGGGACGGTGAATTGCGCGTGAATTAGTTTAAGTGATAGTAGCCTTGGGCTGCAGCTACCGCACTCTCTCCTCCTCCCCCACCTGAGCCCGGTGTCAAGACAGAGTCATGAAGACCGGAGATGGGAGAGGGTGCAGGTGGCTGGCGCGGCCGGAGCCGCCCCTGGGCGTGCCACCACACCTGGCTCGGATCCCACGGTGTGGGAGTGCCATAAAGGCCGCATTACGAAGGAGCCATTGCAGCCTGACTCTCAGTCCGCCAGTCAGCCACTCCACACAAAACACACATTGGGCTGACCACGCGGTCCGAGTTATCCCGTCAGTTGGCAACCTTCCAAGCCACGGCTTTTAGCGCACCGTGATAGTTTTAAGCGCGTAAGATTGTTTATAGTGAGGAACATGCGCTGAGCTGGCGACCTCACTCTCTCCCCAACCCCCACCATCAGACACTGTCCGAGCCGGTCAGTTGCCTGATGTGGGAGTGGGCGCATTGGCTGATGGGTCGGCGTACCCGTCTTCGCGCGCCACAGCACAACCTGGTCCCCATAACGCACACACCAGGATTCACAAACTCAGGGGATATGGAGCAGCCATCGCAGTCTGACGCCCAGTCCACTGGTCAGCCACTCGACACACATAGCACATACACTGAGCCGTCGGCGTGGTCTGGTGGAAGCGTCAGATTGGCAGATTTCCCAGCCACGGTGTCTAGGAAACCGTGATATACTCTGGTAAATGGTGATTGTGAGGGTGTTGTCGATGTATTGGTGTAGGTAGTGTGCGCTGATGTAGCTTAGCCTCCGGTGGTTTACCGGAGGTTGTCGTGGAGGTGCATGGGTCCTAATAGGCGCATGCGGTGTGTAAATGTGCGGGAGCAGTGAGGGCAGTGAAGGCGGGCACGTCGACTGTATCTTGGAGCCCCAGGCACTTGTTCACCAGCCTCCGTGCGATGGATTCGCAGGTGACCGATAAGGCCGATGCGTGAGTTGAAGTTGCGGGCGCAGTGTGGGCAGGAGAAATCAATAGAGGCTGGGGCGATGTCATTCATGGAAGTGGGGGTGGCAGGGGCGCTAAGAATGGCAGGAGCGGAGGGTGTGCATGGTGTATCGGTGTTGTCGGCATTGTGGTGAATTCCGCTGTCATGGATGCGCATGTGATTGAATAGGCCCATGCGACGAGTGAATGCGAGAGGACAGTGAGGGTAGTGGAGGCGACGATCTCTGCTGTGTGATGGTGCTCCAGGCACTGGCTCACCGGTCTCTGTACGATGTATTCGCAAGTGACCGACCAGGCCGATGCGTGAGGTGAATGTGCGGTCGCATTGAGTACAGCTTAGGAGAGATTCCCTATCGCTGATGGTGGTGGTGGTGGTGGAAGTGAAGGCGAAGGCGGTGGTGGTTGTGGTAGTGGGGTAACAGGCGATGAGTAGATGGATGTGGGCTCTATGATGGTGGGAGTAATGGAATTGATGCCAGGAGTGAGGGTGGGGGAGTCAGAAGGAGGGTTGGCAGAATTTGCTGTAGAAATTGGAATTGTGGGATTGTTGGTACATTGCCTCCGAAGATGTCCAACCAGGCCGATTCGCGCGCGGAAGATGCGTTGACAGAGCGGGCATGTTGCCAGGGCCTGGGCATTGGTGGTGTTGGTCCGGGGCGCTGGTGACTTTCATACCGCTCTTTTGGCCTTGGCGGCGGCGATCCGGTTGGCCTCATAGATTGCTGAACCAGTCTTCACTGATATTCTCCATGCCGGTCGATCCTAAGTGAGGTCCTCCCAGGTCGCCGAGTTGATTTGCAGTTGCTTCAGCGATTTCTTCAAAGTGTCCTTGTGGAGTCGTTTTTGACCTCCCATCCGGTGAGAACCCGTAGCGACATCTCCATAGAAAAGTCGTTTGGGTAGTCGCTCGTCATCCATTCATTACAGGTGGCCGCTCTATCTCAGTTGCACTTGCCTCAGCATGGCATGGATGCTGAGGATTCCGGTCCCCTCCAGGACTTCCGTGTCCGGGATCCTGTCTTGCCATCTCAGCTTCAGTATTCTGCGGAGGCAGCTGAGATGAAAGTGATTCAGCTTCATGGCTTGGTTCGAGTAGACGGTCCAGGTTCCCGCTCCGTAAAGGAGTGTCGTCAAGACGACGGCCTTGTACATCTTCAGTTTGGTGTTCAGGTGAATACCGTGGCGATTCCACACAGAAGCCTGCAGCCGGCCGAAGTCCTGACAAGCTTTGGAGATCCGTTTGGGCAACCTCGTCATCGATTCTCGTGTTGCGAGACATCGTGCTTTCTAGATAAGCGAAGTTTTCCACGTTTTTGAGTTGAGCACCGTTGACATTGAATCGGGGAGCATTATATTCCACGCTGGTTGGCAGCTGGTGCATGACAACCGTTTTGGCTGTACTAATTGTTAATCCAAAATCGGCGCAGTATGCGGCGAAGAGGTATATACTCCTTTGCATGTCCTCCACCGTCACGGTGTTAAGAGCGAAGACGTCCGCGAAGAGCAAGTCATGGACTGTATTCGTAGACACATGTGTTGAAGCCTGCATACGCCGACTGTTGAGAAGGTGTCCGTCAGTTCTATAGGCGATGCGGATCCCAGGCTGTTCATCATGGAAGGCGTCCATCAGCATATCCGCGAACATGAGACTGAAGAGGGTTGGGGCCAGTACGCAGCCCTGCTTTACTCCGTTGGTCACTGCGAATGCTTCGGATACCGTCCCGTTGTCAGTGACGCGCGCCGTCATCCCGTCATGAAGCTGACGCACCATGTGCGTGAACCACTCAGGACAACCAAATTTCTGCATGACTATCCACAGTCCGTCACGATTCACCGTGTCAAAGGCTTTCGTTAGATCCACGAAGGTAGTGTGTAGGTGAGTTCGTATCTCCTGACACTTCTCTTGTAGCTGGCGGGCGGCAAAGATCATATCGGTTGTTCCGTGGTGTCGGTGGAAGCCACATTGGCTTTCCGGGAGCAGGCCCTGATCTAGGTGACCGTTAAGGCGATTGCGAAGGATACGGGCGAACATCTTCCCGACGATGTTGAGCAACGAGATGCCTCTGTGATTATCACAGAGTTGCCGGTTCCCCTTCCGTTTGTAGAGATGGACGATGGTCTTTGAAATCCTGAGGAACTTGTCCTTGGCGCCACATCTCCTGGAAGAGTGTTGTGATTTCTGCCATCAGCCGGGGCCCACCGTGCTTGTAGACTTCCGGTGGGATTGCGTCGGATCCCGGTGCTTTACCGCTGGAAATCTGCTGCACGGCCCGGATGTTTTCTGGAAGGGAAGGCGGCAGATCCAGGTAATTGTTCGTGTCCACTTGAGGGAGCCGGTCAATGGCAGCATCAGAGATGGCTGATGAGCAATTAAGGACATTTCTGAAGTGCTCGGCCCAGCGCTTCAGAATTTGCGATTTCTCTGTCAGCAGTGTTGTGCCGTCAGAGCTGAGTAGCGGTGCGGACCCCTTGATACACGGGCCATAGATGGCCTTGATGGCTTTGAAAAAATTTTTCATTTCATTGTGGTCCGCATACCCTGGATTTCCTCAGCCTTTCGGATCATCCAGGCATCCTGCATCTCCCGCAGCCGTTGTTGTACAAGGCGCCGGCATCTGAAAAAGGCTGCTTTGGTGGCGTCAGTCCGAAGGTCCATGTAGGCTTTGTGTAGTCCATTCTTCTCCGCGAGTAAGTTGCTGAATTTGGCGTCATTGTCATCAAACCAGTCCTGGTGTCGACGGCGTGCGCGTCCGAGGACATCGAGGGTGGTGGACTGGATGACATTTCGCAGTTTACACCATCATGTTTCCACGGTGGCTTTATTATCTGGAGCTTGCAGGTCCTCCAGTTTCTCGGTTATTTGGTTGTTGAAGTCAAAACAGCGAGTAGGCAGATTTAACAAAAGAGTATTTAACTTTACTGGCGGTAGCTTATCTTGGGGTGTGCGTCGGGGTTGAAGCTGGAGCCTCATCTGGGAGATGACGAGGCGGTGATCTTTCCAACCATCGGCATCGCGGATCGCCTTGGTCACCAGCACATCCTGTCGATCTCGCCTCCGGACGAGAACATAGTCCAGCAGATGCCAGCGCCGCGAGCGAGGGTGCATCCACGTGGCCTTCTCCCGCGTTGGAAGGCGGAAGAAGCTGTTGGTCAGCAGGAGACGGTGTTTCGCACACGTGCGCAGAAGAAGGAGGCCGTTATCGTTACAGCTACCGAGACCGTGGGGACCCAGCACTCCCTGCCAGGCAGCGTGGTCCGTCCCGACGCGGGCATTGAAGTCACCAAGGACAATTAACTTGTCCTCTTTCGGCACAGTCGCCAGCAAGGTGTGCAGGTCCTCGTAGAATTTGTCCTTCGCCGCATCAGAGCTCGTCATTGGGGGGAGCGTAGGCACTGATGATGGTGGCGAACTGGTCTCCCCGAAGAGGCAGGCGGAGGCTCATCAGGCGATCATTGATACCCTGCGGCAGACAGGGCAGACGTCCAACGATGTCGTTTCGGATGGCAAAGGCAACATCAGCGTCGCGTCGCTCTGCCTTTGGCCGGCCGCTCCAGAAGAAAGTGTAGCCGGCCCCCACCTCCTCTAGCTGACCCTGTTCAGAGAATCGGGTCTCGCTGAGAGCAGCAATGTCCACCATGTAGCGCGCCAGTTCCCGAGCGACTAGCGCCGTCCTCCGTTCCGGCCGGTTGCTCCTAGGATTGTCTAAAAGGGAACGAACATTCCAGGCTGCTAGTGTGAGTGGACTCACCTGAGCAGCCTGGAGAGTATGGCGTGGGGGATGGGGACGGGGGGTATTCTTGTTTGTTTGAGTTTTACGACCGCGTAGTTTGCGATCTGCGAGCCGCGGCAGGCTGCAGAAGACGTGAGACCAAGCATTTTTTAGGGCACATTTTCTAGCTCCTTCCTCCGCGAGGAGGCAAGCAGTGCTGTTCCTAAATAGGGCTGCTCGGACATCCCAGACACCTGCCGAACTCCACTATGGGTCACGGATTTGTTTTAGTGGGAGAACGACCGAGTTAGCCTGGGCCGCCTATGGGGTTGCTGTCGCCCCAACCGTAGGACTTTTTGAGAGGGGTTAGGTGGGATGTTCGGGAATCAGACAAACCGGGTGTGGAGGCACACACAACACCGGAAACCCTCACCTGGTTTAGCCCGCCGGTCGGGATGGTTGCCCAGTGTGTGGCCGCTGGGAAGAACCCATTTTCGAGGAGCCACAGGTGAGATTTGGGTACCAGTTAGAGGCGGCCACAAGAGCGTTCACCACCTGTACGAGAAAAATGGAGCGACCAAATGCAAGCTGTGTGGTGCTGCCCCTAACTAGTACCCCTACACCCCAAGAAGATACATACGCACACTAAGACCCCCTGATACAACAGTAGTATGATTCGAAAGTATTAACACTTAACACGTTTCTGACAATTAAACATAAACACTTGTTCGGTTTTCGCTTATTTTGCAGATCCAGGAAAAATCGCGTATAAACATTTATCATATCAAATGAAAATTTCGCTAATTTTGAAAATTGAATGCACCAGGTCAGATTTTTGTTGTATTACTTTATTAAGCCTTTTACTTGGACCTTATGCGCGCATTTTAGAAATGCCTCCTCACCCAGATTCCCAGTTAATAATGGCTTACGTCTACATCTTAGCGAGATGGTTTCAGTTAACTACTCTCTGTTTGCGGCCAATAGCACATTTTCTGCCAAACGTTGGGTTATACTTTTATCCAAAAAAACCTGCATCATTCAATCAAAGCTTGGATAAAATTCAATAAAGTGCAATTTTTGGAAGCAACTGAAACTGAATTTTGGAATAAGGCGCACCTTAGCGGATGATGTCATTGCTTTTGTGGGTCCTGTTATATACTTAAATTTAAACCAATGCCACTGATGCGAATGTGAGCAAAGAACTCATTCAGATTCGGAGAAACTTCAAAAATTACCTTTTAACATAATCTATGTGCACTGATGGAGCACCAATAAAGACAAGGAAAATTGGGCTGGCTATTTCTGATGCTGTCTCTGAAAATGGGTTCAAGCTGGAATCTTAATAGCAGGCGACTTAAGTTCTTGTCCGGGCGATTGCATCTACTTCTTCTCTATTTCTTGCGTAGTAGCCATCATCAGCCAGTCACATTCAAACCCCATTTTTTTGAATAATTTGGCGGGAGTTTCGGGTATTGAGCGATGTTAAGCCCAACTCTCTAGGTTTGACTCATGGGCGCACTGTTTTGGAATGGTAGTTGCCGATTGGTTTAAGGGATATGATCGCATCGTTGCGCCTCGTAGTTCAACCTAGAGCCCTCAAAGTAGTCGCATCGCGAGCAGTAGCTATCGAGAAGGCAAGATATGTATAAGATAACAGTTTCCAATACAACGTTTTTGAGTCACGAGGCTTAACTTAAATCCAATGATTTCATGATGCGCCCAATCTGTACCTACTGCTGACCTGGAAATCCGCAATTTATGGGGCAACCGCATGTAACATTACCCGAAGTTACAGTATGACATGGTTCATCATTATAAAGTGGTTGTAAAATTACTTTTCATTCTACTGTGACTATTTCCCCTTGCTCTAATTTGCTGTGACCACCTGTCGTGCCAAGCATCATAGAAACATTGGACGATGAGGATTTTTGTTTGCAGCCAGATGAGCCCTAAAACACCATCATCGTGGCGCAAGATCCCACCGTAATGAGATCTTGCCAAACGGATGGAGTGAACGAAGAAGTTTATTATTATGCCCTACTCGTTCATCCGACTTCAAAACCTTAGAATTTGTATGGGGATACTTAGAGGGTAAATTCTGTCTTATAAAGCCGACACCGGTCACCGAATGGAGGATAATCATTGGACAAGTCTGCGCTCAACTAACAAAAGACATGGTTCGTCATGTTTGCGATTCCACTGCTTCATGTTATCCACAGTGTCTGTACCAGAATAGACGACAGCTTGAATAAAAACGTTAAGAAAGCGATGAAACAATGTATCTTTATTCTATTATATTTTAGCAATGAACTATATTTTCATTCGAGCCATTCGGGACAAAATCAATGGCCTCGGTGGGATTCGAACCAAAGCTAGCAAGGAGAAGGCTTTAGTAGAGCCAATGCTCTAGCCAACTGAGCTACGAAGCCCCGCTACTGACTTTATCGTTATGCCAATCGCGCACACAATTTTTGAACTATGGAAGTGTACGTGAAGTTCCTTTCGCTTGGTCTGAGAGCTACCTGATGTCATGCTGTTTTCGCAACAAAGAAGCTCTATCCAGTAGCGACTCTAATTACTCGTCTACTACCGAACAGTGACTGGGAAAATAATGTCCTGCGGAATGCATCAGTTTCTTGATACCTCGACATTACCTTCTAACTTCGTGAACCTTGGTTCACAAGGTACAAAAAAGGGACCAGCCTCTATCTATTCCTGCATCTACAGCTCAGATTTACAGAATGGTGCGTGGCTAGTGATCTGATTAGCTGTCTGCCACATTTCCGCCATTCGCGTCAATCCCGTGAAAGGACTGTTGGGGGGATGGGGTCTGCAGGGATTACTGACAGGAGTCAACTGCTGAATAACTCTAAGGCATAAGCCTGGGCAAGCGGAATGCTATCGGGGGTGCACTACTTTCCCATGTTGATGAACACCAAGAGGCTCTGCTGATGGGTTCCCGTGCGCGTCTGAAAGCTCAGGCTATTGTGGATACCGTTCCAATGATTGCCCACTCATATTCTTTGCAGAAAGGATCGGTTCTTCGCATATTCGCTTCCAACTTTGCAAACCTTTGAAGAAGGGGTTTTTACTATTTTGGAAACTACAGACTTTCAGGTGAACTCCCAGCTCTAGGATCTTCTACATATGATGTCTAGAAGTCCATAACGTTAGCAGCTTATTACTCTAACAATTTGGTCGAATGAGGCAAGGGATGCCATAGACCTCAAACATGCCTTAGTGAATCCTCTAGGATGTTTGTATCCATCTCGTCACTCAAACCCTCTTATATCGTCCGGGAAGTAAGACTGCGTGCAGTCACTCCCTTTATCCAGCAGCTCACCTGAACAGAATTGCATTAAACAGTCCCGTGATTACTGCGGTCGCAGAGATCTGGAAGTCAAACCTTTTATCATTTTCTCAGGTCTTGACGACCCTCACATCCGGCGAATAAAGTAGACGTATGTGGCTGAGACAGGCTCTGTTTCCAGGTTTATTTATCTATGTGAAAACAGACATGTCAGCGCCGCATGAACCACTTGGTGAGCAAATGGCACTAAAATATTAAGGCGGCATCCGGGATTTTTGTTTGTTCCTTACCTGACCCGATATACAGAAAGCCGGTTTTAGCGGATACTGCTTCTGGTTCCATGTGAACCGAGAAAAGACAATATCTCAGTACAAAATAAGGGAGGTAGACAAATCCGTCCAGGAATTCACTCAAAGCGAGACTAATAAAACCATAAATAGTATTACAGGTGTTAGGAATACTTTTACATCCCGCTAGTGGCCTCCATGGCTCAGTTGAAACGTTAATGTTGTAAATGGAAGTTTTGTAGGCACAGTTAATTTCCACTCCCAATCTCTCTGCTCCCCTTCTACAATCAGCTAGCTAAGTTTTGTGTTACCAAGCTCCAAAGGTCCCAAGTTAGTTGATCCTAGGTGGAAGACGGAGAACCTTGCATCTTGAAAAACCGGGGCACCCAAGCCATTTGCCACAGTCTTTATCAGAGTAATCGCTCAGGTCTCTGAATACGCAGTAAAGTCAAGTACTGGTGCATGCTTGAAAGTTCTTTTATAAATGCGCCTTTTTATTGCGGTTTTAATATGTTTTTTACATCCATTTGCACCAAATGCTCCTAAGACTTAATGAGATACATCTACTTATTTATATCCTACAGGCATTGTGTCAGTTTGGTCAACCTATCTATGACCTAAACCAGAAAATACCAGCACCTCGACTGCCAAGGATATAAGTGGTTGCATAGGATGAGATACTAATGGCCATCAGCGATACCTATTTTCACTGTGGTGTCTAAATCGCTCGTCGGTGTTATATTCTGCACTTTAAGATGTTCACGCCTTTTGCATCCCCAAATCACTGACTTAAAGCTGCTTTCGATAACTTCTCTTCAGGCCAGTAGGGAACGTTAGAACTTAGTAGAAATTTAAGAGATGAAATCGAGCATGTTCGTATGTTTGTGTGAGTGTGTTATGTGAGAGATGTGCATAGGGGAAGGACGATAATAAACAGTGTGTTAGGCGGCAGTGAGTGTTTTGTAGAGCCGTTCCAGGGAAAGGGGGAGGACAGAGATGGCGCTCTTGGAATGCATGCAGTTAAGTAACCGTTGGCCAAGTTAAGCGCGGAGCTTTTACGAGGTTTATTTGTGCGCACATGACCGGCTTCTTCAACCTTATGGCATTCGCTTCTACTGCCATAAGAAGAGAAGTTATCGAAAGCAGTGCCTATGCTCGCCAATCACTAATTGTTCAGTGCCTCTGCATTTGTAAAAAAACATTCTGTTGGCCCTCTTTGGAAAAAAATTATGTCGTGGTCCCAAACTTTATTTATCTTCTCCTTCTCTCTTGCGCAAAGTACAGCCGTTGATCTGGAATTTGCTCGCTGCGATTCCTGTGGTTGACATTCAGGAGGTCCAAAAGCGTCCTTGCCAGTTACATCATAGACATTAAATATCAGAAAACCGATATTATCGGCGGAAGATAAGTCTTGGATAGAGTGAAGAGGGTAAATGTATGAAATTATGCAATTATTACCCTGAGCAGGTTGTATCCGGTTCCATCCTGCTACCACAGATTTTCCACCAAACAAAATCTTTCGACCTATCTTGCGCCAACGTAACTTCAGGAGCATTTATCGCAAGTACTCCCCACTTTGTGTGTTTCCTATTAGGAGTCGATTTTCAAAAGACTCTTGAAGATTCTGTGCGTAGTTTTCCACGGTCAATAAGCGTTCTAGAGTTGACACTCGGTTCCACATACAAGTCTTGTAAATATAATCGTGGGCATAGTAAAGAATATCCGTTTTCTTAAAAAATACTGCTCATCAAGAGCCACTTGAATTGGTGTCCGCAGTCAAAGCTTCCTGTGTAGTAAGCTGCTGTAAAACTTCATAAGATGGATTACAGATAACCGTAAACGTCAGTCGTGGTATTTTTATGATGCATTTGTCCTTTTTTCATTTGCAGTTTGCTGTCAATGTGAATGTGGCGACGCCCAATTACTACTCCTGAGAACCGATTCTGCTTGGTTGAGCCTACTTACTAGAAGTTAGTAGGTTGTTTTAATCGGCATGTTACTGGACTCGATTGTACTTCTCTTGATACGGCTGGTAGACTGCTACCAAAAGCTATGTTCCATTTTGCAATTTTATAAATAAAGACTTGGAACTTTTGCACATAAGTTTTTAACTGAATTAATGACTAGAGTATCCAATTATTCAACTTATTTGTAATGCCAGGTTTTCTACCTATATTTAAAAAGACATCTTCCAACTATTTTCATTTGACCCAATTGTTAAACTCGGTGGACTCAGTGGGATTCAAACCCACGTCAGCAAGGGAAAGGCTTTAGTACGGCCAACACACTAGCCAACTGAGCTACGAGGCCGCACCGGGAGCTGTGAGTTTAATCACACTTCGGTCAAGTTACCCGCCCAGCCTACTGCAACGTATGGAATCCACCAATTCGGCTACAGAAAGCTGACTGCCCAAGCAGGATTACCTACGTAATTAATCTGGAATCCAACAGATGTCCACAAGTCGTGGTTACTTAGTTCTGTTTTTTGTGCAGATATGGAAACTAATTACCTCACCTTCTTTAAAAAATGGGTTGTGACAAAATTATTTGCAATTACAAAGTACCGTCATCATAGAATTTAAGTCACGCATATTAATTTCTTGTTTACAAATAGCAGAAGACATTGTACATCTCTCTAAAGCAATTTTTAAAAGTGACCAACATCCTTTTTTGCATGTGAGTCACCATTAAAACTGGTACTTGATTACTAGAGTAACTATTTTTGATAACGTTGAGCTATCTCATATATGACCGTGCTAATGCATCAATTGAATACTTTTGCAGAAACATTTAAATTTTTGGAGTGAAGTTGCCATTTTTAACTGATTTCAGAATAGCCTTTTCAAAATATTAATTGATGGTATTCCAAAAATAAGCCAACTTCACTAAGGCCTCGTATTAGTCTGAAAGAGACTCAAATGGATTGGCAAAATTTCCCAATTACTAAGGAAAATATTCAGTTAAGTAAAAAGCCAAAAAATATTGGAAGTAATATTACGCAAACGGTAAATAAGAGAGAGAGAGAGAGAGAGAGAGAGAGTGAGTGAGAGAGCATAAATATAAATGGCTCCATTCACTAAGATAATAGGATAAGTTAACATAATAAGCAAGAATCGAAGAGTCAAAAATGGACATCTAGTAGGGAGACAGTTCCAATCTCAGATTTTTTTATTTCAGTCTCTTTACACGTAAGGTAGCGTGCTAGAAATGGCAAAACGGAGCGCTGGTATGCCGTTGTACGGCAGGTTACATGGCGAAAGCCTCGGCGCATCTGACGGGAAGACTTCACATCAATCAGCTCAGAGTGGAGGTGATTGGTTACATCATTAAGGATTCGCTCAGCAAATTGTTTGACTATCGTAAAGTGCCGTTTTGTTATCAAATCCACTAAAACAGTATAAGAAGCACCAGCAGCGGATGAGAGCATTCGGAGAATGCGTTTTAAAATCAAAAAAATCATTTTTAAGCAAAGCTGGAAAATCCCAGGAGAGCAATAAAAGATGAGGGGAAGAACACATGCCTCTATAAATCGCCAATTAAGGGCCTGAGGTGTGTGATAGGAAGGTAAACGGCGAATATGATATAGAAGTTTACGAATTTTTGTAAAAAGAGTATCGATATGTTGGGAGAATGAAAGAGGGGATGTTATAGTAACGCCAAGGTACCGAGAAGAGGATACCTCTTTGGGAAGGACGGTTGAGTATTGAGAACTAGGGGATGGTCGCAGGTAAAAAACACATTGGACAGACTTCTCATGGTTGAGTTGAAGACCATTATCTGACGACCAGACTGAAACATGGTCGAGGCCATCCTTCAGACACTGGACATGTGTCTGATTTTTAAGAGGATGACCAACAACCATGTCGTCGGCATATTTGATGTACAGACAGTCGTTTGGTGATCTCAAACCATCAGTATGGAGGGAGAAGAGGTGAGGGGATAAGATGGCACCTTGAAGAACAGCACAGTTGGTTGGAAGGAAAGTAGATTTCCGCTTGCCGGATTGTACGAATTGAGGGCGGGAAGTAAAATAATCTTCGAGCCAAGAGACAAACCCAACCGGGAGAGCCAGACGCAGATGTTTTATTAAGGAGGAGATGGCGTGGGATGGTGTTGAAAGATGAGGAGTAGTCAAGAAATGCGCATGCGTACGTACGGCAGCCCTTATCTAAATCTCGTAGAGCCGAATGTACCACAAGAGCAACGGCATCTGGGTTCTACGCCAGGCCTCATAGGCAAATTGTAATGGGTCGGAGAAATTGGAGAAAAATGGCTTAATTGTATCGAGAACGACTCGTTCAGCAATCTTCAGTTAAGTGGAAGAGCAGACAATTGGACGGAAAGACTAAGGACCAAAATTAGCCGACTTTTTAGGGATAGGAGTGAGTCTTACTGAACGCCAACTGTCAGGAATCTTTGGCTCCATGAAGGACATGTTTATAAGGTGTGTCAAAATAGGGGAAACCTGAGAGCAGCAGTATTTTAAAACAAATGGTGGCACTTCATCCGGCCTAGCAGCAGTTTAACCACGGACCTTTTTCAGGTGTTTCTCCACTGCTGCCACTGACACGGAGAAAAAACAATTGGTAGTAACGAAAGATTTTTTTGGGGGGATTGGAGTCAGTAGAAGTATGGATAAAATGTTCATATAGCTCGTCTAAATCAGCATCAGTATGTGCCAGTTTACCACATTGGCCATTGAGACACTTAAGATTCCTCAAGAGTTCAGCAGAGGAAAGCCGAAAAGAAGGTTTGGATGGAGAGGCAAAAAGTTGACTAACAAAAAAATTATTTAATCTGAAAATCTCACTTTTTATTAAAGACGTTAACCTCCTTTAGACAGCCACGGAGGCCTAGCTTGTAGAGAAGTTCTTTTTTACGTCTTAAAGATTTTATATACGGGGAAGAAATTATTTTTATTGTTTATAGACAGGGGAAAATACGGAAAGCTTGAATTTACGTGCCAATTGAGTAAATTTAATTTGTAAAATTACGCAAAGCCTATTCATGTCAAAAATTGAATAAATTAATCAGCTTTGCCAAAATACCATTTAAAAGCTATTTTAATTAATTTTTGGGGCACGTATGTTTCAAGAATTTTGAAATATGCCGTAAAGTAAATATTCAGCTAACCACGGTTTGATTTTTTGTTTGAAACTATGTTAAAATAATCGGATATATTCTTCCATTTTTGCTTCGTCCCAGATGCAGTTGACAATGACGGAGAGGATTTAGAGACTTCCCAGAGAGAAATGCTTTCGTAAAGTCACATGTCGAGATGCCAGTCATGGATCAGTTTTTGAAGTATAATTAGCATCTGTAATCATAATCATATCAGTCTTATGTGCCAAGAGGATTATTTCTCCCTAAAATGACTGTGTACCCTCTGGTGACGGTGGGGCCGCTTAGTCTCCTGGCGTCAGTAAATTCGTTGTAGTTTTAAGTGTTTTCCGAAACCTGCTTTCTGTCTTCTGTCTCCGTCTAAACCTTAAAAATTAGACAGTTATCGATATCTTTACCCAATTTCTGAGTTTCCAAACGTTCTCGCTACGTAAGATCAAGAAGGTTCGATCGACAGCGCAATAAGTTTATTGGCCTGACGTTTAGAATTCTCACTTGAACCCATGATCAGGTGTAGGCGCAGAAATGCAGATGTAGAGCTACTCAAATATAAGGCCTAATCGTTAAGGAAGTCGTGGTGATAAATTGAAAAACATTCGCTAATAATTTATCTTTTAAAGCAGTTCTTTTCCAAGGTAATTTATCCATGAATGCCCAGGCCCTTCATCATTTGCTAACGATATTTTGAGCAAACTTTGAAAGGTTTATTCGCTTATGCACTTCCCAGACAGGCACTGATAATTTTTCTACCACAGGTGAAACACTGCCAATTCTTGTTTCATTGAGATCGTTTTTTGTCATCTTTGTTTAAGTTTAGGATAAATTCGATGTTATTAAATGCGCTAATGTGTGGTCATGTGAATACTATAATAGTTGCCATGTAGCTAACACTGTCCCCTTTCTGTTTGTTAATTGCGTATTAACAGAGGCTCGACCGCAAGAAAAATAGATTTAATTAGAATCTACAGTTGAAATCACCCCTTGATAGTAAATCAGTTAATGGTAAATTGCAGAATATTTGCATATGTCAAGCAATTAAGAGGGCGTTAAAACAAAAGATTGTCTGTAGATGCGAGTAGTTCATTTGAGGACATTAAAGTTTGTAAACACACCACTCAGAATTTTTCTAAAAAGAGAAAATATTTTTCACATAACGTGTTTTTTATCAGTTTGACTCACCTGATTTACGCGAGATTGAAAGCTATGACGAAGATTTCTGTGGTAACCTCTTCAGTTAAATTAATTCTTTTTGTTACGAAAGATGCACGAATGGGCAAGTGCTGTGTACGATGGTTTTCAGGACAGGGCGTCGCTTGAATATATGGTAGAGTTGAGATGGGCCCAAAACTGTACGCTTTTTCGTTGACAAAACAACGTACAACGTGCATAAGAAAAAAACTTATTTCGGAGAGCGTTAAACTACTAGGGAAGATGCACGACGTTCGAACTACCTATGATAAGTTTGTATAGCAACTCAATGAAAATCTTGCCATGCAAAATCTCATACTAAAAATGTTCCCTTTTTCATTAATTTCCAATATGTGCTTTGTCCTTTAATTATTCTTACATTCTAGGTTTCGTGTGGGTGGTGATGTTATAGCAAATTACCCTTGCCAGAGATTCAGATAGGCAACTTATTCTCAAGTGACTCCTCCTCCTCCTCCTCATAACGTAATCCAACTCTTCTTTTCATGCTTTTAGATTACTTGTCATCTTTTTGTGCAACCACACTATCGTCCTAAAGGAAATCGTGAATCTCTTTAGTGATACCAATAGGGGAATTGAGCATTCGTTTTCATTGTTAGCACCCCTCGTTGACGGTACAACAGTAAACTACAAAGATAACAACTTGAAAAGAAGACGAAGGTAAGATCACTAATTCGAGCTTTGAGACTCCAACAGGAACTGTTGGACTGCAACAAATGTGTGGACATTTAGGCAGTCGTAACGTGTGGGTGAAGGGGGAGGGGGGGGGAGGGGTTTACGTCCGTGACTGGGTGTGGTTCGTGGCGCCTGGCTCACTGTAATCTCACGCCGTGGTGGCGGCATTTGGCCTTGGCGGCTATGTGAGCAGCGCCACCTGACTGCGTGGGCATAGCGTGCGATAACACTGGGGTAAGTCAATATGTCTGGTGGTGAAGTTGGTGTTTGGCACCCACATCTTTAACATTTCCCGTCCGCCCCGCCCTTATTGCTGACCCACGCCAGTATCCGCGTGCTCGCAAAGTCGAACTCATGGCCTTCCTCCGGCGTGGGGGTGACCACTTGAGACAGTGGGTCACCTCTCCGAACGGCCCGTTTGTGCTCGAGTATTCGCAAGCTGATGCGTCGTCCTGTTTGACCTGCTAAGGACAGTTCTGGCATGGAATTCGAGACACTGCGTTCGAACTCTACTGCAGAAAAACTTCTCAATGCCTGTTCATAAGCGAGCTACGCTCCGGCAGTTTTGGAGTCAACTATATTTTTTTCGGAGGACTTGTATTCCTTTAATAGACCAGTAGAGTTGGAAACTCGGGTAATTTCTACTTCTTCAGTGAGCTTGATTTCTATTGCATTTATAGCGCTGGGTTGGGTGGCGCCAACTGTGATGAATTCAAAGGTTGCCCTATCGCCCACGAAACAAGATCCCAACCTACGCACTTTGAAGAAACTTACAGCTGGGTGCTGTGTACTCACGTGGGCTAGACACAGGGGCTAAAGGTTTGAGCCACTGGTTTGACTTCAGTCCAACTGAGGTACATTTCTATGCCCTTCTCGTAAACTAACAGATTTCCTCCGTCTAACTGGAGCTCGGGTTTCATTGAGGTGAAGAAACCTTGACCACGATTTTTTTATGTTTGGCACAATGTGCCTGATTTTCAACTTTTTTGTAAGGTCAATATTTCTTGAAACCTGGTTATTTGTTTACTGTATTTGGGATACCTTCCAGAAAGGACAGATGTTCTCTTCTGGCATTTTTCTGATTTGCCAAAGTTTCCTACTGAAAGTTCGCAAGCAGAGCTGAAATTGACAGACAATGAGTCCTCTCAGAAATCTGGTTTAGGCGTATGACGCCTAAAATTAGCCTCGTGCGCGCGTATGCTTACCTAAGCCACGATGCAAAGCATTTGCAAGTCTGCCGAGGTGGATGGGCTCAGACTGATCCAGTCAGCCCAAACACTTGGGCCGCTTGGCAGACCCCAGCTTCGGGGTCATCGTCAGCGAGACTACTAACGAAGGCAGTCAGAATCGAACTCTCATTCGTGACCATGTCTTTTCAGCTCTATGAACTTTAACCTTACTTTTGGGTTCTTTTTCACAGCACAGCAGACGCTTGTTATGTGGCAGGGTAAGTTTATTTGCTTCGGGTTGACGCGGTTTAAAACTATCAAATGAGCTGATGCATGAAACACTACCTATGAACTGTAACTATTTTTGATAGACCTTGCCGATACGTTCTTTTTCTTTGATACATCTTGCTCCAGTTTAATGGTCTACTAAATGATACTTTGACGCGCCGAATTACCGAAAAAGCTTCCTGTGGTATGCCAAAACGTAAACGGGAAGAATGTGCACCGACCGGGTTAGTGAAGTGCTTTTCCCATGTAAACTTGGGATTCAATCTAGGGCACCCACAGGCAATCACACAGTGATTTTCTGCGGCACAGGCAGAGAGAGCGAGAGAGATGCAGGGATGGAGAGAGTATGGAAAAAGGCAAATGATAATGGTATAACCACTTCTCATTGGTAATCATCAGTCAGCCATACCCAACGCCCTGTTATCCAAGAATAACCGGTCATACCGCCCTATAGAACTAATTCTGTTACTACTCCTCCCTGTTTCAATTGGGACGCAACAGACGGGGTCATCATGGATGTAACCAAGACGGTACTAGAATTCCTCTAAGCTTTGCACTCCCACACAAACATCCTCAACGCCATGTCAATCTGGATGCACAATACGAAGGCCTACGTGCACGGCTCACTGACTCGCGTGGACCTTAAACCAACAATAGCTTATCCATGTTTGGTCAAGTGGAAATCCACGGATGCGGTATCCTGCACCCCCCCCCCCCCCCCAGCCGACGCGTGAACTACAATCGGGACTTTAACACCTCCACTCACCCGAAATTTATCGTCACACCTTTTTCGACCACCCTCCCACGCACGTCTGCCTGTCTGCCCCACCAAGCTCTCTAGTGTGATAATCCCAATTCCCACTTTTTATTTCGTCTGACGAGGGTCCGGCGTAACCTGCTTGAAAATTCACGAGTAAAACTCGATTTTCCGACGAACCTTCTTTCTTCATTATCATCTCGGAAGGCATGCTACCTCAGTTATTCAATATATATGTGTATATATAAAAGAATACAGGGACGAGTTCATGAACGCGTCTATTCTTTTTCGTCTTCTTCAGGGGATGATGAGCTCGATAAGATATCTATACCTCGAATCTTGACTCATATTACTTTTATATATATATATATATATCAACGAAATATGTGGCTGGATATGGATGGCTATCGACTGTGAATAAACGTAAAATGGCCATGCAAATCTCCTTAGTCTTTGTCGATACTTCTTTTTGAGGTGCTGGCGGATTAGGCTGCGACGACTGCTTGTCCCGTTATATTTTAGGCTTAAATATAAAGCGCTCGCAGATAGTTGTTTAGCACCTAGGATTGAATGCAAATAAAGCGGTACCGCTAAAAACCAGGGAGATTAAGATGACTGTTCCTGGTTTAGTAGTGCTCGTGAGCTAGTCATATACAACCCCAAGTTCGGGAGACCTTTGATTTGAACCCGTTCTTTTAATGCCTGAAAATTAAGTATTACAACTCTCTACCGGAGAGACATGAATCCGTTGTCCTGATGGTGGTCATCGGAAATATGAAAAGAACTTCCATTTTATTTCCTGCTGAAATGATTGTGAAGGCGGTATTCCGTTAACTAATGATGGTTGTTGAGTTAGGCATAGAAAACCAGAAGAGGTATATGTTTTAAGCATATATTTGAGAAGTACAATCCTCACTGTCGAGTTCATAAGCCCGTTTCTGTATTGTGTTTTTATGTATTAAAATGTCTGCTTGGGAATAAATGTCTGTTTAGTCGCCAAATTTAGTTAGCTGTAGTTTAAGTCTGGACTTCCTAGACTTCCTAGCTCTTGAGCAACTATTCTGAGGTTTTGATCGAACAACCATTTTTCCGAACAAACTAAATATGCGAAAGGCATATATCAGCTCCCGTAAGGAGATTGTTTAAGGTTGCCATCGGTTGAAATTACATAAGTTATTGTTAACAGTCTGAAAATGGAAGATATTTCCGAACTAGATTGACAGGTACCTTTATAAAAAAATATTCAGCATTATCGAAAAGTTAAATTTTAAGATTGTGAGATACGTGTGTCAAAAGTTATCAAGGATATTCTATTCATACATTCTTACCCGGTGCGCACGTTATGCGAAAATAACAAGAAACATCCTAATGTTGGACAGCCCTAGAATAGGGTTCCGCTTTATCATATGCTTTCTTAAAAAAAAAAGATTAGAAGAATTTTAAGTATGGTTCGTATGCTTCATTCAAAGAGATGAAAAAGGTTTTTTTATTGCTAGGCAATTGCGTATTTTGCTTTCAACCGTGGAATATTTTGACATTATCGATGGTGCGCACAGTTTATCTCATTCAGTTAATTATTCCGTATTCCCTTCTCGTTAAAATAAAGTCACTTCCGATTAACATAATCGGGAGTCTCAAACATCGAATACAGTGGTGTTTCCTTCACATTTATTATGAATGCAGGCATCATGTTAATTTTGCATTCTATCTAAACTCAGTGGAGATCCAAACCCAGCTCTGCTATTATAATAGTTAATACGCATAGAACATGGAATTTTCTTTACATTTATCAGTGTTTTATTGCCACTCTCCAGTAAGAATTAAGGTAATCAACTTTTTTGGACTGCTCATCGCAACTGTCTGTCTTAACGTTGTCAGATTTTTTGCCACCACTGCTTTGTGTATGCAGCCCAACGTACAGAGTGGTCAAATCAAGGATTGGCTTCTGCTCTGTATCAAAACCATTATTTTAAAAATTTTATTTAAATAAATAACTCTCAAGGTAACCTTATTTTTCGTTTATGTATTTCCTACACCTATTTTACGTGAAATATTTGGCCTAACCTATGTGTTTTTCAACAACCAAGAGTCTGTCTCACCTTAAAATTGAAAAATAGACGTTAGCAGAGCGAAATGACAGACTTTAAACGTAATTAAATGCACGTCTTTCTAGATACGAGATAATTCATATAGCAAGCTTTTACCAAAAAAACTACTTTTTGCGTCGTTTTCAATCATTGAAGTTTTTTAAACCAATTTTTTTTTAGTTCGCAACAATATCTCCTACGAGGTTTGTTGATTGTGAATTTTTACCTTTTCGAAGTGTACAGGAGATAAGCTAAAATGACTTGAATTACTTATTTAAGAACATCTAGCTTGGCTGGTTTCCCTGGATTGACTTTTCACGTGACCACGAGCAGTACATGTCTTCTAAATAGGAGGTCGTACGCTCATGGTGGACGATGGGATCGACCTCAGACATGAAAGAAAATTTCACGCGTCATCTTCGGCCTGCCAGAGCCTGTGTCCTTTTACTAATTCTGCTCTTTTCTCTCTTTCAATAGGAAGGTCTAGTAGTCCCTTCATAAGTTAATCTCGTTTAACTTGTGTGTCATCATATCTCTATTACCGCTATCCTTATTTGTGTGCATTTTCCCGACTTCATTTAAGTTCCATAGCAAATTTTAAAGCCCGCAATACAGCCCGCATTTCTCACTAACCTCGTGGCGGTGCTGGGCAAACAGAATATCTGATCTTGGCTCGGTGACCCCTAATGCACATCGGCATGGGTTCCGTTCAAAAGTGCCGCCGCACATCAGAGCAGAATTCTGTGGCGCAGTGGTCATCCGCACACATACACACAAAGCAGACGCACAAAGAACCACATGACAGCGGCGCTTAAATGCGCGCATGCACGCACGCACGCACGCACGCCCAACTGGACGATTTCAAATACGTGCACGCGCGCGTAAGCGCGCGCGCGCGCGACGCACGAGGCCTCCGGGGAAATATGGGTTGGTTTTTCCTCAAGGAATTGACCAAGACACTTGCTACACGCACATACACTCCAACACTCCGATACTTTTAAAGGGCCAGGTTTTTCCTGCCCTTCCCACCCACCCCACCCACTGGCTCCAATCTTCTTCCTCCTCCTTCCCCGTCGGCTTCCCAGGAGATATTTGCATGCGAGAATCTGTGCGACTGGCTGACGCGAAAACTCCTAAGTGCGGGACGCAGCAGTTAACAGTGGGATGCTCCTGCCTGCAGTTTTTATGCCCCTCTCTCTCTCTCCCCACCCAACCTGGGCTCATTCTGCCTGCCCGTTCTCCCGGCTCCCCCAGAGCAAGCTTGGTAAAGGAAAGTTGGCTCAATTGTATCGCTGATTGTCGCCCTCTCTTCCTTATTGTGCCATCTCTCACTGTCGTTGTCGGAAATAGCAAGTCTGCATCTTCAAATTAAGCAGCGGGGAACGTTCCAACATGTAGTCTGTTCCGACATAAGGTTTATAACTTAGGCGAGAGATTGGTACGTTCGCCGCCTTTGCCCCACCAAAGGAAAACGTCAGCCACTGTTAAACCTTCGGTCTCTCGTGATTAACTGTTTTGAAAACGAAGGGCCAGGGTTGCTCTGGCTTTTCTCGACGGAGTGTCAGTAGAAATTTCTCTTCTATGTACATTTTTGATAAGAACGTGTTTTTTTTCGTTAGGTTCGGTAAATGTGCGAGCAAAAGCAACCTAGAACACGGTAAGGGACAGAAGTTGACCTCGAACGTCAAGGGTACTCTGAGCCTCCTTTTTTCCATCCACTATGGAAGAAATTTGATTTTCTCAGAGGAAAGGGGAAAAATGTATTCATGACTCACAAAGGGACATAAAGTGGATTAACAGTGATGTTGTTTTCAATGGAAAAGCCCGTGAGGCGGCTACCTGTTTGAGCTTTCCCTTAATCTCTGAAAAACGAGACTGTACTTCAAGTGATATGTATGAATGTTTCACGAGGCGTCACTTGAACTATTTGAAGTCAAGTATTCAAGACACGACTTTTTCAACGCCGGTCTGAAATAAGTAGGAAAATTTGAGTTTACCACTGTCAACTTGTATCCACCATCAGCCTAATGAGCAAAGAGGTAGCATGTACTATAATCACACTAGGAAGGATTGGCTTTCTCCTACTTAGAACAAACATTTTAACTGAGATCCCCCAACCATTTTGTGCGGTGTTGTTTGCTTCCATTGTGGGTTGTTCGGCTTTTGACTTATTCACCTTAGTTATTCATATATCGTCTGCTAGACCTCCAGTCAGAAAACAGCTTAATTCAATTTATGGCGAATTTATTGAATGTACCTGCGTTGAACTTGTCGGAACTGGACTAATCAAAGGTAAATACTTGAATGGAATGTTGTCGACTTCAGTGAAATAATCATGTAGGCTTCCAGCTTCTGTGAAGTGTTTCTTTCAATTGATTGACCATAACCATGCACTTTTAATTAATGTTCCTGAGAACTTGCATAATTCGTCCAGCTGCTTAAGTTTTTCAATGTGGGCGTTATCGGAAAACTCAAATATCATTACTCTTTTACAAATTCCCTCCCGTGTCAACCTGGTCTGCATTTTTTTCAAATTAATCGATGCCTGGTGTAGGCACTAAAGCCAATCAAAACTCCTAAGTAAATCGATACATTTTCAAAAAAACGACTACTTAATATTTGAATGCCGGAGAACAACTAAAATAATATGACTGTTTTGTTATGCAAGGAAGCGTACTACCTCCGGTCCGAAAATAGTTCCGTCCATCCAGCTGACGGAACCCTACTTAAGTAATGGTTGTTTTTTTCTGGTAATTGTCAAGGTTTATGCAAACTCGAACTCGTTTCAAGGTTGCGCAAATGAAGGTTGGATTTCATGTGCTTCTTTTTATGTATCGACACCATGCTGGAATTCGATATTTAAGATGAAGTAATATTTTGGTTTTAAGGAGTTTTAATGTTGAGATCATTGCAGGTATCATAGTGTAGTCTCATATTCGTCTTATTAATGCCACCAATCAGGCCCAAAAATATGGAGCTCATGTACTGCAGGTTGTGTGACACTATATATTTTCGTGTCTTAATGTTTACCCTAATACTGTCCCTCATAACCCTAGCCCTAAACCTTATCCTAACCCCCTTGACGCCAAGTCTATCCCTAACCTTAGCACAAAGTCAAAAACTAACCCTACTTTGGGGCATTAATTGCAAGGCCACTTTCAATAGGGATCCATAGCCCCTAACCCCATCAATGTGGTTTCAGGGAAAATTGCCGTAACCTATGGTTTCATCCTATTCAACATAATACATAGAGTAGATTCCCCATATCATGAAATGTCAACCGAAATTCTGAAAAATGCTTTCGAGTAAAACAAATTAGGAGAGGATTTTGGCAGATTTGAATAATTCCTTTGACCCACTTGTGAAAAACTCGGCGGCCTCGGTGGGATTCGAACCCACGCCAGCAAGGGGAAAGCTTTAGTACAGCCAACGCTGTAGCCAACTGAGCTACGAGGCCCCACCGGTAGCCGTGCGTATAATCACACTTGGGTCAAGTTACCCGCCCAGCCTACTGCAACGTATGGAATCCACCAATTCTGATACAGCAAGCTGACTGCTCTATGTCAAAATAATTATTCAAATCTGCCAAAATCCTCTCCTAATTAATTGCGCCTGGTTGTCATCTGGTGGATTCTAGATTGATTGCTTAGGAAATCCTGCTGGGCAGTCAGCTTGCTGTATCAGAATTGTTGGATTCCATACGTTGCAGTAGGCTGGGCGGGTAACTTGACCCAAGCGTGATTAAACTCACGGCTCCCGGTGGGGCCTCGTAGCTCAGTTGGCTAGAGCGTTGGCTGTACTTAAGCCTTTCCTTTGCTGGCGTGGGTTCGAATCCCACCGAGGCCGCCGAGTTTTTCACAAGTGGGTCAAAGGAAGTAAAACAAATTACTTACTTAGGGTTGTCATATTTATTATCATGCAGCCTACTTCCAATAACTTTCAGTCACTTCAGGATGACAGCGTTTTAAGGAGCTTCTTTCTGACCGTCTGCGGAATGCATAAAAATTGGCTACTTAAGTAGTATGCCCTTTTCTCATTTATTTTCTATGCTCTAATTAATTCAAATATATTTAAAAGAAAACGCACACAAAAATACTATTTCTTTTATTTATTTCATAGCAAACTACGTCTTATTAAAATTTTATACTTGAATAAAGGGTATCGTACGGTTTACAAAAAGTTTCTTATTATTAGACTCTTTAAACCCGTGAAATGTTCATTCATAATGCATCGAATCTGCAAATTTATTGACGTTGCCTATAAAATTTACACTGCAACCTTTTATGAGAACTATGAAGTTTCTTCCTTATAGCGCAAATAAACCTGTGATTTTCCTTTGACAGAATGCATAGGGCATGTAGTTCGGAAAATTGGAAGTCAAGTGTAACGACGGGTAGGGTTCAAAATTATTCGGCAATTTGGAAACTTTTTTAAAACTTTTTTTAACTTTTTTAAATTATAAGAAGACGTAGTTTGCTATCAAATGAGTAAAATATAGTATATTTATATGCGTGTTTTTTATAAAGTATGTTTAAATTATTAAGGGATTTAAAAATCTATGAGAAAATTGCATACTAATTAAGTAGACATTTCTGCTTTCTGCAGGTGGTCAGAAAGAAGCTCTTTCAAAAGCCGGTTTCCAGCTGAAATATTTTGGGATTAGGCTGCATGATGTTCAACACAACAACCTTACTTTAGTAATTTGTTTAAATTTAAAAAAAACATTTGAGAATTTCGGATGACATTTCATGAGATAGGGAATCTAGTGTATTCGCAAACCGAAGGCGGTAAAAATAACAGATTTTGGTAAGTTTAATACATGAAGGACTGAAAATTTCAATATAAAATGCAATACTATTTCCGACTACCTTCTGCGGGAATATAAAACTTCCTGCATAAACACTGTATGAAACGACATTTCTATGCAGTATGGCCACGAATGTGAACGACATTTTGCAAGTTTTGTTGATCAACGAAAATTGCACTATATTTAACTAACGCTTTTTTTTACTGAGATAAATAGCGATGAATAAAATCAGTTCTAGCAGGCTATCGCGTACTAGTGGGTCTTAAGCCATCGTTTTACTATGCAATTTATCAAACACACTTAAATTAACTTCCCAGATGAGGGCATATTTGATGATTTCGGTAAATTCTTCAAAAAGACCAAAATGCCCTCTTCTCAGCCATGCTAGAAAAAACCATTTCTGTATCCAACGCCTTTGTTAGTGGCGCTTCTCAATCCTGAACAGATTTGATCATGCTCCGAATTGTATGGCGAGAATTCGATGACAAGCGATCGTCAAAAATCAGAGATTTTCGGGCTTTTCCCGTTATAACACATACTTAAAGATGTCTGTCGGGAGTTTTGAAGTTTTTGATACATGCTGTGCATACGGCCTCAAAACACGACTTCTGTTTGTTGCTTGTCCGGCACTGGTGGCTTCCTTTTGCGGTCAGAATAGTTCATGAGTTCACTAGTCACGCAGACAGCTCCACATGTGGTCCATAGTCGTTCCAGAATGTAGGGTCACCTGGAGAATCTTAATAAAGCTTACAGTTACTTTTTGGAAGCCTACTGTGTGGACCGGTGCTGTCTCCTACTTACTCTTACTTGATTAGGCTGGGGCAAATGTTAACTGTAAAGGCTTCCGTATGCCTGACATAAGCCGTAAGTTTACATAACAGCGTACCTGGTTAAAAAGTTGTCTGGAAAATGAGCGATTAGCCTATGCGTGAGACGCTGACAGTGGCAGGAAAAGACTTCTCAAATGGCCAGCAACATTTTCTCTGTCTTCTTATGCAATAGGGCTCTGCGGCCCTTTTTTATGTATCCGGGAGGCATCGTTGCATGGTGCTTAAATGCTTATTTGTCGGACTCGAGGGCCGGCCTAGTTCGCAGGCGACTTTCACGGAGGGACGTTTCGCCATCCACCCGCTGTGCAGGGATAACCTGTAGCTCAGGCCAAGAGGTGGGCTGCGTCATCGCGAAGCACTGCCTCCACGACAGCTCAAAAGGCCCCACCGACGACTCACGCGCGAATCAATTTATAGAGTTGGGGGGGGGGGACTGGCTTGAGTTGCATTTACCGCTTTCCCTCCTCTCACACCAGTCCGAATCCGATTGCAAGGCACTGCCAAGCCAATTGGAGGTGTGCTCGGGTGCAGTGGTCCTCAAAGCTAAACACCTCGTCTACGTGGGCCACGCACGAGCTGGTCCTACTCCACGTGTACCAGGCCTTTATGGCGATGGTGTAAGTACATGTTTCACTGCACTCGAAGAGATGGGCGCTGTTGATCTGACCCAAATTTCTGAAATTGAATTTTAACTTTGGCCTTGAGCCATCACATAATCGTCATGGCCTAAATAGCTATAAATGAAGCATGTGACATAAGAGGGCCTCTCTGTATAGGTATGTCGAGAGTGATGCCTCTCGCTGAAGGAAAGAAAAACAAACCTTGACACGAGATAAATTTCTCCCAAACTGTGTAAGATGCTTCACGTTTAGATGCTTCGTAGTTTAGATTTACTGCAAACATGCTCTGTTAGTTACAGAAGAAACTGTTTTAAACAGCCTCCAATTCACCTGCATCTATGCACGCGCATACCTGACTGATGTCACAGAACATTACGCCTCCGCCTTCAAGCAAATCAGATCGAAAAGCGGTTGATTTGCTGCTATCGGGGACGAAATAACAAATACTAACGAGGTTTAGTCAGCGGTGGCCTTGCGGTATCACAGCACTGCTGATTAATTGACAGCACTCAACCATGTGTCATGTGCATATGTCTCGGTTTGTGTCCAGTTGCATATGGTTATCGGGGATATGGTTGAGTGAGTAAAGTAGGAATCGGCTTGAACCTGTCGTTGCGTCAGTTTTCTGGGTCTCATGCCCTCTGGCTGCGATATTTCCGAGTATCGTATGCAACTCTGTATAAGTCGCACGTATTTTATGCATTCCGTCCTGTGCTAGCCGTACCTAAGGTCCTTATCAATTTGTAAGTTTATAATTGTCTTCAGCAATTAAATTGGCATATACGACAGTTCGAACGTCGGTTTTGGCGAAGTCCCCTCTGTGCCCCAAAGCACAGGGGCGCAGGGACGGTGACTTACGTGTGATTTAGAATAAAGGAGTAGTGGACTTGCTCTGTATCCATTGCACACATTCCCCCTCCCCAAACTAAGCCCAGTGTCATCTCAGAGTCACGAACACCGGAGGTGGGAGAGGTCACAAGTGGATATCGCGGCCAGAGCCGATCCTATGCGTACCGTTACACCTGCTCGGATCCCAGGGAATGAGAATGTCATAGAAGCTAAATTAAGAAGGAGTCATTGCAGCCTGGCACTCAGTCCATCGGTGAACCACTCCATCGGTGAACCACTCAGTCCATCGGTGAACCACTCCAGACAAACACATATCGAGCTAGCTGTGCGGTTTCAATTCTCCTGTCAGTTGCAAACCTAATAAATACCCAGCAATCACGGTCTTTCGTTTATTATAGGAAATGCAAAAAAAAGAATTTTCGGTAGGCTGACCCATTTTATATTAGAAAAAATTAATGATGAAATTATATCATTTACAAAGATGACAGCAGTTTTTTCAGCACTTCATTTCACGCCTATGTAGACGACAATCGTTCAGAAATAAAAATTATACGAACGCCCTATTCATGTTTCGACCGCTTTCCGTCGAGGGAGGGTGAATATATGTGTTGATCAGTAGGTTAAGAAGTAACAGCTGGGTAATCTGGTTTGCGTTGCTGTTATAGGCAATCCACGCTGCCGTAAGACAAGGAGGCACACGCACAAACATTCGTTTGAGCTCTCTACCAGGACACACGTTTAAGGACTGCAGGTATAAGGGCGTGAAAGTATACTATAGCCGGGAAAATATTTCGTTGCTACTGAGCGGCACAACTGTTCTCAATCTCCGGACAATTCGCTCCTCTTCCGTCACCTCGATTTCCTGCCCTACATCCGCCCGCTCCGCATCTGCCCTCCCCTTCGACTTCATGAAATAACCCGAAGAGGAGGAAGAGGAGGAATGAAGAGAAGTCATCGGAACTGCGGAATGATGTAGCAGTTGGGAGTACAAGCCCCTGTTATTGTCAGATTCGCGGAGGCAAGCTGCCGAAGGACGCTCCTCTGACTGAAGGACATAGCCACTTGCCAGATGACCTTCTTCGTCGCGATTGTTTGGGGAACAGGTGAGAAGGGAGGTGGCGGAGGAGGAGTCAGCACAGACTCGTGGGGAGTCCGGTTCAAAGAATCGGGAGTTGGAAATGCCGACGCTGCCAAGAGAGGGCGTGTAGAATATGTTGAGTCCATTGGTGAGGCCAGAAAACCCCTTCTTCAGTCGTTCCACTTCGGTTGTATCCTGCCGCACTGAGTGACACTGTGTGACGCAGAGCTTTGTGCCCGCTAGGGTTGCCGACGAAGCCGTTGGCGGCAGCATGTTGTTGTCTTGCGAGAGGCCAAGGTGAGTCTTAAGGCCAAAATGCTTTCCATCCATCTCATTCAATCCCAGGCTGTCGTGTAATCCTAGGGGGATCAAAGAACCAAAGAATAACGCTGCAGGACCTAAAATTCAAGCCTGTGAAATATGCATCCAAAAGCAATATTTATTCGTACCTAAATTACTGTTTTTTGAGTGGAACTCTCACCTACATGGGATCAGAAAGACACTTGCAGTAGGTTGGCAATGGGTAGTTTCAAAACGCACCCATTTTAATTTGATAATGAAAGATAGCGCCGAGCAGGCCTCACTCTTACTCCCGTGAAGGATTCGAATGCAAGTGGGTAAGGTCAGCTAGGAAGAATCTCGTGCATGTTGGTTCGCGTGAGGTAAAGCCACCGGATATCGCAATCCACACAAATGTCAGGGCAACAATCTATTGTGCTGCCCTACTAACCCGGCAATGAAATTTTACCCTGACGAAAACAATGGATAAAGTTATGATTAGGTTGGCTATCTTTTTTTCTTGATTTACCTCAATCTATAAAAATCCTGTATCTATCAGTCCCATTTTACTCTCTGACATATCCTTCGTTTCCTGAGTCGAATCACATATGGAGTTCTTGCTCTTTAACAAATCCAATATTTTCAGAATATATAATTATAACCCAGAGTATTTGGTCTTCGAGCGTTATTGAATTAAACGCTCTACCAGTGAATCAGGAGTTCGTTATTTCTTAAAAACGAGGGAATTTCACCCAAAACCAGGAGAAAAGAGTACTAGCTGCTAACAGTTCAGGGCCTGTAAATGCCCTTCTCATCCGATAATACAACAGATTTTCTAGCTCATTAAATTTTTATCGAAACTCAGAAACGTGTTTTTGAGTCGAAAAGGTTACTTAAGTAAGGCTTTAAGATTAATTAAGATATAGCATAAGTCCTAACTATTTCAGTCACGCCAAAAGTCCTGCTTTTGAACTAATCTCTTTCCAGTTGCCTGTAAAACCAATTCATATAAAAATGACCCCTTAGTTCATATGCATTTTTCATCAATTTTCTATGATCCGGTAAATTCAAATATAACTTATAGAGAACACAAGGAAAGTGGGTTCCAAGTATTTTGGTTAAGATTTAAGGAGATAGTATATTTGCCATACGTTTGACTGACTATGGGAGAAATAGTCTATGTCGCTGACGGAATTCTGCAGCTTTCAGCAAATATTTGCGTGTACTGTGCAATCCCTACCTTACTTTTCTACGGTTTCGTTTTCGTTTGTGGAATAGAACCTGATTGTCCTTGGTTTGAGGTCGAGCACTAGATATAGAGCCTACATCGGTTGGCGCATTGCGAAAGAAAGTCAACAAGCACGACGTTTCTCTGATGACTGCAGCCAGCCTTGATCTTTTTTTAGCCTAAATCCCTCAACGATGAAATCATTTTTGGTGAACCCAAATGTTATTTCGCTTAAACTAAACAAATGCCGATAGAAGCTTGTAGACTAGTTCCAGGAGGCAATTCAGAAAAAAAGATGCGATCACTTTAACAATAATTGTATTGGTCTGACGTTTCACATTCTTACGCAAATCCAGCATTGGAGATAGCTGCAGCTGCTGCTGCTACTGATGATGATGATGATGATGATGATGATGATGATGATGATGATGATGATGATGATGATGATGATGATGATGATGATGATGATGATGATGATGATGATGATGATGATGATGATGATGATGATGATGATGATGATGATGATGATGATGATGATGATGATGATGCTGATGATGATGATGATGATGATGATGATGATAATGATGATGATAATGATGATGATGATGATGATGATGATGATGATGATGATGATGATGATGATGATGATGATGATGATGATGATGATGATGATGATGATGATGATGATGATGATGATGATGATGATGATGATGATGATGATGATGATGATAATGATGGGTAAGATTGAGAAGCCGAAACGGCAGGCCAATAAACTACTTGCTGATTGTATTGGGACGCTCACCACTGGTTTACGGAACGTCATCATACCATTCTACCTTGGAGCTAACTAGGTAGGCCGACCAGCAGACGTATAGCAGCTTCTTACTGGTCGCATGCAAAACTTACACACTTTTAAAAATGACTACTTAAGAAGTATACATTTTGTCATTGATTTTCGATGCCGTTATAGAGTTTACTATATTTTATAGAAAACACGCTGTAACTCTGGTGTCTTGTACGCATTTCGTAGCAAATTACAACTTCATGGAGGTGTGGTGGCACGCCTAGGGGCGGCTAGGACTTAAGGGACCCAGCCGCGCCAGCCACCTGCGTCCTCTCCCGCCTCCGGTCTTCTTGACTCTGTCTTGACACCGGGCTCAGGTGGGGGAGGAGGAGAAAGTGCAGTAGATGCAGCGCAAGTCTACTATCACTTTAAACTAACTCACGCGCAAGTCACTGTCCCTGCTCCACTTTCCCATGGAGCATACGGTGGACATCGTCGGACTACGACGGTCGAACTGTCGTGTGCGTGTTTGGCCCCCTAAACGGGCCGCGTGGTAGATGCGTTGGACCAACACGGGGGCCACATTAGGGCACGGCAGGTGTTATTCGGGACCAACACGGGGGCCAAATAAGGGCACGGCAGGCGTTATTCGGGTTGCGCTCCCATAACAAATGCCGAACATGGAGGTGTGGTGGCACGCCTAGGGGCGGCTAGGACATAGGGGACCCAGCTGCGCCAGCCACCTGCGTCCTCTCCCGCCTCCGGTCTCCTTGACTCTGTCTTGACACTGGGCTCAGGTGGGGGAGGAGGGAGAGAGGGTCGCAGTAGATGCAGCGCAAGTCTACTATCACTTTAAACAAAATCACGCGCAAGTCACCCTCCCTGCTCAACTTTCCCACGAGCATACGGTGGACATCGTCGGACTACGACGGTCGAACTGTCGTGTCGTGTGTGTGTGTGTGTGTGTGTGTTTGAGATCTTGTTCAGTTTTTATAACCATGTTAATATAACCCATCTTCTGATATTGTGGGTAGTCGCGTCACGACGAGAATTTCAATTGTTTGCAGAGTGCAGTTAAACCATAGGTGGCGAGGAGGCAATACAGTCCTACCACTTTGTTTCTTTTCTCTGTATGGCGGCTGCCCAAAAATCCAAACAGAAATCTCCCCTTTCAAACCGTAAATTTTTCCTCGCCCTCTCGCTATTTTGAACCCTTTTTTGTTGGCTGCCGGGGTCAGTGACTCGATGCGTCGAACTTTAATGGACACTAACGCAGGGGTTCCTCCCTGATTTTTCTGGCAGCATCTGGATTTGCATCAGTCCCTTCCAGAACGTACGCATCACGATTATTTTAATTATACGACCCGCCACCAGAACTACTCAACGTTTTCGCTTAGGGTCGTTTCAGTGTCGTACGGTCACTGTGACCGACCACTGCATTGAAATGCATTTTCAATTATGAAAGGTCACTTAAGTGGGTTTGTAATTTTGGTCATGATGCAGCAGCATCTCAAGATTTTTGAGATAAACCAGAATGCTGGCTTCAGAATGCACATCTTTTTGCCCGCCTGCAAAAACGACACCCGGTAAAAATGAATACTTAAATAGCATTCGTTTTTATATTTATTTTTCATGTCCTCGTAAATCCGAATATATTTTATAGAAATATCTTTGGATTTTACCGCACGATAATTAATATTAAAACCCCACCTAAGTAATTATTCCTCAGCGAAAAACTATTCTCAGAATTTCGGTTAGCCACTGACCGTATATATTTACTACTTACTTTGATCACGTCTCCCACTTGACTTGTCATACTTATAATAACATTTTTGGCGTGACTAATGGGAATGGTTCTGGAGACCTCAATCAGTGCTATCTCTCTGGGCTTTCGCGGTTCAAGCAAGCTAACGATGTAGAAAGCATGTATCATGCATAATCTTTAAACGCATCACGGCAGGACGATAGGATCCGGTTTTGCCTTCCCGTAATTGCCGATGGCTATTGCCGGACGGCCATGGTAACGAATAGGATTCCATGATATCACAATTTTCTTCACCAGTTACGTTTGTTTTTAAGATGACCAAATCACCCTCCCCCCCCCCTCCTCATTCAAGTATCACCCCATGCGTAAATGATGGCACCATCACCTTGAACGGTCGAGGGTGTGACCTGCATTATAAACAACTCGTTTGTCCTCCAAGTCCGAAGTCCTCCCCGGTCTCGTGAGTGAATCTTTATTCGGCTCAACGCGAGTGCTAGACCCATGCATAGTCTCAATTTCCGCGAGCTTCTCCAAGTTTAATATAAATAGGTTGCCTTGATTGTGTGCCCTTTTCGTTTAATCGACATACCAATGTGCGTAACAAGGCTGAAGGTCCAAAGCTTTTATGTAGTTTTTTTTCACGGAAACAAGCGGATTTACCCTCATTATTCTGATGATTAACTTGTCTTTTCTACAGGTGTTTCTTTTTGGAGCACTTACTTTCCGGGGTCCGCTGGTTTCCTTCTACTCCCTATCTTCTCTACCAGTCTTATAGTTCATTGACATTGCTTTCCTAACCTAACACGTTCGTCTTCCAGTGCACTTTATTCAATTAACCTGCCAGAACTCCTGCATCTTGATCATCTTCAATGGTATCGTGTGTCAAGTGCACCCAGGAATGCCGGGCAGTGTCTTGACTGTTTGGGTGGCTGGAGCCAGAATCTGGTCATCTCGTCAGTTCTCCTACATGCATGAGCCATAGGGAGAGCACCTCGCAGAACACATTTGAGGGGATCGTGTCAAAAGTGCACGCAGTGCTATATCAACCCTATGTCTTGGCAACACTTCGCATTTCCCACGGTGATCGTTGCCGTCTTCGTGGTGTTGTTGACCTAGCGGTACCATAAAACCAGAAAATTCCCTATCTCATGAAATGTCAACCTGAATTCTGAAATGTGTTTTCGATTCGAACAAATTAAGTATGTGGGGTTGTCATATTAATCATCGAGGAGTCTAATCCCAAAATATTTCTTGCACTTCAGGATGCCGGCTCCTGAAAAAAATACCTTTCTGACCGCCTTCAAAAAAGCATACGCTGTAAAAAAATTGCTACTTATTTGGTATACATTTTCTCATAAATTGTTGATGCCCTTATAAATTCAAGTATATTATGTAGAACCCATGCACAATAATATCCTTTCTTGTACTCGTTTGATAGCCAATTACACCCTGAAATTCTATGCTCGAAGAAAGCATATTTTGTGGGTTTTAAAAAAGTTTCTGAATTGTCGAATAATTTTGAACCCTACCGGCCATTGGATTTCAATTTAAGGTTTCCAAACTAAATTCTGTATTTATTCTGTTTAAGACAAATCACAAAATTATATACGCTATGAAAAAGAAATCACATAGTTCTCATAAAATTTTGCAATGGATGTAGGTCACGTAGTACACTTTATAAACAACATTAATAAATTGATGTATACGATGTATTATGAATGAACGTTTCGCGGCTTTAAGCTCATCTTTGTAATTTTTATAAAACTCAAGATCGGCTTTCCTCAAGGATAAAATTTGACGGTGTAATTGGCTACCCAACGAGTACATGAAAGAATATTTTGTGCATGTTTTCAATGTACTATATTTGAATTAATAAGAGCATTGGAAATCAATTAGAAAAATGCCTACTACTTAATTAGCCAGTTTCAACTTTGTAAAATTTTTGCCGTCGGTCAGAATGAAGCTCGCTTAAAAGTGATATTCTGGCGTGGCTGACATATCTTAGGATTAGGCTGCACTATAATCAATAGGACAACCCTGTTTTAGTACTTTGTTCGAAACGAAAACACATTTCAGAATTGACTGTATGTTCATCTACCAACGCCACTTGAAGTCTGACAGTGGTGTTTAACGAAAATGGATAATCACGACGGCCGGAATGGCCGTCAGCTGGTTGTATGCACAATAAAAAAAAACAAGTGTGGCGGGTTCACTTGTGAGATTTATCACGAGTTACCGCGATATTACGGTTCTACTGAGGCAATCACTGTGCATGCACCAGCCTCTGGCCCTTTTGACCCAATGACATAGAACGAACTGCAGGCTCCGAAAGTTCGGGCGTGGCCAAAGGGAGTGGAGGGGGGCAGTGCGTCTGCTGATTTTCAAACTTTCGCATGCACCAGGTAATCACTGTCACTCTGAGGCGTGATGGTATTCTGTCATGCATGAAACTAGCCGAATAACGTTGTGTGTCGAGTTTCGGACCGTCGTAGCACTTTCCATCTAGGTTGTTTTACCAAAAAACAACCCATTGACGTTGGGCCCACAGTAGATGTGCCATCTCATGTCAAGGTAGGACACTGGCCATCGAATGCACGTCTTTTCAACCGCCGGATAAAACAGCCCTCGATAAAAATGACTACTTAGGCCATATGCATCTGTTCCCCTTCAAATGCCATGCTTGAATGAGGAATATCTTTCGGTTTTGAAATTTCTGAATAATATGGAACCGAGCTTACTAATCCACCTGCATTGAGAGTTTATTATCTAAAAACTTTGTGTTTTCTGTGTAATGAAAACCTAATATTTATATAAGTGATCAAGCGAACATTCAATAATGCTCGTGAATTCGGCAGTGAATATGAACCATTTGCCCCCTAAACGGGCCACGTGGTAGATGCGTTGGACCAACACGGGGGCCACATTAGTGCACAGCAGGTGTTATTCGGGTTGCGCTCCCATAACAAATGCCGAACATGGAGGTGTGGTGGCACGCCTAGGGGTGGCTAGGACTTAGGGGACCCAGCCGCGCCAGCCACCTGCGTCCTCTCTCGCCTCCGGTCTTCTTGACTCTGTCTTGACACCGGGCTCCGGTGAGGGAGGAGGAGAGAGTGCGGTAGATGCAGCGCAAGTCTACTATCACTTTAAACTATATTACGCGCAAGTCACCGTCCCTGCTCAACTTTCCCATGAGCATACGGTGGACATCGTCGGACTACGACGGTCGAACTATCGTGTGTGTGTGTGTGTGCCCCCTAAACGGGCCACGTGGTAGATGCGTTGGACCAACACGGGGGCCACTTTAGGGCACGGCAGGTGTTATTCGGGTTGCGCTTCCATAACAAATGCCGAACATAGAGGTGTGGTGGCACGCCTAGGGGCGGCTAGGACTTAGGGTACCCAGCCGCGCCAGCCACCTGCGTCCCCTCCCGCCTCCGGTCTTCTTGACTCTGTCTTGACACCGGGCTCAGGTGGGGGCGGAGGAGAAATTGCGGTAGATGCAGCACAAGTCAACTATCACTTTAAACTAAATCACGCGCAAGTCACTGTCCCTGCTCCACTTTCCCATGGAGCATACGGTGGACATCGTCGGACTACGACAGTCGAACTGTCGTCGTGTGTGTGTGTGTGTGCGTGTGTGTGCGTGTGTGTGTGCCACCCTAAACGGGCCAGTTGGTAGATGCGTTGGACCAACATGGGGGCCAAATTGGGGCACGGCAGGCGTTATTCGGGTTGTGCTCCCATAACAAATGCCGAACATGGAGGTGTGCTGGCACGCCTAGGGGCGGCTAGGACATAGGGGACCCAGCCGCGCCAGCCACCTGCGTCCTTTTCCGCCTCCAGTCTTCTTGACTCTGTCTTGACAACGGGCTCAGGTGGGGGAGGAGGAGAGAGTGCGGTAGCTGCAGCGCAAGGCTACTATCACTTAAAACTAAATCACGCGCAAGTCACCGTCCCTGATCAACTTTCCCATGAGCATACGGTGGACATCGTCCGACTACGACGGTCGAACTGTCGTGTGTGTGTGCCCCCTAAATGGGCCACGTGGTAGATGCGCTGGACCAACACGGGGGCCACATCAGGGCACGGCAGGCGTTATTCGGGTTGCGCTCCCATAACAAATGCCGAACATGTGGGTGTGGTGGCACGCCCAGGGGCGGCTCCGGCCGCGCCAGCCACCTGCGTCCTCTCCCGCCTCCGGTCTTCTTAACTCTGTCTTGACACCGGGCTCAGGTGGGGGAGGAGGAGAGTGTGCGGTAGCTGCAGCGCAAGGCTACTTTCACTTAAAACTAATTCACGCGCAAGTCACCGTCCCTGCACCACCATGGTGTGGAGCATACGGTGTACCTCGTCGAAATCGACGGTCGAACTGCCGTGTGTGTGTGTGTGAGCAGGACGCTGCTCACTTTCAAAGCGTTCTCAACCAGCCCTCCACCATCTCCGATGCCGCCATTGATCGCCTGCCTGAAGTGGAAATCAACGCCAACCTTGATCTCCCGCCCTCTCTCCAAGAAACCATCAGATCAGTGCAGCAACTCTCCAGCGGGAAAGCACCTGGCTCGGACAAGATCCCTGCTAAGATGTACAAGCATGGTGGACCCCAGCTGATGAATCGACTCGCAGTGCTCTTCCAGGAGATGTGGCACCAAGGACAAGTCCCTCAGGATTTCAAAGACGCCACCATTGTCCACCTATACATGAAGAAAGGAAACCGCCAACTTTGCGACAACCCCCGAGGAATTTCGCTACTGAACATCGCTGGAAAGATCTTCGCCCGCATTCTCCTTAACCGCTTGAACGCTCACCTGGAGCAAGGACTGCTCCCGGAAAGTCAAAGCGGCTTCCGACGACACAGAGGAACAATCGACATGATCTTCGCTGCTCGCCAGCTGCAAGAGAAGTGCCAAGAGATGCGGACTCACCTCTACACTACCTTTGTGGACCTGACGAAAGCCTTTGACACGGTGAATCGCGACGGGCTGTGGAAAATCATGCAGAAATTCGGCTGTCCTGAACGGTTCACGCATATGGTACGTCAGCTTCACGACGGGATGATGGCGCGCGTTGCTGACAACGGGACAGTATCTGAAGCATTCGCAGTGACCAACGGAGTGAAGCAGGGCTGCGTATTGGCTCCCACCCTGTTCAGCCTCATGTTCTCTGCCATGTTAATGGATGCCTACCGTGACGAACGCCCCGGGATCCGCACGCCTACCGGATGGATGGCCGACTCCTCAACCAACGACGAATACACTTCCGCTCGCGTGTCTCCACAGCGACTATCCATAAACTTCTATTCGCCGATGACTGCGCACTCAATACAACGACAGAAGAGGAAATGCAAAGGAGCATGGACCTCTTCGCTGCCGCCTGTGACAACTTCGGACTTCGCATCAACACTGAGAATACGGTTGTGATGCATCAACCGTCGCCAAACACTCTATACACCGCAGCTCACATCAATGTCAATGGCGCCCAACTTAAATCTGTAGATACCTTCACGTATCTAGGCAGCAATCTCTCACGCAGCACCAAAGTCGACGATGAGATCGCCCATCGGATCGCTAAAGCCAGCCAAGCCTTTGGACGCATGCAAAATGTGGTCTGGAATCGACATGGTCTCCACCTCAGAACCAAACTCAAGATGTACAAAGCTGTCATATTGCCAACGCTGCTGTATGGAGCGGAGACGTGGACAATCTACCAAAGGCAGGCACGAAAGCTCAACCAATTCCACCTCAGCTGTCTCCGCAGAATACTAAAGCTGAGTTGGCAAGACAGGATACCGGACACGGAACTGCTGGAACGAACAGGCATTCTCAGCATTTTCGCTCAGTCGAAACAACTGCAACTGCGCTGGAGCGGTCACCTTGTGCGGATGGATGACGAAAGGCTACCCAAACGACTCTTCTATGGAGATCTCGCCATGGGTTCTCATCGACAAGGGGGTCAAGTACGATGCTACAAAGACACTCTGAAGACCTCCCTGAAGCAATTGCAGATCAATCCGGAGTCCTGGGAGGACCTTGCCCGAAATCGATTGGCTTGGAGGAGAAAAGTGAAGACAGGGGCAGCAATCTACGAAGCCAACAGGATCGCCGCTGCCAAGACCAAAAGAGCGGCACGAAAGTCACCAGCGCCTCGGATCAACATCGCCAATGCCCAGGCCCTTCCAACATGCCCGCGCTGTCACCGCACCTTCCGCGCGCGAATCGGACTAGTCGGACATCTTCGGAAGCAATACATCAACAATCCGACAATTCAAAATTCTACGTCTACTTCTGTCAACCCTCCTTCGGACTCCTCCACCCTCATCCCTGGCATCAATTCCACTAGTCCCACCATCATCGAGACCGCATCACAATGCTCAGCACGTGTTACCCCCACAACCACCACTGTCACCACCACTACCACCATCAGCGATGGGGACTCTCTCCTAAACTGTCCTCATTGCAACCGCACATTCACCTCACGCATTGGCCTGGTCGGTCACTTGCGAATCTATCGTACAGAGACTGGTGAACCAGTGCCTGGAGCTTCAACACACAGCAGAGATCGCCGCCTCCACTGCCCTCACTGTCCTCGTGCATTCACTCATCGCATGGGCCTTTTCGGTCACATGCACATTCTCAAAAACCTGCGGTAAACCACCGGAGGCTTAGCTACATCTGAACACACTATCTTTACCTTCATAATCACCATGTACCTGGAGTATATCACGGTTTCCTAGAAACCGTGGCTGAAAACTGCCAATCTGACGCTTACGCAGACCACGACGTCGGCTCAGTGTATGTGTTGTGTGTGTCGAGTGGCTGACCAGTGGACTGGGAGTCAGCCGGCGATGGCTCCTCCATATCCCCTGAGTTAGTGAATCCTGGTGTGTGCGTTATGGGGGCCAGGTCGTGCTATGGCGCGCGAAGACGGGTACGCCGATCCGTCAGCCAATGCGCCCACTCCCACATCAGGCTCGGACAGTGGTCTGATTTTGGGGTTGGGGGAGAGAGTGAGGTCGAGAGCTCAGCGCATTTTCCTCACTATAAACAAGCTGACGCGCTTGTAACTATCACGGTGCGCTAAAAGCCGTGGCTTGGAAGGTTGCCAACTGACGGAATAACTCGGACCGCGTAGTCAGCCCAATGTGTGTTTTGTGTGAAGTGGCTGACTGGCGGACTGAGAGTCAGGCTGCAATGGCTCCTTCTTAATGTGGCCTTTATGGCACTCTCACTCTGTGGGATCCGAGCCAGGTGTGGTGGTACGCCCAGGGGCGGCTCCGACTGCGCCAGCCACCTTCGTCCTCTCCCGCCTCCGGTCTTCTTGACTCTGTCTTGACACCGGGCTCAGGTGGGGGAGGAGGAGAGAGTGCGGTAGATGCAGCGCAAGTCTACAATCACTTTAAACTAAATCACGCGCAAGTCACCGTCCCTGCTCCACTTACCCATGGAGCATACGGTGGACATCGTCGGACTACGACGGTCGAACTGTCGTGTGTGTGTGTATCTTTTCCGTCTCGCTCAGTTGCTGCTTGGGTATTTTGCATTCCCACGACCTTCTTTCCCCCCACCCACTTCCGGAATCTTACCCTCACGTCCTCCAGTGGCTACTACTGTCGCTGCTGCTAGCTCGTTGTGATTGCTGTGTCTCATCGTCCTCTTCCTCCTCACCTGGCCTTCCATGTTCGCAGAGTCAGTTGGGCTTCATGGTCCCTATCGGCCGTTGCCGGAAATGAATAGGACCCGGCGCCCCTCTCGGTACTTCACTCTCGCCCGCGACTCAGCAACTTTGCATAAACTCGAATTAATTTGAGTTGGTGGAGTAAGCTAGCAGCTCCTGTTTGGTTCATTTCCGCTTCGTTTCAACTGCACACTCGTCCTGGCACCGAACCGCGTTTATGCTGCCTTGCGTTCAATAACAGCCGCAGAGAGAGAGAGAGAGAGAGAGAGAGAGAGAGAGAGAGAGAGAGAGGAAAAAAGGGAGCGTTTTTCAGCGCGCAAATACTGAAAATGCTATTCTTTGATGCCGATAGCCTGTGAATTTGGACAAACGGTGCCTTCCGCGTGTTCTCTAGTTAGTTTCTGTTTGAATCCTTGCCTAGTAAATTCTACTTGATTCAACACAATTATTGTGTAACGCCATTTTTTTAACTAGACTTAATTCATACGTGGCGGCATGCACCTGGGACCATGGAGCTGCCATCTTTCCCTTTGGGGAATTTGTCGTCTCAACATGCTATTTACCCACGCAATGTCAGATGGGCTCAAACCATTTTAGACGTTCAATGTGTTCTCCTACATTACACCCTCTTTAACCTTACACTGCAAATTAATATACAGTTTGCTTACAGTGCTAATTAGCCACGTACGAAGTAGGGGTTTAAGTTCCGAACTGACTACTCTGTAAATTCAGAGTAGAAAACCCGGTGACCGTTGTCGGATTCGAACCTACGACAGCAAGGGGAAAGCTTCAGTACAGCCAACGTCCTAGCTACCTGAGCTACGAGGTCCCACCGGGAGCCGTGAGTTTAATTCCACTTGGGTCGCTTTGCATGCCCAACCTACTGGAAAGTACGGAATCCACCGATTCTGATAATGTAAGCTGACTGTCTTCACAGGAAATTCAAAGTGATCAAGCTAGACTCACCAGAGGACTACTAGCTGCACTTAATTAATATTCTGTAAATCACTAAATAAATATCACTAAATTAATATCACTAAATTAAATCACTAAATTAAATTAATATGCTGTAAATCACTAAGCAGGTCATCTGAGCTGTAGTATAAAGGTCAGGTCAAACGTCAAAGACAGTATTTAGACTTTCAATATTTCTCTTGAGGTGACACTATGCAAACTATTCACATGTCTTACAACTGTCTTTCTTTTCAAAGCAGGAATCGGCGCCAGTTGACTGATAGAAATTTTCATTTGCTAGGCTTACTTTTTGGGGCTTAGATAACAACACGGCTGTACACGCGGATGTTTGTCCTGCAAAGCAATCAGCTCAGTCTACAGAGACAGGAAATTTGAAAACTCTTCCTTGTTTTGAGAAGAAGCTGGTGCGCGAGTCAGAAAAATGGGAAAATATGCTTATCTTTCCGGCTATCGAACCACTTTCTGAAATGCGTGTTAGGCCTATTTTCTTTGACAGCGCTGGTTGTCCTGTACACTTACACACAATCACAACTAATCAGTCCGTAGAGATTTAGAGAGGGCTGTCCGACTACAAGAATTAGTGATAGCTGATGTAAGAACAGCATCTACAGAAACGAGGAGGGTTTTAATAACAAGTGATGGACTACTGTTAGATATCCTGGTAAAAGCGGTAAGTGAATAGATTTCTAATTTATCGTTCTTCAAAATTAGGCATCACAGAGACATCAGCTTGCGTAGCATAATGATAAGTTCTAAGTTAGCCTATAAAGTGACTTTGAAGAATGATTCGCGAATGAGACTATAACTAGACGAAGGACCGCAGAGAACAGGGTCATTCAACAACTGAAAAATGATGTGTATCAGCCATTTTTCACTACAACTTCGGATCGTGACGATCAGCTGATCAGCGATAAGAGTCTGAAATATTTGCAAACTCCGCCGAAAAGGAAAAGTTCTGTTTTGATTTTGTGATCTCCTTGGGATTTTTTTACCGTTTCAGCTAATTCGAAGAGTAGCTTTTGATTGACCTTTGATGTGAGTCATGTAGGATTTTTGTCCTCACAAAATCTATCGAGTTGGACATTTAGAAATCCACGGTTTGCCAATGGCATCTCATCAATTTCCTAAACACTCTCCAGTTCATCCTGGATTGCATTTTTATCTGTACCATGCTGGTCCACGAACCCTCCAGTCACCAACTTTGGATCGGAAGCGTACCTAAACTCGTGTGGGCGTTGCGTTCATCAAGTTAGCCAGATGAAAGAAGTGAAGGCAGACGTGCCATCTGGTCATCGAATTCTGATCTAAGGCGCTCATGGGTACAGGTTGCTCATCGTTATCCGATCGACTGGAGGGACCCTAAATTTGAGATTCAAAACAAACTGGGGTGCTCCTATCCCGTTGTATCTTTGAAGTGCACTTACACGTGGCATTAGGCAGTCCAGATCAAAGTCAACAGAGCATGAGCCCGGGACTCAGCTGGTAGAGCACAGGGCTCAATGGCAAATTGAACCCATATTCAAAGTTCCGATCTCTTTGGTCTCTAAGTAGTTTAAGGCTGGCACACGATAACAGGTAAGCCAGAAATAGCAACCCCGGTCTCTCTTTGTCCTTGTCGGTAATGTTAATCTGTTGGGATGAAAGTAATATAACGGCAGGACCTTACATCCCTACCTCATGCATTTAAGTTTGGTTAATTGAAAACCCGACTGTTTCTGGAGTCGAAAGCAGTCCAATCACGAGGAAATCTATCCAGCCAACTGATAACGTATATTGGCTACGACACCTTTTGCAGATATTAAATAGATTACTATTCCGATGGCTTCATTTTGGCTTGACCAGAGGCGTTATTTCTAAGCCCATATTTCGAGGTTTTTCCAGTTCCTAGGCGTCTCCCCACTTCTACTCCACACTCAGTACTTCCTCCGAGTATTGCTTTCTGTCCCATTTCACTTTCAAGTCAGACAGGTCCGGTGGCACGACAGGACACAGCCCACTAGACGTCACAGACTTCTGTTGTCCACTTTGATGGACAGCTTTTATGCCTCCAGCTTTGTCAAGGGCAGCAGGAAGGAAGGCGAGAAAAGGCCCTATCCCTCTTCCGGTACCCGGTTCCCCCAGCGTAGTAGTGGGCTGTCAGGAGACCGGATGGAAAGGATGACGTTGCTGTCGGTATGGCCTTTCAGCGCCGAGGCAAGACTCAAATGCTATTATCCCACTGTGGCCTCCCACAAGGTCTTTCTGGAGGGGGTAGAGAGGAGGATCCGCATGCTTCATGCCCCTCCCGCCTTTTGTCCGTTTAGCTGTCGGTTTTCCACCTCTCACCAGCACCAGCATCTGCCAGCTTTTCAGAACCTGTGATGATCAGGTGCTTCCGTTCGCTGTTCCGGCGCCTTACCCTAGATTTGGTCATTACAGCGCTCTGTGCAGAATATGCACAATTTTTGGAATGCTGCGCAGCAACTCAATTGTGTTTCCTCAATGATAAACTACATCCTCGTTCCCTCTATTGCACGTAAAATGTGACTAGTTAAAGCCACAGACCCACGAGCTGGCTGCCCTGGTGCGAAGCGAAGCGCTGCTGCAAACAGTAAACAGCTGCGGGCATCCCGAGATAGTTAATAAGAAGAGACACAAATTATTTGGGAAAACATAAACTTTAATGCGTCACTTCTCGAAACTGATCCCCAAGCTCGTTGTCAGACTTTGGTATGTGTACAGGAACAATTAACTAATAAATCGTGTCCTACAGAGGATTATACAGTTGCGCGATGATTGCGCCAAAGCGTATTAAGCGTATTTTGTCATCTCGTCTTTATTGGCTGTGCGCGTTTGAATTTGTCCTTGAGAATTATGTATGCAGCATCCAAATTGAAATGCCGGTTGATGCATGCCTCATCTGAGTGCATTGCTTCCAGGAATTTGCGGCCTTTTCTAGTCGGGCAGGTTCCCAGAATCCGAGTGTTCTCCCACGCAAATTTATGTAAACTGGGATATCTGTCTCAACCAGCATACATGAACATCTGCTAGTGGTAAGAAGACGAGACCATCTATCCCAGGTAGCCATGCACACACTGGACACCGGGCATTGACTACCGAGGTCTTATCTTCGTTCCGAGGGAGAATCGCAGTGGCCTGTTGGATGGCGATTTCCCCAGTCACGATTTTTAGTGCGTCAGGAGTGCTTAAAAGTGCGTTTGGTTGTTTCTAGTGAGGAAACTGCTGGTCTCCAGCTGTCTTTACTCATGTTTAATTCGAATGCCTGAGTTTAGCAGAGTCCAGCCGAGACTGTGCGCAGTGACTGAAGTGGCGTACAGCCCCGTGTGAGTGTGACACACTGACATGATGTGCCGCCCGTCATTATAAAATTTTTAATGCTTCACAGCGGTGCTCCTATATGAGTGAGAGACCAATAACTAATGGAAAGTGCGATGAGCAGCAATTCAGCGATGGTTTTTCGGATGTGTGCACATTCAACACATTCAACACGAGGCCATCGCTCCATCTCAACTGAAACTGTCTCAACATACACTGTATGCTGTACACGCCCTTTTATTGTCAGCACGTAAATGTCCAGAATACTTTTCTTCTACCCCTTACTTAATATTCTAACCTACATACACTGCAACACAGTAGTCAGGATTACAGCTCTGCAATCCTCGTTGAGAATGATATCACGACAGTTCCCAAAGGAGCGCTGCAACCATCCGGAAACCCTGCTGGCTCTGGAAGTCCAAGTGGCGATTTCATTGTCCATCAGGATGTTTCCTGAATTGGTGCTCCCTAAGTACGCAAAGTTCTCCACAGCTGTGAGGGTGAATTCAGGTCAATTGACACATATACTGGCTTCGTTTCAGCCATTTTTTGACGTCATTTGGTGCATTAACACTGTTAGAAGTTTGGACAACCGGAGGTAAAGAGCTCCCCAGTCTACTGAATACCCTCTCCCGTCGCAGTGCTCAGCCCGTAGTCACGCTCGCAAAAGAGGTCGGGAAACATCGTCTCGCATACAATTGTCACAGCCTTACACGCGCTGGGTGTCCCACGGCTCACTAACTGGTGTCGATTCAAGGCCGCTCAACACGGTGAGCGCCAACCAACATAGAGAATAACACAAAAATTTAGAAAGTGGAAGGGATTACACAACCCTTTTTCACTCCATTCGTCAGTGAAAATGCTCTCGAAACTGACCCACTGTCAGCGATGGGTGCCATAATTCTTTTGTACACTAATCCGAACATCTGCAAAAATTGACTTGAACATCTGAAAGTCATCCTGAATTTCCAGAGTACATCGAAGGCCTTCGTCAGATCCACGAAATTTAGATGAAAGCTGGTCCTCAATTCTGGACATTTATCTTGCGGTTAGCATCATGACAGAAGCGGATCTATGGTTCCGCTAATTTTTTACAATGCACCCTGACGTCCGGAGAGAAGTCCCTGCTCCAGGTATAGATTCAAATTATAGAGTAATACTCGACCGTAGACTCTGCCAGCAATACGGAAAGGCAAGATCCCCAGTGTTTGCCACAGATTGGCCGATTTTCTTTGCATTTTGTACGTGAACAGTTTTTGCATCCTCGTCCTTGTCGTTAAGTCTCTTGAAACTGTGGGGTGACGTTCGGTGAGTAAGGAGGCATTGTATTCGTAGATTTCGACTGACATCAACTCAGTGCCGATAATTTTCAGCTGAACATATGCTTCACTGCTCAAATTGTCTCATTAAAAGCTGGTAAACAATCGAGGTCACTAGATGGCTGTTTACGGATGGTCTGTTGTTTTTGCTCTAACCCTTCCGATTTGACTGTTTTTCTGAGCTGAGCAGTGACGCACTCCCCCTTGGATGGGGACGGCAGCCTGCTTTGATGACCACAAACAACTTCATTTTTTCGATGTTTGTACATCCTTGGAGTTCTATGGCCTTGCTAGTCAGTCAGTCATTTTGCATCCCTCTCAGCTTCTACCGCGTTGAGCATTGGCATCGCAAGAATGTAGGTTAATTGGTATTGGTTCCTTTTTTGGCATCAGTAATGTGTAGCCTCTTTATCTCGAGACACAGACTTTGGATCTCTACATTAATTTGACCCACTTGTGAAAAATTCGGCGGCCTCCGTGGGATTTAAACCCACACCAGCAAGGGGAAAGCGTTATTACAGCCAACGCTGTAGCCAACTGAGCTACGAGGCCCCAACAGGAAGCCGTGAGTTTAATCACAGTTGGGTCAAGTTACTCACCCATCCTACTGCAACGTATGGAATCCACAAATTCTGATACGGTAAGCTGACTACCCAAGCAGGATTTCCTAAGCAATCAATCTAGAATCCACTAGATGACGACCAGGCACAATTAATTAGTAGAGGGTTTTGACAGATTTTAATGATTACTTTGACCCACTTGTAAAAAACTTGGCGGCCTCGGTGGGATTTGAATCCACGCCAGTACATCTAATGCACTAACCAACTGAGCTACGAGGCCCCACCGGGAGCCGTGAGTTTAATCACACTTGGTTCAAGTTACCTGCCAAGCCTACCGTAACGTATTAAATCCACCAATTCTGATACATTAGCTGACTGCCCATGCAGGATGTCTACTTAGTGTTGTCACACCAGTCTTGGTGTTCTCAGCTTAGGCAACCTTTTGGCACGGTTAGCACGCTTCAGTTTTTTTCATTTGTTTTTAACATCTGCATTATATTTCAGGCTTTGTATAGGTCTCAGTTTGAGACCCGGGTCACTGGTAGTTTACGTATGTGTGCACGTGCGATCATGGGAGCACAGTGATACATTACTGCTTATCTAATGATTCCGTAAATAGCGAGTGGAATGACAGAGTCGAGTGTTTGGCGAGGATTTGTTTTAAACGATGGTCCTAAAATTTTGATGAACCTTTACGGTGAGGGCAAGAAACTTCTGCGGAAGTAATACGTTTACGCAATTCGCAAACCAGAAGTAATACTAATGGGCTTCTCATTTATATTATGGTAACTCCAATCCACTAGCAAAATGGGTACCAGCTGAAGGCATAAGCATTTTTCATGCCCCTACTTCTGTTGCTGGAGTAAATGGCTGCAAATGTGCCGTCTATTAATTTCCTCAGTCAGCTGTTAGACATTTTAAGTTCACATGTGGAAGCTAAAGACAACCTTGCATATAGTAAAGAGAAAGATTTGTATTTAAGTTTCCACGATGCCATTAAGTCAGTTAAACTATCATCAACAATGTTCCAAGGACAACCAGAGTAATGTCATTTACACCGTCCATTGATTTTTTTCCTTTTTTTCTTAATATAAACTTCTCTTCGGATTTTACCTTGCTGCCAATCAATGTTTATTTCCTTGCTGTGATGCACTCAATAAAATATTTCTAGATCTTACATCCACGTTCCTCTTTAACCTTCTAATCTTCAGGTAACAGGTTCGAGCCTTGGGTTGTGCATCACTTCGGTTGGGTAAAACTGGCTAATGACGGCTACTGACCCGGAAATGGCCATTCCAGTCTCCCTTGTCTTTGCCGGTAATGTTCATGAGTCGTCGAATTCCCCTCCTAGTTATCAAATTTTGTATTGATGAAACAGCGCGAAATTACCTACGCCGACCTTGGTAGAACTGTTATGGTGAGGCTTGAATGGAACGAGTAGGGCTACAAGGAGATTTACGAAGTGAGGAGACTCCCGTACTGGCTACTGCCATTTGCTTTATCACGTCAGTCAGGAACGGCTACCGGAGTGAAGCCAATGAGCAGGGCAAGTTTCGCAAAGTCACAGATGAGGTCTGGGTGCTGATGGCAATTTGAGACTACCCCTATGTCTATCGATGTTTTGAATGGAACCGTTAATCTGTCAACAGGGCAAAGCTACCATAAAACATCAACGCATCCGGTATAAGTGTAATGCGAATCTTCCACCCAGCACAACTGACGGACAAACGCAGGGTTAATACTTTTTGCGTACCCCTTATATACCCTGGGCTTTTTCTGTCAATAAATTTTTTCCTCCGCTTGATATGGTCCTTACCCATTCCAACCTATGACCATTAAATCGGGCTAAAATGTTCATATCAACTTTCAGTCTGTGTCCATAAACCTATCTCCAGACTGATTTATTGCAAGTTGGCGATTAAATTTTGAGGAATTAAAAATCAACTGGACCAAAGTTCAGTTCATACATGGGCCAACAATTAAGGCGAATTCACCTACAAGTTATCCTATAAATGGCCTCTGCGAGTCTTCTCGCTGTGGATATTTATGGCTCAGTGGTCACCAGATATTATTTACTCTCCCGGGTTTCCTTTTTATCCTTGACACAACGCAGGCCAACCCCAGCCAAACATTTCCTTATGTGCTCTTGTATTTTTGCGATACCAATTTAGGAAATGCTAACAGGTAAGCATTTAATTTTTAAAAAAACTTTCTGCCCACGCCACGGTCTCGTATCTGGTCATTTGCGATTCGAATAGTCAAACCTGTGGTCAGTCAGACTGTAGGTTTGAGCAGGAAACTCGATAAGGATGTCTTGTATGGCTGCCTAAACAGGACATGTAAATAGGAACCACCCACACTATATGCATCTTTGCACCAAATTCCAAGGAAAGTATATTTATGATTAAGGTGAGAGTTATGGTTAACTAACTTTAAGGTTAGGTTTAAGTTTGAGGTCAGGGTCAGGGTTGGGGGTTATAATCAAGGTTGCAATTTAGTTTCATCTTCTGGTACCTGTTAGCGTTAAGACACGTGTACATTTACCCTTCCTGAAATTTACTGAAATTTACCTTTTTAAGCGGGCGGGGCGGTTCCTATGCCCGTGTCCTGTTTAAGCGGCCATAAAAGGCCTCCCTACCTAGGACCATAACTGTCTAATGGTCCATTTCCTGCAGCTGCGATAAGCATTCTCAAGATGTGCTCTTTCAATATCCTCAACTAGGTGGCCATGAGAAGTGTTTCAACAATACTTTCATTGCTTCAGTATATTTACGGTTCATGTTCATCCGTCACCATTCACTGATTATTTAAAGTACGGCACCAAGAAATGCTTTACTTACCTTGATCATAGGGATCTGCAGCGGTAGTTGACGAAAATGTTGCCATTGTCTGTATCCCGGAGTCGGTATTTATGGCTGGACAGGTGGCGATGGATATATCGTGGGTGATTTTGGATGTCTTTCCTGCACCTGAAGTTGAACCAACTGGAAAGTGCCCCACTTCCGTGTGCAGGCATGCACGGACGGACGACTGAGCAGTCTGATCTTCTTCCTCTTCTTCCTCCTCCTCCTCATCCTCCTCCTCCCCCGTCGCCGCCATCCGACCGTCTGGTGTCTCCACCTTTCCATTAGGTCGAAGTGCGAAGCTCATCTCGCCGTTGAGCTGATCAATTATGCTAGCGTTTCGCGAAGGATCAGGGCTCAATCCAATCAGGCCAGTTATGCTGAAGTTTCCAGAGATAGGCATTCCGTTGGCCAAATGAGTCGCCCCTGCACCGGCCAAATGAAGTCCCCGGGTGATGAGCGCATGATGAAACAGGTCGGTGGGATTTGCTACTGCGCCTACTGCCGTCGCTGCTTGACCGGAAAGCAAAGGCGTGAAAGCGGAGGCTTTTGGGATGGTCTTTTCAGAAGGGTAGGCTCCTCCATTACCGTCAAAGAGAAATCTTTCCTCTGCCAGAGACCGGGTGCCAAATAGCGGCCCTGTTGGTTGTAGCCCGCTGCGGTAAAAACCCCTGCGCAGGCTTCCCTGTCCAAAAGCGGGAGAGGCTTCGACCCTCGCATAGAGGCCAGACTGCTGACCCAGGGTCTCACACTGCCTCATGCTCCAAGGGTTCACAGCGAGGGGCGGATTCAGGCTATCCGTCGGGGATTGCTGTTGATCTCGTAGGAAGGGTGACATCGTAGTTGGCGGAGGTGGGGCAGGAAAGGTAGCACAGCCATTGCCCAGCCCCTTCCTTTCCATGCAAAGGAGGCGTTCACAGGCGTTCACAGTTGTATCCTCCGCCAGTGGGTAGGAAGACTTTTGGCAAGCTGCGAATGAAGGGAATGTCAATCGTCGCTCAGCCATCAGGAGATTGGGGTATAGGAGGTCTCCCTCAGACTTCTGGCGTTCGCAGTCTATCTGGTTTTGAGTCACGTGTGGTGGAGGATGACTACCAGGGTGCATAGACGACTCCGTCGCCAAGTAGCGCTCTTCGAGGATCTTCGTCTTGGGGCTAGGGCCGTAGTCGGGGTCCAAAATCGAAGAAGTGGAGGGCGGTGTACCCCCAGATATTGACTGTAGGCGTTTCAGACTGTGCTGTCGACCCAGCATAGTGGTGGGCATACTGGCTGTGGAGATGCCAGCCGAGGATTTTTGATCGTAGCAGTTCACCGTTGTGGCATGCAGTTTGCTATTGTCGTTGGAGGATAAATTGCGACGTGTCGTCTCTCGGAGGCTGTCCGTAGACTGTGATTTCTCCCCTTTATCAAGTAAATATCGAGTTTCCTTGGAACAAAATCAAAATAAAGCGAGTTTTTTGCGGCAGCCATGTGATGGGTTGAAAATCGTTCATAAAGTGAAGTTTGTCGAAGATAACAGATCGCAAGCATGACTTCAAGAAACCCCTCTTACGCTTAAACGTAATGGACAGATAAAACGACGAACAGGAGGCAGGTCTTACCTTATTTCTAACTATTCTATTGATAGAAGAAACTGATGGAAGGATATCACTGGTACAAATGCCATCTCGAAGTAACCGTTCACGGATTTCCCAGGCGAACATCGTCGGATTGTCGGTCTTATATTGGTGAATTGCATCAACTACCTGAGGGGTGGCAACCTTCGGTTTTGAACCGCCAATGACCCCAGGTCGAATACTTCCGGTTTCGTAGTATCTGTTAGTAAAAAATTAGAATAAATGAAAGGGGAAAGTGTTGCTGCATTAATTTTATGTCGGCCCTTCTACAGGATGGTCTATAGGTAACTGTAGCATCTAACATGTAAATTGGTTGACAGATCTAGGCTTTTTCTGAAAATTTTGCATCATTTGGAACAGCGGGTTGCAGAGTAATTCTGCGGGGAGCAATGAGCCGGGCTTCATGAAATCACAATGTATTACATCTGCGTCAAACTACCGAACAATCGCCATCAACTTCTTTTGATGAATACTATGCTTGGACTGTATATTGGTGACCTGCCATTGTCGAACCACCGTGCTGAATTTTTACTTTTACCCTATTGGATCCATTTCCCATCACACGTTACAATTTGATTCAAATGGAATCATTTTTGTGACGAGAAATCAACATCATTCAAGCTTCCAAATGTTGTTGTTTCTGATTTTTCATTCAGTTAACGTGGAACCCACATTTAGACATTTTTCCTTTGACTGACTTCCACGATAATTCATTTGCACTTTGAGATGGATATGACTAGATGATAAATTTCAGTTCGTCATTATACAATTATACTTCTGGAAGACCGCGTGGCTCAAATTTACCAGAACGAAATTCGGAGACTAATTTGCTGCTGTCTGCTATGGAGTAATTTTAGAGAAAAATACACCATAACTATTCCTAGCTGTCTGTGATGCTGTATTTTCGAGTAAAAATTTATACTTCATGGTCGTACGATTTCCCGCCTTCTCTGTCTTCAAAAATGTATAATAATAAAAACAAATTTTAATGGTTTAAAGACAAAATTATTTGATAGGAGGAACCATATGCGGCAGCTTTCTAACAAAAAAGGTTAAAATATAATACCAACTTGAAAAAGGGAACTGGCAGAGTTGACCATATGGCTCGCTACCATTTTGATCCCTGGCGACCCAATAATACTCAAGGAAAGAGGTATGTTCCGCTTTGTAAAAATATTTTCAATTCCCAAGGGATTTCAAGGTTGATCTGCTATTTCATTTGCATAAGTCTATAGCTCTATACTGCCTATACAAAGAAAATCATGCATTCATCCGTGCCATTAAGAAGATACCACATAGAACTCATAAAATGCTGCAATGGAGGTGGATCACGTTATAGACCTCATAAGGAGCAGTACTAAATGGGTATATTTGAAGCAACCTCAGACGAAATAGTATACTCTTAAAAATATCATAGTTGCATATTTTTGGAACATAAAATTTGAAAACCTCAGAGATTTTCAAACCAGGCGTGATGACGTCTACTAAACCAGAAATGTCCATTTAAGTCTCCCTTGCCTTCATCAGTAATGCTTTTATCCCTATAATACAAGCCGCTGAGCAGTTGCTTGTGGGGATCGAGATTGAGCTTCAAGGCACAACGGACAAGTGTGTCTCGTAACGGGGCCAGTGAGCGTCTCTTTACCATTTGAAAGAGTTTAATTTCTAAAGGAAACATTTTGCATGTTTTCGAGAAATAAATTTGAATTAATAAGGACATCGAAAATCGCTGGGAAAAATCGCGCCACTCCCGTGCCAATTTTTTACCGGATGAACTCTCAGCAGTCGATTGAAAAGAAACGCTTTCAAACGCTGGCCTGCTGAAATTTCTTGCGATTATGCTGAAAGATAATTAATATTATAACCCTGCTAAACTAATCCTTCCTAATCACATTCCAGAATTACATTTCATGATAATGGTCACCTTTATCGTCGCTCGTGATCAATAACTACCCACTCGTTCCTTTGAAAGGGTTGAGGCGTCTAATAACTAAGTTCTCTCACCAGTTTAGCCGATTTGCTTTGAGATTCCGGAATTCGCGCTTGTTAACTGTTGTACCTGAGGTGACGATCCTCTTCGGTGTCATCAAGTCAGCAGTTGAACTCTTTAAAATCAGAATTCAAAGGGATAGTGTTCACCTTTTATCATTTTGATTTCGCTTTGTAGTTCTCTAGTTTGTCCTACTGTTTGGCTAACTACGCGAACGCCAACTTTCTGTGATGCAGAACCTATAGGTTCTCAAACTACGCTTACTTCAACACGGATGTCAGCTATTTAAAGCACAAATTTTAAACTGCACCACACTGTCTAATGCCCTTTTGGTTCAATTGGGTTAACAGATGTGTTTTTATAATACCTTTTAATTTATCATGGGAACTGTCTCCACATAGCGAAGGTTGGGCTCAAAACACAGCTGTCCCAATATCCCTTGCTTTAAAAAGCTGCCTCGTCGGCTCTGGAGTTCTTTTTCATCCGCTACCGTTCATTTATTCTCATAGTAAGGTAATTTTTGGTAACCAGGTACAAGATGGACTATTGTACCAATAGTAGTTATGCAGTATTTAAATTACTATGCGTGTTAATTTCTAGGCATCCATTTCACTCTCTCACTCTCTTGTCAAAGTGCAAATGTCAAGGCGACTGAAAATGCTTCCAGCGGCGGTGGATGACCTGTGCTATTGCCCACCCTGCGTTATCTCGTCAGTTAGAAATCTTCAAAACCACGACTTTCGTGCATCTTGATAAACTCAAGTGCGGCAGATGACTTTTAGTGATGAATGTGCTAATTGCTTTGGGGATGGAGTCCCTCATTTTGAGCTCTCTCTCTCTCTGCCCTCTCCCAGGAACTATTCGACTGCCCTAGCCTGGTGGCTAGCTGGTGATGAAATTTGGTGCAGAAGCTAACAGCACTAGACATCCCGTACACGTGTTTCAGGTACGACCTGATCATAATTTGCTGTACCAGAATACAGGAAATAACGTGTGTCCCGCTTTATTTGGAGGCGCGTGTTCTTATATGTGACGCTGCAACCGCAATATCGATGACGGCGAAGCGGGACATATACCTGCTATTGTAAAGCTGTATGATTGCTACGACGTAGGGCGCATGGCGTTAGGAGTGCATATGTGGTCTAGAGGTGTGTGTGTGTGTATGTGGGCACTATCTCAACAGACTGTACATCCGCCAAACTATCCTGCCCTTATTGCCACCACACATGCACCCATCGCATTGGCCTGGTTGGTCACTTGCGAATCCATCGCACGGAGATTGGCAAAACAGTGCCAGGAGCACCAACATAACCCACCGCACCCCCCTCAACTCTATGAACTGTACTGGTACATTTACTCACCGCATGGACCAATGAAGTCCCATGCACCTCCATTAAAACCTGCGGTAGAACCTTGGCGGCTATACTATGCCACGCCGTTGCACTTCTCGTCACCAACCCCTGCATCACACACGAATACGCCCAAAATCGCACAATGATAGTTTGAAGACGACACAACTCTAGTAAGGGCGAAATTTGATACTCCGTTCCTTCTCTCTGTGGCTTCCCTGCCGTATGTGTGATCAGAGCCCAAGACTACCATGGTGCACTAAAATTCCGTGGCCTGGAAGGTTGTTAACTGACGGGATAACTTGGACCACGCATTCAGTCTGTTTATGTGGAGTAGTTGACTGGTGGACTGAGAGTCACACTACAATGACTCCCTTTTAATGTGGCCTCTAAGGCACTCTCACTCAGGTGGGATCCGAGACAGGTGTGGCGATACGCTTAGGGGCGGCTCTGGCAATTCAGATATGGCCATGACGTCCGATCCAGCTGACTAAGGGAATAAAGAGAGCGTTAGATTCTGCGCAAGTCTACTTGCACTCACATGCAAGTCACCGTTCCTGCGCCAGCATGCTGTGGAGCACACGATGGACCTCATTGAAAACAACGGCAAAGTGTGTATGCGGGCAGGGAGGATGGGACTTGGAGTGCAGTTTTTATCAAAGATTTACAAAAAGAGGTGCATATGGTCACCATTAGGTCAGGCTGTTGGTCCCGCGCAAATTAAGGACATAAAAGGCAAAGCTTTGTATTACTGTTGGAGAGTACCTTGGAAAGTCCGTATTCGAACCCACAACTTCAAATTCATTCATTACTTTCTCCAAAAAGTACAATTGTTACCAACAAAGACGTAGGACACCTGAGGGGTCAGTTTCGGCTCCTTTTCGTAATGAAATTCATTTCAGTCGCTCACCTTGACGCGCTACCTCCAAAGCCTTTAGGTCAAATCCTCAAAATAGAAGAAAAAGGCCGATTGCTGCCTTGCAATTATGACAGATAGGTGAGCGCCAATCTCTTGTAAATTGCTGTTTCCAAGGCTAACGGACAGGACACAGGACAGTAGCACCGTTGCAAAGATTTTCCTCCATAAACGCTTGATTTCCAATTATGTGAGACACGATAATCGGAACCTCCGGCTCCCCCCCCCACCACCCTCCAAGCTAATACAGTTGGTCTTCCGTAAACTTCCAGAAAGCGCAAACATTCCCTATCCTTATTTCTAATTCGGGCCTTCACCCTAACCTTAACCTTGCTCTTAGCTCGCCCCTAACTATAACCATAACCCCAATGCTAAACGTAACCCTTAATCTTAACACTAGCATCAATCGTCCAGGAACTTAGCATAACGTCTCCAAATGAAGGGATCTCATTCCTGCGTCTAGTCGGCAGATATTTGTAAGGCGATCGGATAGGCTACATACCCCACCCAACACAGAGAATGGCAAAAGTGACACTAACATTGACCTTTCCTGACATCATGCATTTTTCGAGCATTGGTAAATCCGTATGCGTTCTTAACTACTGTCACTTATGTTTTTAGCACACGTAGACTGAGCTTTTCGTACCAGCCACTGCGTCCAATATTACTAGCGACCGAAGGAGTGCTTGGACAGTCCTCGTGCGCATAGTAAATGGAAGAGAGAGTGAGGCCTATCTTCGCGTGCGTTTAACATATGTAGGTATTATTTTCTACTTGACCAGAATTCTGAGCTAGAGCAGTAAGGAATAATAGAGATGGTTCATTAGTCAGTCTACCATACTACTAACGGTGGAGAAGCAAAAAGCGGAATATGACGTTAAATATACTAGATAATAAAGTGGGCGAATTCGAACGTTGGGTAATAGGCATCGCTAGGGCATCAAAAGACGCTAGGTAAGTTTTAAGTACTGCAAGTGATGCAATGGTGTGGAAATGACTTGAATTTAAACTATCGGCATCATTGGTGGTTAGGGGAACCATCTTGAAAGCCATTCCAAACCGCAAGGTAAGTAAACTCCAGATAACCGCGGGGAAGAATAGGACACATTCGGCTTTCAAGACAACAGAAATATTGCCAACAAAATACGGATGATTGGGCTATTTTGTATCTTTTATTCAAGCCCAAATTCTTCTGCATCACTCAAAAATAGAATACCTAGTTTAAAAGGACATTTATTGTTGTAATAATTGCATAAAGGAGTATTTCGTGCGCCGAATGACAGGCGGACGATCGTCAGACCCAAATACAAGAGGGACTGGGAGTAGAACTTTATGGTTTAGTTATCGTCATCAGCAATCAGCCATATTTCTGTCAAAAACTTGCTCGCGCGAGGTAGTTATGCCACACTTGGACACAAATCTTGAGCCTTCTCGTGATTGAACTACCTGTCACCGGGGCAGGTGGCCGCTTACGTTTGACTGTGATCGGGAACAATCAGGATTACATAAGCATGGCTTTTTGAGAGCTCCACCCTGAGTTTTGAATGGACGACAGCAAATGCACTGGCCCGCCTACTCCGTTTATTTCGACGTTACCGAATGAGTACCCATTGTTCTTCTTAAGGCCGATTAACAATGCAGACAAAGAGAGGGGAGACTGGAATAGCCATTTGGCTCAGTAGCCGATCTAAACCGGCAAGACAACGAATCATTGGCCCAATGGTTACAGCGTTAGATTTCTGATCAAAAGGTCGTGGGTTTGAATCTTGAGTGGAGCACTAACTGGGCTTAAGTATGACTGACTGATGACGGCTAATGAGCCAGAAATTGCCATTCCAGTCTCCCTTCTCTGTTTGTCGGCATTGTCCATCTAACTCTACTAAGATTAGCCACTATGCGGCTGTAAGCGGTGCTCGCGAATGAGCCTCAAGGCAGAGCGGGAAGATTGAGTTCCGTCAACGATCGGTGAGCATTCATTAACGAAGATACATTGTTCTCCTCGGGGGGCCCACGCGCTGGCAGTGGACCGATGGCAGAGAGTAATATCCTGCCAAGGAAATAATTTCAGAAATTATTAAGTGCAGGACATGAAGTCAGGTGATCCGGACGTGACTTTTTAGGATCACACCCGCAATTTCAATGAACATTTGGGTCGAAGACAATCAACACCTGTGGAATAACCACATAAGGCCCATTCTACAAACAAGTAGTACTACAAGTAGTGTGAATCTTATATGGTAAATATGTTATAGCGTAATTCCAACATATATACTATCTAAAATCCCAGTCATGTGTTTTGTCGATGTTTCTGCTGTTGTGTGACGCAGCAACGAATGGTACGGCAGGATATGGAGTTAAGTGACCTGGGCACGCACTTCATAATTTCTGAATATTTCCCCGATTATTCTGTAGAGTTCATATACCAGAAACCGCATAGAGAACGCTGGGGGTACATTGGGGAGCTGAACCCCTCGTTGCTGCATCACACAGCAGAAGAAACATCGATGAAGCATGGGTTTGGTCTTTTAGCTAGTACCTATGTCGGAACTTCGGTATGACGTCTTTGCCATAATCTCCTGTATTCCGCCTTACAGTCAGACCAGCCCGGTTACCGCCACCCCTTTGTGACTCTTGAATCGAGCTTCAAACACCTCCATTGTGTAATACCCAGCCCTGGCCTAAAGCAGCATGAAAGCATTCGTGTTTTCCAGGCGGTACACTTTCTAGGGCAACACCAGAAGCAATGAACTACGTGCATGAGCCTACAGCACAGGAGAAGCGCATTTTTAGAAGTTATCAAACGTTGAAATCATCCGAAGCCCCCAAACGGATACAACAAGTCTACTTTCGGTTAGGTGTTCCAATTACCGTCATCTACTCGATCCTGCACGCTTCAGTATAGCACAGTGACTACAGAAGGTAGAACGGAGATTAAGATCTCCGTTAAAGTGATTTCATTTCGATAGTAGAAGAGGTCCTGCTTGACAGCGGTGCATCGCCTAGAGCCTTTCTTGTCATCGTTCTGATGCGCCGTTGTATGGGTAGTTTTTTTTTGTATGACATTATTCACCATAGTGGCAGCACATGTACTAGCTAAAAGCCCAGACACGCAAAGCTCCTCTGCACTGACGCCTGTCGATTACGTGACTGCGCTATCATTGAAAGCAATTTCACGTCGTTACAGTCTGTTGAGCGCACGTTACCGAGCTAGTGTGAACATGGTAACCAGATAGATGGACGAAAATTGTCCAGCCTCACGCTCACCCTCCCCCTCTCCCCCTCCCCACCATCCCCTTTTATTGCATGTATCGTTCACTGAAATAGCGACTACAATCAAACAAGGATGTTTAGACCGGTCCTCAATTACCACTTAGAGAGCTACACGGTTTGGCGAAACAAAGGCGCCTCCCCGTAACTGGTCTGGCAATTAGGCTCGTCCACGCACCTCGCCTCGGACTGCTCCCCCCCACAGTCCGCGCAGCTTGGACCCGGTTTAATTGTTGGAACGGAACAAAATGGAATAACCGAGGGCAGGCAGAATAAGAGTGGCATTGTGTACGTGAGGGGGTTCATTTGTACGCTTCCACTGAAGACCGGTGTGCAAACCCGACTGGCGCTATTATCTACACAAAACATGTTACATTGTGGGTGCGTTGAATGAAAACGTCCTCTTAGTCCTCTCCAGAGGGTCGGTAGCTGCAGCGCACAGCTTTGTCTGCACGCACTTCGGTGACTGGAGGCCTGCACGCTCCTCTCACCTGGCAGCAGCAGCAGTAGTTAAACCTGATACTGTAACGTTTGCTGCTGCTGCACAAAAGACAGAGGATAGGCACACAGGTGCCGGGGGTCTCGATGGAGTCAATCCGTCAGGGGTGAGGAGCAGAGACTGTAGTTTTAGTAACCCTGACGGTAACTCAAAACTGGCCCGCTTTACTTCTTCAAGCACAGGGTCCGTTCGCCCCTCCACCTCCCCCCCAGCCTGCTCATTTGACAGTCGTGAGGGTGACTCATGGGACATAATTTAAGCATTTTATGGCTAGGGAGGATAGGAGTGTGGGAGAACGTGCACCGCACTTTGAGTGATAGTTATCGTCATGTGGGAACTAGAGCCTACCGCTCGTCTGACCAACTTTCAGAATGGCACAAACTCGCTCCACTTGGTCGTCCAGAGGAGCAGATGATCAGGCGATAATTGAGCTGCTGTGATAACAACAACAAAAAACAGGGGGACTGGTCACTTCTGTTCAGGTACTGTCATCGGCCAGTGACATCCCTCTTACTTAAAAGAAAGAACCTGAATGTAGACCAAACAAACAACTGCAATTCCACACAATATGAGTTCTGAAGCCCAATGAAATGACTGCGCCTCAGCCCTTAATTTAACCAGTTATCATACTGCCTATATTTAATTGACTTTTGAATTATTTATGGTAAAATAGAAGAGAGACTGAACATCCACTGTCGATTTAAGATTCCATCATTTGGCCGCACTCTGGCCGGAAAACATGTAATTTAAAAACGCATTACGTTGGTCATTTTAAGTTTGATTCCGTGCCCTGTATTCTATTATAAGGAACCTTCCGAACTTTAAATACGGAGCTCCGGTGGAAAATAGAAATCTCGTACTTAAGGTCAGGTCAGTGCAGGCCACTCCTAATTGATTGTCGAAACCAGCGAAAATGTGCGTTAAAAGGTAGGTGAGGCGATCACTGAAACAATACTTTTATTCGTATGACGTTTCGGCATCACGCTTGAATCCATCATCAGACGTGCGTAATGTTGGCACGATTATATATATATATATATATATATATGCAGAAGGATATTACCGACAAAGACAATGGAGACTAGAATGGCCATTTCTGGCTTATTAGCCATCGTCAGCCAGCCATACCCAACCCCAAGCGTTTCAGCGCACGAGGCTCGAACTCGCAACCTGTTGGGCAGAAGTCCAACATTACGCACTGCGCCACAAGCTCGTTGTCTTGCCGGTTTCGATCGGGAATATTAACAATGATAACACGGCACTCACCGATCGGCTACAGGACTCACTCGTCCCGTTTTGCCTTTGGGCTCACTCTAGGGCCCCGCCAGCAGCCGCAGAGCGGCTAGTGATGTAGGTAGAATGAGCGCTGTACTACCATTATCAGTATTACCGATTGAAACCGACAAGACAACGAGCTCGCGGCGCAGTGGGTAGAGTGGTGTACTTCTGCCCAACAGGTCACGAGTTCGAGCCTCGGGTGCCGCAGTGCCCGCGATTGGGTATGACTGGCTGATGACGCCTAATAAGCCAGAAATTGCCATTACAGTTTCCCTTGTCTTTGTCATTCTGCCTATATCACTAGCCACTCTGCGGCTGCTGGCGGGACTCTAGAGTGAGCCCCTAGGCACAACGGGACGGGTGTGTCCTGTAACCGATCCATGAGCGCCGTACTACCATGACATAGATATATATATATGAAATATATATATATATATATATATATATATATATATATATATATATATATTGATACCATTTTGTCCACCCACCAGTTTTCCACTGGTGACAACGAACGCTGTGCCATAGGACACAGGCTACCTATACTACGTAGATAGCATGCTAAGGTAACGACCGATAAACTTTTGGGAATGCTAATTCCCATGATGAGTCATCTCATAGAAAGGTAACTGCGCGCGCGTTTCTCATGCTGCATGCCACGAACGATGCTTGACAATGTTCCGCATTGACTGTGGCCACAGAGCTCTCGTCAGATCTGATCGATCCATGTCCGTGGGAATTTTGCTCAACTCTTATCTATCTTCCTTTTGAAGCTGATCGGACAGAATATAACTAAGCTGGACGGGAGGCTATAAATGCATGCAGCTTTTCATGTCACTTTTGCTTGAATGCATTTTCGCTGGCTGATCGTGTTCTCTTGCTCTACCGCGTTGGCATTGTGACAACCATCGATTGAGCATACGCTTCGTGCGTCATTTAAGTACCAGGCTGGGTCATAACAATTTGGCGATTAATTTTCTCATTTACGATGGCTGACGAGTACGCTGACTTGAAGTAGATGTTCCAGCAGCAGTTGAACCTAATGGAGGCCCTCACCGTTAAGCTATCCAACTCATTCATGGTCCAATCGAGCGCCACCAGTGGTTCACAATCCGTCGATCGCATTGTCGGCAGCATTACTGGACTCCTGTAGGACCCGCAGGCCCATATCATCTTTGATTCCTGGTACAAATTATACGATCTGGCTGCCCAGGACGATGCATGGAGGGTGCGACTCCTACTTCGCAAACTGGGTCCTGTCGAGCATAGACCCTATGCTATCATTATCCTTCCCAAGAACTCACGAGAAATCACTTTCGCGGACACGTTGAAGACGTTGTCGCGGATTTTCGATGAACAGTCGTCCCTGTTCAACACTCGATTCCAGTGCCTGTAACTGTGCAAAAGGGGAATCCGACGATTTCATCGCGTACGCGGCCGAGCGTGAGCTTTTTCAGCTCGGTTCTCTCACAGAAGACCAGTTTAAATGCTCCATATTTATCTGCGACCTCCAGTCCTTTAAGGATGCTGCATCCAGACACGTCTCCTATCCCAAGGGCAACAGAACAGCACAGTCACATTCCAGGAACTGGCTGCGGAGTGTCAAGCGTTGATTAACCTTGAACACGATTCTGCTATGATTCAAGGTGTTCCCACTTCTAGCTCAGTCGCACACACGGTCGCAACAACCAAGGCGAAATCACAGCCATCTCCTTGTTGGCACTGTGGCGCGTGGCATTTCTATCGGGATTGCACATTCCGCCAACATCGGTGCCAAAGCTGTAACCAGGTGGGGAACCGAGATAGGTTCTGCCAAACACCATCAACTTCTGAAAGAAAGTCTACCCCCGCCACTTCCAACTCCAAGCGCCATTTCCGTTCAAGACGTATGCCCAAACCCCAGTTCACTGGGAATTTTCTGAGCCCGTTGGCCACTTTCCAGCTCAATGCGTCATTTAAGTACGAGGCCGGGTCATAGCAGAAACAGCTGCCTGCGTCTTGCCTGTGTCTTGCCTGTTGCATTCTTAGTATGTTATCTACGTATTATATAGATATCGCGAGAGAGGGCGAGTTCATGGACCGAATCATATTCGTACTGAAGTTCAAGAAACTTCCTCGCTTCCATCATCAGAATACTTTGGTAGCTCATATATATGCATATATAGGAGGCAATTGATGTGTCCCTACTTGCCACTGAATAACCGAACACTAGCTTACTTGGGGCTCGACCACAAATTCCAGTTTTGACGAGGCCGAAATTCTCGCAATTCTCGAAAATTCTCGAAAATTCTCGAAATTCTCGAAATTCTGGCAGCCGCCTGAGCCGCGAGCGACTTCAGTCATGCTTATCTTACGCGCAACCGATTAACGAGGAACAAGCCACGTGAGAAACGTACGGTAGTCAACTGGTACCGGTTCCAATACGAGAGTTGAGGCTGCGACAACTAACCACTTGGCTGCGAGTCAGCAAGCCACTAGCACACCAAATTCAACTATCTGTGATAAATGCAGTAGATGCCAATTTCGATAGGCATGCATTGTCATAGCATCTACATCCTATAAATACCATAAACACTTGTGCAAACATTGCCCCTTCTCTGATGTTGTCTCTGATGCCAATTTCAAGTGTGAATCCGAAGTGTCAGGCGAGTAAAACTAGCTCCACTGATGGTGTCCCCTTCTTCTCCAAGCCCCAGTGACACAGAATACTACCAATCACGGCGGGCGGAAGTTTGACCTACGGCCCCTTTAGTAGTGTTTATCGGCTGCTTGAAGTCATTTATCTCAACATATTTTCGGTTAACATGATCGAACAACAGTCTGGACCAACACGTTGTGGACTACCTTTAATTAGGATCGACATGAGGTTAGTTAACTCCATTGGTACCGGTTCCGCACCGATTAATGGTTCTTTAGAGACATGCGTTTTCGCGTAGTGTCTGATACTCGCGGCGACGTTTGAGCTACCAATCAACTGAGAAGAAGTTGACGCGATCGCTGGGACAAGAACTTTAGTCGCCTGAATTTTCGGATTCAGGCTCAGAGATATCATCAGCTGTGGCTCCCTCAAAGTCTGGCAAGGCATACAGAGGTAGTGTTATGCAATGCACTACCTGAATGCTCTTCATCACGAAACGTAATGTACCCGGTATTCCACCTAATGATAGGCTAATCCAGCTTATCTTCTTGACTAGGATAACTGTTTTGTTAGGCAACGCTCACATGCGCCCCCCTCGCCATCCCACGGGGCATGGAACAAGAACCTTTGAGTTAGATTCCAGGTAAATTTGGGTTAGGTTAATATAAGGTTAGCGTTAAGATGAAGTTGGTGTTAGGGTTAAGATAAGCGTTGATGTTAAGGTTTGGGTTAGTTTAAGTGTTAAAACATGGAATCTTAACCCTCCCTCGAAATTTGGCTCAGGGTCAGTTGCCTTATGTGGGAGAGCTGTTCTTGTTCCGGAGTCCTACAGTGTACCTAAGAGCAATTCTGGGCAGTTTTTATATCCACGATCACTTTCAACTTTTAGAGATTTTTGTCTGTTGAGCAATCTAATACCCCTTAGAAATAACCCGCAGATGCCTCACACATGTTCATTACATGAACATAGAAAAATGCCGTAATCGTGGTTCTGCGTTTAACTGGGCTATTCCCGTTCAGCCCTGTTTAATATTTGCGGTTACATTCTACCACCAACACTAGCACCTACGAACCTACTTTGTACACAAAAAGTGCTTAGCTGTGGTGCCCAGTCACTAGCTTGCCCCAGACCGTAAGTGGCACTCCATAGTTGTAGTTTGACTTCTTGGCCTTGTGACTGACACCCCCGGTAAAGCTGGAAGGTTTTACATATTGCCTAAGTCGATGTGGTACCAGTTAAGCACAGCCATTGACCTCACTCATACCGCTAAAATTATTCCTGACTGCTTTTACAGCAGGGTGACAAATCCTGGTCTAGGTTATCAACTTTTCGACAAGACTGCTCAGCATCCATCGACTGACAACCGCCAGTTCACTTTTTCTACCCCCCCCTAATGGATCCCCAAAACTTTCTACCATAATGGCCTCCGATCCCAAGACTGTCCCTCGTACAAAATATCTACTGTGTACTGAGGAATATTAGGAGACAAAAAAGGAGCTAATCTTACATGGGCTGCGCAATGCCTACCCAATCAGGTCTATGTACATTGCTTCTATCTGAAGAGACTTCCTATATGACCACTCAGCCAATGTGCTAATGCCGTAGTGAAGCTGATATAGTGAACTCAGCCTGATTTAATAAACAGCCGATAAATGCAATCTTATAAATTTTGATACATAGGGTAGGTGTGCTATTTTATGAAATGTTAACTGCAGTTCGGACATTTTTTGTCAATTTGTCAGTCACGACAGGATACCCACTTTTGAACGAGCCTAGTTCCGGCCGCGTGAAAAATGGTCTTCTGTTAAAAAATAACTACTTAAGCTGTATGATTATACACTGAAATATATTTTGTAGAAAACAGGCATTAGGATATTTCTTTTGCACTCATTTCGTAGAAAGTTACGTCTTCTTTAAATTGTACTCTCGAAGAAATTATATATTTTTTAAAAATCCTTGCCAATTACAAAATACTTTTTGGTAATTTTGCAATCAAAGCTTTCAAAATATATTCCATTTAAGGAAAAGTATACATTCCTCTACACTATTCAGAAGAGGTCATATAGTGCTCATAATCCTTGAAAAGTTTGTGGGCCATGTTGTAAGCGTTTTAAACATCCTTACTAAATCGACGGATATGGTGCTTTATGAATGGTTACTTCATTCTTTTAAAAAATTCATAATTATAGACCTTTTAAAACCGAAAAAAATAAGTACAAGAATGGATTAGTTTATGCATGTTTCTTATGAAATATCTGTAAAGTTATTAAAGCATCAAAAATAACTTGAAAAATTAATACTTCTAGTACATTTTACAGTGTTTAGTATTTGCCGGGTACCGGAAAGAATCTCCTTCAAAAGCCAGAATCCTGATGTGACTGAAATATCTTGGAATTAGACCGCGCAATAATTAATCGTGTACCCCTACTTATGTAGTCCTTTTTAATCGAAAAGATCTTTTAGAATTTGGGTTAACATTTCGTGAATAAGTACATATATTGCGTGCATGTAGGAACTCTAACAGAAATAATCTTCAGTTGCATTTTTTATTTTCCACAGCGTCGGTTAAATTGCTAGTTCAGTGTCCTATTTATTTATTGCTGGTGAGAAAGGCAGGTTTAGGAAACACGCCCGTAGTAAGTACGCTGACCGTGGAATAAATGAAGCAACCGTGCGTCCTATCTAGTGGTTATAACAGAAAGGGTGGCGTTGTAACCAGAGATAGTGCAGGTAGTGAACGCTAATACTATTATCGATCAGTGAACGCTAATACTATTATCGATCAGTTTACGAACATATTCACCCGTTGCACCTTGAGGCTCAGTGTAGAACCCTTTCTGGCAGTCCTTTGACGGCTAGTATTAATGAGGACAGGAAAGCTGATGAATACAGTGGAGTGTGGTGGCCATCTTTGGCGTATTAGCTGTCGTTAGCCTGCCATAATCAGCTCCATGTTTGGCTACCTTTGATGCAAAACGGATTTTTTGGCCACTGAGGTACTTCGCGCCCGTTTACTTTCGGTGTCAGGGCGTACACCGATGAGGTTACGGAAAATAATAGACCCACTTTGTCTTAGGGTTAAACCTACAGCCCTCGCAGGCAATCGCCTAGGGGCTATTATTAATAAATAAAGCAATGCCATCCATTTTTTCCCTTGTCTTTTTCGGTATTTTTTCCCTGCTACTATTAGTATGCAGCAATCTGACCAAACATCCACCATCTAAAAGAATTTATCGTGCCAGTGGCAGCATTCACCTCACCAAACAGTGGCATTCGTAGTAAAAATGACACTGCCACTATCAAGTATTCATTACATCGGTTTAGTTAATCTGGCCAATTTTATCTCCGAATGGTAGCAATACGTCTAGTACAGGTAGAAGCCAAGTCTAACTACATAAGAAGTAGGAGTGAAACAATTGTAACAGCAGCTATGGTGCCTCTTCTGGTTAATTGCATAAAGGACTTTGGAAATAGAAGCAGTGGAACCATCACCTGCCCAGAATCTTGCTGACGCAACCATGGGAGACGCGTAATTGCCGGCTAATATCGCAAGGACGGACATTTTGAGCGGCCAGCTTGACAATTTCCTGGCGCACCTGATCTGGCAGGGGACGCCCATTCACGAAGGATCCGCCGAGCTGGTTGATGCCACCGTGAGCTGATGAGGTTCGGCGAACAGTTGGTTGGAGCAGGGCGGAAGGGTGGGGGGGCGGGAGGACAAGGAAAATAGAGCGACATTTATTTGAGTCCGTAATTAAGCCAAAAATAATTGCAGCACTTCTAGTCCATCAGCAGGGACCGAGGAGCTGTCGGTCCCACCTCGCCTTCCCCTCCCTCCCTACCACTTTTTCCTTCATCCTTCTGCTCTATGCGCATCCCTGCTGCCTCTCGCATTAGTCGTTATGCTCCTTATTAGTCTGTCTCAAGTCTTCAAAGAAAAAGGCATCTCTAATGTGAACTGTGGCAATGGGTATTCCCTAGTGACAAATACTGCTTTGGCTGCCGCTACAATGGATCCACCGACAGCCCCAGTAAGGGACAGGAAACGCCCGGCACTGGTGTTACAGCGTCGGCTGCCGACGGAGCTTTGAAGGCATTAGAAGAAGAGAGAATATTGACTTGAAGGAAGTGGAACTTGAATCCACAAGGGGCTGACGAAAAAGCAAAGGAAGTCACGTACCTTTGAGTTAGATCAAATTTGAGGAAGGAAGATTGGGGCTCCAGAAAACTCTATTATTTTCTGTCGATTTGCCCAAGACATTGCAACTTAACTCTTCCTGGTCTTTTTTCTCTTCTCTCTGTCTCCCTCTGCATACTGGATGGGATACTTTTGAGGAAGCGGTTATCGAAAATAGTTCCGACATACGTAGACATAGAATACAATCGTTCTACTAGCATAGGTTGGACCTAGAACCGCCTCAAAATTTGCGCCCCGTTGGGGGCATTCAATCACTTTTAGACGAATGGAGGCAGGTTGTACAACAAACTTTTAGTGACCGATCACATGGAAAAGGCAATCAAAATGCTAAAAGGAGTCTACGATAAGCAGGAATTAGTTAAATGGAATTAAAAGTTTAACTGCAGCCTAAGGTAAAAATAGCACGGGAATGATAGGGTGCCGGCTTTTAATGCATTGATTTTCGGTCGTTAGCAATGACTAATTAAGTAGCATGAGTGTATTCTATTTCTTTTGGATGCCCTTATAAATATAAATAAAGTTTTTAAAAAATTAAAGCAAAATTATTTGGTCCTGTAGTTTTAAATACATGTTCTTCATACTTTCTATCCAAACGTAGGGAAAAATTTGGGTTTTTAAAACGTTTTCCAATTCCCGAATAGTTTTGATCCCGATCTACCGTAGTGTTTAAGTTAAGGGTTTTCAGTCAACAAACTATTTGATTTCCGGATAAGAAAAACCATATATTTCACTATTTCATTAAGAAGATACCTTATCGTTTTCATAAAGGTTTGCAGTGGAGTTGAACTGATTTGTATACCTCATGAAGATATTACTATACGGACATATGCGAAGCTATTCGAATAGACATGGTACGGACTTAAAAAGCTCATTTTATTTTTCTAAACCGGAAGACAGCCTTTCTTCGAGTATAAAATTTAAAGAAATGATTAGCCATCACATTAGAACCAGAAAGGATATTTTTGTAAAGGCTTCCCATAGATCATACTTGAATTTTTAAGAACAGTGAACTGGAATATCAAAAGCACACCACATAAGCATTGATTTTTTTTCCTAAGGACACTTTTTTCAGGCAGGTGAAGAGCAGTACATTCCAAAGCCGGTATCCTGTCATGTCCGTAATATCTTCACCAAATACGCCCCACTCCGGTCGACAGCTCGGTTTCTGTGAGGACCGTCTGAAACGTAGTTTGAAGGGGAGACCGGGGACTAGGAATAAACACCCTCCCTGCCCCATTAGCACAGGTGGCCTAGCGCTTAATTGCAGGAGGAATGTGTATACCCGTTTTGTAACCCTAACGCTCCCATTATCCCTAACCAAAACTAAACATTATTCTGCCTGGAATTCAGCGCAAGGCCATCTGCATTTCATGAGAGGGTAGTTCCCATTGTGGTGTCTTACCGGAACTGGGTGACAATTTGGCGGGAAGGATGCAGGGACACCATGTCACAAGTCTTATCGGAAACAGGCTTTGACGCTGCACTATTGCTGCGTAAAGACTTATATATGGCACGCTTAATTGCTATGCAGAGTGAACCCTCTGCGCCAACTTGAAGGGAAGAAAGGGTTGGGTAAGCGACGATAATCAAGCAAGCCACACGTTGGTCGAATCAGGTTCTTCCTCCACGCAAGACCATGTTTAGCATGCAGTGGGATTGGGAGGGTCTAATCTCTTGGGAATTGCTCGGGCAAAGCCACGAACCTCTGAGCAGCTAAACTGCATTCCTTCATTGAAGCTATGTACCGGTCCTCATAACCAGGGCATAAGAATAGGCCTTTGAAGAAAAGGCCTGTGAAACATGCGTGCCCTGTACGAGCGCCAGTTGGAATTTATCTTCCACGCTGGTGGTCGGGGTCATGATTGGCTGAATGCACACATAGTAGCCCTGACTCAGTACTGTATATATCTACCCTAGTTCTCTACGGTCCCTCGCCTCCACAACTTTAAGGGTGCTGTGCTGTTCCTGATGGAAAATATATGCCAGCATTAGTGATTGGGGGAGTTGTAGGGAGCCGTTTTGAAGAAATATATCCATTCATGTATCAAAACATCTATTTTTCTGGCGTTTCGGATTCCCACTCGAACCTATCATTCGAGAAATTCAGCGAAGAATGGAACATAGTCTCAAAATGCTCATTGTTGTTAGGATGCAGTTGCCAGGCCATGAAATGCATTCCATAATTAGTAGCACTCGCGTGCAGTCCCAGAACCGTACTTGATGCGTGATTAATTTTCGTTTGTACCCGATGATTTTAATTTTCGTGATTTCATCACAGTTGTGGATTCCCTGTGTGACAGCTTGCTTAGGCCAGGCAAAATCGCTGCTGAGAACATGAAGATGGAAAGTCACCTCTTCGCCTCTATAAGAAGAAGGGAAGTCATTGTGTTTGTTAATTCCATGTGGGCCAGAGGAACATGACTCGCATTGCTTGCGGCTCTCAAGGTTTTCACCTATGTAATAATCTCGGTCGTGTCCATTCATAGGAGCCGCTGTCTGGGAGTTAGCGTAATTCCTCCAAACTGCTGCTGTATGCTCGGCCATTCGCGGTCGGAGCTGTCTCGCAGTTTCCCCAGGTATTAGCTTTGCCCGCAACCGCACAGGTTCGATAAACAACTCTAGACCTTTCCTGTCCTGGCCGGAGTCTTTTTGTCTCATTATCTGACGCCTAAAAGTTGCCTTTGGGCGACTCAAACTGCAGTGGTGAGAGAAGTCGGTCGATTGTTCAGAGACGCTCATAACGTAGGCTCACCAATATTTTGGGTTGATACGATTTTTTCACTCGTCTAGTTTGTTTATGCATCACTTGAGGAAATTGCGTGGCGAGCTATTTTCTATGAAAATCCTTCAATGTTATTGCACGCCTTTATCCAACGATAAAGGCACGATTTAAGTTTAAGGTTAAGGTTCGGGTCAGTGTAAGGGTTAAGAGGAGTGCTATGGTTTAAGTTTATCTATGACTGATACTAAAACTAGGATACGGGAATATTTACCCATCCTAGAATTAGGCTCAAGGCCACCCTTATCACTTCCAATCACCGTGTCCTGCTTAGGAGGCCATATAAGTCATCTTTACTGAAGTTTATCCAACGACTCGTTAGGGCCGAATAATTCTGCAGGGAGAAAACGTCCGATCTCGCACGGTTCGGAAAGTCACATTTGAGAACGTTTAAGACCTTCAAAATCTTATCAAACACTGTATCTACAGCAGTTACGCCTATCTTTATATCAACTGCGGGGACAAAAAAATAATAAAAAGCACATCGCGCCTGTAGTCTTTCTTGTTCAAACTGTCCTTTTTATAAGTAAACTTAAGGGCTGTAAAGTCCTTCTATAAAATCCAACAGAAGAAAGATAAACGTGTGAGACAAAGAACGAGTGATGAGAAGGGAATTGCGTTAGGTCTTGTTCTGACTGATGAGGCTACTGGGAAAATGTTACATGGCAGCATTCCATGGGGCACAGGAACGATCAAATGGGCATCTGTGTTTATCAAAAGGGATCATGTTGTTTTTGTTACTTTGGATTTTTCCACCCATCGATAAGAAACTGTCAAAATATATGTCAATAAAACATAATTTCTTAAACTAATAACAGTAATGGGTGCGCCACAAACCCTCATACTAACATCCTTTTGCTCGTATCCCTGATCCTGAGATTAATGCGACCGCCGAGATCCTCAAATCCCATTAACGGTCAAATTCATCGGAGTATAGTATGGCTTACTGTTGTATGACATGGCAAAGCTACGCCACAGCAAGATCTTGATATATCCTGTCTATCCTCCAATTAAACTTAAAGATATTTGAGATGGATGCATATACCTAGGGAAGGACTATCAATAAATCGATGGAGTTTAAACCGGCCATTTGTACCCTTACAGCCATTGTTAACTGGCCATACTTCGACCAAATGCGTGGATCAGAAAATTAGGTTATCCAGATCCGGGCCTGTATTATAGTTGACTGACAATGCAGGATAAGCCAGAAACAATCAATCCAAACTTCCCCCTTCCAAGTCAGCATTCATTGCACACCATTTTTGTTAAGCAACTGCTTGAGGTAGCTATTAATAGAGGTTTCAGGCAAAAATAATTGAGCGTCTTTTTTATAGATTCAGGATAGTGTGTCTTTACCTTTAAATGAATCAATATGTACACATAGATTTGTTCGTAAGGCCCTAAAGTTGACACTTTTCCTGGTCTTTTTATAAGTGGCCTTGTTAGCGGTTTGGTGGAACAAATTTCATGTAAATTATACTACTATTTATTGCATAACTTTCTGTTGAATAGACATTATGCGATTAGTCATTGGGAGTTTCAGGTCTTCGAACAAATTTTTTACCGGTATTTTGGAGATCACTATAAAAATAAATCGCGTCACCGAAACTTAAATTCAAGTCCTTCCATTAACCATAGGTTAGGTTATGACGTTAGCGTTCAAATCTGGAACTAAAATATCCGCAAGCCGGTTGAGGACATTAGCAGTCGGGACACATGCAGCCGTTTCGTCAAACAACAGAAGCGTGGGCGTAACAAATGTGTTGGGCCGTTAGCTGGTACTGATTTTCCAAGTTGTCTGGTTTACTAACTGCATAACCGTATTGCTTCCGCACACGCTTCTTGCCTTAACCCTAAGTATTCTTCAGAATGGTAGGGTTGAAATTGAAAAAGAAATCTTCTACCAAACACTTGACTCATTCCACTCGCTATTTAAGGAATTACTAAATTAGCAGGAACGTATTCTTGTGCTCCGATGATCTCATGAGCATGTAACACAAACCAGCAATCGCTTGTGTCTCAAACTAGGATGTATGCAAGTCCTGCAATGTAATGTTGCTGTTGGGACCAAACGAAAAATTTGAGGCACGTCATTTATGCTACTCAGTTGTGTAAGCGTAGTGCGCCAAGGCTGGTGCGGCGACACAGTGTAGAGATCTGCCATCTGTATCTCGAGAAAAACAGACTACTAATCTCGATCACTTACCAGTTTTTCAGGGGACAACTTGAGCAATAAAAGATATATTTAGCAGAGAAGTTCCCATTGCCGATTTGATACCAGTCGAAATCGACGAATACGATGCCTCTCAACTCGCCAATCGTCATCCCATGGTTTCTGGAAACATAGCGACAAGGATGAGGATGCAAACACGGCACGTACGAAAACGCAAAGAAAATTGGCCAATCTGTGGCAACCACTGGGGATGTTGCCTTTTCGTATTGCAGGCAGAGTCTACCGTCGAGTATTACTTTATAATCTGAATCTGTGTCTGGAGCAGGAACTTCTATCCGGACGTCAGGGTGCATTGTAAAGAATTCACGGAATCATCTATCCGAGCCTGGCAGCATGCACACCACAAGATAACTGTTAAGAAATGAGGACCAGCTTCCATGCCATTTTCATCGATCTGATCATAGCCTTCGATTGATTCCGGAAAATCAGGGGAAAATTCGGATGGTTAGAGCAAGTTAGGCAGACGTTCAGACCGATGTGCAACAGCGTAGTGGTCATTCTCGAGATCATTTTCGGGGACGACTGGGGTGAAATCGAATTGTGTACTCAGTCCTATGTTTTCTTTTTGTCTATGGGCACTCGCCGTGTTGATCGGCCTGATAGTAGTATCCGTTAGCGAACCCATGGACAAATACTCCACACCCGACACATGCGGACCGTGTCCATGAAATCCGATTCGGCTTTGGCTATGCCCTGAGCACCACGACGGAATAAGACCTGCAAGAGTATGCACACCTCTTTGCCTTCGGCTGCTCAACGTTTCAGGTCGACCATCCAAACGAAAAAAGACAGTGGTACTGCAGCAACAAACTCTGAAGGATGACAATAGTTCAGTCAGGATAACTGGCAGTGGACCTCGACTCAGGACACCAGAAAGCCTGGGCATAGCAACATGCAAGAACTGCTTGTAGCTTCAGCACCAACTTGTTCTGGGGCCCATGTACTCAGTCAGCTGCTCATCTCAACCTCCTTTATGGACTTCAGAACTTTGTTTTGTCGGGCAAACACAATGGAAAACCGGAAGTAAGAGTGAGCTTGACTGTGCAAGAGTCCTCCTCATTAACTTGCAAGCAAGCTAAACTTTTCTCGCCACAAGGCCTATCAAGACGCAAATCTCTACGCTGTAAATCAACGCCCACCCAAATCGCTACTGCTCTCAGGTCATGCTGGTCCTCACTGTGTACGACCAACCCACTACCGGGGTTCAACACCTACCAAGCTTGACAAATGACGTTCGAAAATAACCCGGTGGCGGAACCCGCCCCTTCCCCTCCTCTCCACGGTGTCTTTGTTGTGCGAATTTGGCGACGGACCTGGGAAATATTTGCGCTGAAGAGTGGCTGAAAAATCCCGACTCTCCTGTTAATAACCGTGAGCCATTTGCCACTTATCCGCCACACGGGGAACTTGTTTCGCGTGAAGCCGCTGATGCGTAAAGGCCTGTTGTCATCCTTTCTGTCGATTAATTTGACATTCGGTGGAACTCCGACATGCAACCTGCCCTGCTGGGAGCGGCAGAGAGAGAGAGAGAGCATGAGGAGGAGGAGGTTTTGTTTCCTCCCCTCCTCTGGAGGTCACCTGACCTTCCAACGTACGGGAGGGATCGTTCTCGCCAAGGAAACGACTGAGCATTCGGCTCACGTGGCCCGCAAATCTTTGGGTGGACATCTTGCCCGAGGCATGAGCGAAAGCCTCGAGGCCGCAAAACAATTTTCCTGCTTGATTGACTCCTGATTAGGGGCGCCAGCACACATTAGCACGAGCCCGGTATTCTGTCAGTCCCCAGTGGTTACCTGCAGGGTGAACCTGCCCTCGTTGATGACTTCATTCAGGCTACGTGCGGCCACCAAATTTGACGGAAGGGTGGTTGTGCCGGCAGTAACGGCGACGACGGTGGTGTAACGATGCCTGAGGCATCAATTTTGTCAGAGACTGCGAAAGCTGTATTCTCCAACATAAAGTTTTCATGCGTACCCAGACTATCCGCATTTTTTCATTCGATCTACCTTGGTTGCAAGTACGTGCTCGAAAAATGTACCAACTATATCCATCACATGCACTTGAAGTTGGACCGGTAAAATATACTCCACATGCAGGGATTTACTAAAGACGTGTAGCTTCAATATTGCCGTCGCCAGTCAAATACTAGTCCTGGAAGACATGGACTGTGAACCCGAGCTAGTCGGCTTGAGGGAGCCCTACTTTGAGCAATAGTAATAAACCTGAGACTATTCGTCTACGTTCTCTGACTTTATGAGTATCTGTAACATTTTCATGAATGTAACTATTTCGAAAAATAAAATTATCTCTTCCTTCAAGCAGTAAACTTGAATAAGACGTGCATTTCTGTGGATGAGTTTTCATGTTTTGGTGTACCTACAAATGTAGTACAAACGGTCATTTGTACAAGAAAGAGTATCCAAAAATTCACTACTTCGGTAAACGCTTCTAAGAAATATTTTATTTTGAAGGTTTTAACCAGCACATAGAATATAATCTAAATTTATGGCCAATCGCTTTAAGACACTGAAAATCGTGAGGTATTGGCCGGTATTTCAAGGACGATCTAAAACTAATTGCAATCCAATACGAGAAATACAGATAAATAAATTTGACAAAAGGGAAGTTCTTTTAATATATACAAAATGGTATGCTTATGATTTCACCTGGGAATTATACTTAGATTTATTTGTCCCAACTAGAGCAATTTTTCACGTTTGCGGAATTTGCCATTTTTTTAAAAAATTGGTATTTCTAAATAAATTTGTATTAAATTTAATATTCTATTAAAGTTTTATATTCGCCTAAGGTTCTTCATTATTATTAGTACATGCATTGGTGCCGTTTTGCGACTGATTATCAATATTTCGCAATTTTCGGCATTTTTCATTAGTTGGGTAATCTGGGTATGCATCCCAATATTTTAAAAATATATGAGAAACACAATATTTAAAATAAGAAGTGGTGGGAAAGGTACTTATATGTAAGCCCACAAGCCAGCCTGCAGAAACTGACCTTCTGCTTATTTTCTTTTGTAATATGTTTCGTAAGTTTCACTTAAATTATCCTTTCTTGCAGTACATTTAATAAAAGTATTCGTTCAATACTCCACGAGATTTTACACTCATTATATATTGTTGGCAGATTAGGAGTAACTTATAGTAAATTTCTTTCGGAAAGCGCCACATTGGTCAAACTACCTAAAGTAAATGCATATCTGTCTTTACTATCTATTAGTCAAACCAACCTTATACAGACTAAGCGGCCTTTAGCTTTGCAGTTATTGTAGCAGGCCAAAGTCAGGCCCCTTGAAGGCATTTGAGATGCAAATTATGAATTAATTTAGAAAAATCCAAAATCTTCTTCTATCATTTTTAATTCTAACCCTGCACGAGAGAAGAAAGTTCGTATGCAACCTCGGAAAAAAGTAGAAAGCTCGCCTTATGTTACAAACAAAGAGGTTAATCGCAAGTCCCGAAAGCTTAATTATTTGAGGAGAAACTACATTTATTGTCAAGCCTTTGAAAGTGGCATAGAATCTGTTGTATGCGCTGCCATTATTTTTCAGCCACATTTGGTAAACAGAACGCCCTACAAATAAGCCATCTGCGCCTCCTAAAAAGCAGCTCGCCTTACTAATTAGTTATTAAGGAAGACCTTTTTTTCGTAAGTAGGCAGCTTATCAACTTTTGTTTCACCTACCGATTAAACGTCCATCACTTGTCTCAGCATTTTTATATTATCTAAGTCTCCGTTAGCCTCTTGGTTTTAGATGTCAATCGAATATGCAAAACGAACATGCGTTTCTCGAGCTTCCGCTTTAAAGGGTGTTTGAAGTTCCTAAATCTGTGTAAGGATTGTTTCGCGTACCAACCCTCCCTCCGGCGTCATGACTTATTCAGACCAGAAGGGCCTGTTGGGATGTCCGTGCCCCCGGGGTTGCGGAATGTCTTCTGCCTCTCAGAAACGCCCCTGCAAGCACACATTAGCCCCAGGTGGATTGACCCGCTGGTTGCACAAACCACGTGGGAAATTTGGATTCCTGCTCCTTTTCCTCCTCCTCCTCCTCCTCCTCCTCCTCCCTCCTCCTCCTCCTCCCTCCTCCTCCTCCTCCTCCTCCCTCCTCCTCCTCCTCCTCCTCCTCCTCCTAGTTAGTGGTCGTCCCTTAACGCCCATACTGCATTCGTGAATTTTTGATGAGAAAAGGCGGCAATGTTGATGTCATACACGTTCATGAAGGCTCGCCATCGTGATGTTAAGTGGGTGAGAAACGAGCTGCTAGTCTATTGCGAACTACCGCAGCTCCGATTGCACCAACATGCATAAATATGCGTACAGCAAAGTGGACGAGGAATTTTTAATCACCCCAGAGAACGCTGCCCCACCAGCTCTCTCGCTCTCGCCTCGGTACCCGCAGACACTCACTTCGCACGCCTGCTATTCGTCAACTCGACTAGTGCCTTCTCCCTCACTCTCTACCTCTCTTCAACTTTAGGTTGTTTCACTGATCCTGTATGTCGCGCGCCGCCATCATAGCTATCATAAGCGAAAGACTGGCGCACGCCCGCGCGTGCGCACGAATATGACCTTGAACGTTGCCAATAGATATTCCACATAACTCTAGGTCTTTCCTTCGATGTGGCCCCCAACTTCGACGACCTACGCGTGTTTTACTGAGGCCGGTTTGGTTTAGTAACGGAGATGAAGAAAGTATAAATGAGGCAGAAAGTAACAGCTCAAGCACCCAAACCCGAATTGTCCTCGTTTGTATTTGCGAAATCGTACAACACACTGTATATCAGGTGCCAGCAACAACACAGGGAGGAGCATTCAAAGAATCTTGCAGTCGAGAAGCGGCTGATATGGCACAGTTTCAGGTGACGGTGAAGTTGTTTGTAGCTTGAAAGTTTCCGTCAGATGGCTTTACAAAGAACTCATCTTCCTTTGTTTTACTGAAGCATATTAATGCCCAAACGAGAAAATTTTTCTTTAGGAGAATCCGTTAATTGGTTAATATCGGTATTCATTCTAAACTTATTTTATATTTTCAGTATTATGATGCTGAAATATATCTTTTTTTGTCAGAAACACGCATTTTCTCCAACACGTTTATATAAATCTACTGAGGCCTGTCTCTGGTCTAAAATGAAACTAGTCAGACTTGTCATTTATACAGTCAACTGTGCTGAAAATTACTAACCAATTGTTGAGTCACGTTCAGCATTAATGGCGCTCCCCTCTTGGAATATAAAAGTGGATCGGTTGCAGTTGACCCCGGCATATTTGCCACGGTCAAGCTATTGACTTCTAACTCCTTGGTTGAAAGCTACTCGTAGGTAGAAATTGTCTTGCATCATTAGCATTAAGTAAACATGAGGGCGGGTTTTGTTCTAGACGGTACAACTGCGTAGAGCAGAAGGTAATCACATGTCGGCGTCAGATTGTTTCACAAATTCAGCCCGCAAAAATGTCATTGGAGTTCACACATTTCAGTCCACATGTATTACTCATTTAAAAACCTGAACATCTTTTCCATACTACAGGAACCCCATTTTAAACTCATTCACATAGTGTGACATACTGGCCTTCCAACTAGGGAGACCGTCTTGGGAAGAAATGGTTGTTGACTCGGAACATGCATTTGATCCATTGATTATCTATTACTTATGGTTCAGCCAATCGGAAGAAAGTATAAGCCTAGGGATAGGCTGAAGGGATTGCATTACGCGTCCCCGAAACTTTTCTCATAGCGTATACCAGCGGGTGGGTGCATTGTCTTTCCAGCAAGTACACTCTTCCCAGATCTTCCCTATAATTTTTGTCCCGTGAGCTCATTCATAACGCGTGTACATCCCGTGTTAATACCAGTCAAAAATCAGACAATTTGATCATGCTCAAAAATCTGGGGTAATATATGGCTCAAGGACACTTTTCACGCCCTCACAATCTTGCTTAAAACAGGTGGTACTTTCCTTTTAAATTATAATAAAACAACATATTCCCTTAATTCGAACATCCATGTGTTTTCCGCATGTATGGTTTTGGATAAAGCGGGGATTTCTGCCAATGGTATTTGTTTATTATAAAGCAAGAGCAATATAACAGTTTTAGTCAACTAGTTTTACTTCGTACATTCCAAAGTTCCACTATGACATCATTCGCTAGTATATACTCTCCTGATGGGGCCTCAAACAGTTCTAGTCTTCAGCTTTGCCTAAAAAACTTCTAGTAGTAGTAGTAGTAGTATTCCTTTTTAAACATGACCTCAAATTAGCCTCTGATTAGCACTGCTGAATTCCTTCTACTGGCACTTAAGCGCATTTTATAAATGTGACTCCTCTTAAAACTATCACGACGCGCTAACGACCGTAGCTTGGAAGGCTGCCAACTGACTGGGTAACTCGGTTGTCTTTGTCAATTCGGTGGCCTGGTGGCTTCGTAAGGTGGCCTCTATGACGTTTCTACTCAGCTGGAATCCCAGCCTCGTCTCTTCTTTTTCTGTGAAAGCCTGATCCATCCACCATGCCATGGAGCACACAATGAGCATCGTCATTCATGAGGTGTTTAGGAATGTGTAAACTATTTACGAAAAGCTTTCTTAGCAGATATTTATATGTTCCTTGCAGTGTGAACTGAAGATCTAAAAGCACTGCCTACCTTTTTTTATGCCTTTTCGAGCTGAAGAGACTGCTCTGGGCAGCTTGCAAGACCCTCACCAGTTGACTGACCGGCTAAGACAGTGAAATGGTGTCTGGTAGAAGGAAAAGAGTGTGAGCTCAGCCCTAATCGCACATTCTTCACTGTGAACAATTTAACGCGCTAAAATCAGGGGCATGACAGGCAGCCAACTGACAGAATAACTCGTTCCTCCTCTCAGAACGGAAAATTAAACTGCATGCGGACGCGATGACATCCACTCAGTTGGGATCCTAGCCTCCCCCTTCCGTAGTGCGTGGACCAGGCGCGTGTGGCAGGTCTCGATGGGCTATTTAGCCTTGTCAGACACTGCGCCCACGGCTGCCTCTGGTACTGCAACTGGGTCCAGGTGAGTGAGGGAGGAGAGCGTGTGATAGATGTTGCGCAAGTCTCCTTCCACTATAAACTATAATTATTGCACTTAATGAAAGTTTTGGCTTCAAAAAAGAGAATTCAATAGTTGGGATAAATGTGTAGGTAAGAAGCTGGGTCACATGGTTAAATCTATCAATATAAGTCCACGAAGATGGTACCAATCATGCCGATCAATACTCCTGTAGCTCCGGTTCAGTCTATATAACAAATATTAAAATTTCAAGAAGTATTAGATTTCGTGGAGAGTTACCATAAATTTAGCTGACGTGAACTTGTCATAAAACTGAATGCGGTGAATAGAGACACCGTAGAAAATCCCTTGACGCTACAGAAGGAGTTGAAAGTGGTTACTGCATATCAGTTGAGGACTTGATCCAACCCATTCTGTCGAGCTACCCTTCTTCGTGGTAGAAATGTTCGTCTAAGCTCAACTGCAAATAGCTCAAGTTTGAATTTTACCCTCTATTCAGTTAGGTGTGTCCTTCAGTCTTAAAAATTTCTAACGTAGTCCATCTGCAAGGAATATCAATCGTCCTGCTATTCTTTCGCAATCGACGCTGGGTCTGATACCTTTGTTATGGTTTCCATATCCCTTTTTGTATGAAAACCCAGTGCGTGGTTCGTGTGTGTGTGTCCCACGCGTACACGGATCATCTAGCCAGTTCAGTCACTGCATCCAGTTCCCGGATCAATTGACTGACCAGCTCAGACAGTGGAATGGTGTCTGGCAGAAGGAAAAGAGAGCGAGCTTAACCCTCAGTGCACATTCCTCCCTGCAAACAATTTAATGCGCTAAAATGAGTGGCATGGTAGACAACCAACTCAGAACGGAAAATCAAACTGCATGGATTCCTTCAAAATGTGGACTCGATGACAATGTGAACATACAGATCATAATTCCGGCCAATGTGTCACGAGTTTCTACTTGGAAAAAAATGGTGTGAGCACTGCTCATGCCACGGCATATAATCCAAATTCAGATTCAAATCCTGTGATGTGCATCTGGTAAGCATACTTTTTTAAATGCAGATAAAATAGTAAATATAGTGACTGGGAGAGTTGCATATCACTCTATGTGCATTTGGTATACTCTGGTGGGACATATCCTCACCTACTGGGTAGTTCAGGTATACGTGACGACGGCAGTTTCAGACTTCCCCACACCAAGCCTAATGTGTTATACTGGATCGGTGCATATAAGAAAGCATACTTAAGCAAATTACTACAGTGCTGAAAAATTCAGTGAGTTGTAGTACTTCAACAAATTTAGCTTAGTCCAATACCCTGGAGAATCTTGGGCTTAAACTGAGCACTGTAGAGAACCTTTTCAAAGATTGCTTCGTGGGCACTTCCTGACTACACAGCGATACCTACGACGAGGGCTGTTATTGTTCCAGACTTGTGGTCTACAGTTTCCTAGGAGGGGAGCTTTGACAGCTGCGCTACACTCGCCTGTAAATGTAATCAGTAGTAGAACTTCAGCATTTTTTTTTCCAATTAGAAACTGGCAAAATCGTGATAAAAAGGCGTTATAAGTAACTGTGAAGTGCTCTCTTACTGCTGACAAACAACCGATATAGGAGCCAATACCTTAAAAAGGGGACCTCATCTGACCCATCTAAGTGAGTGATGAGGATCACACCCTAACCCGAGTTTGACGTCATGTTAGAATACGAAAAACAATCTATCTGTTAAGTGAGTGCTGATATTTACGAGGTATGTAAAAAGACGGTTTCCCTTCATGCGGTATAGGCAATTGTTCGGGTAACCTTCAGTAAGCAGCTCACAGTCATTTTGAAACGGAAAATGTATAAAATGCTTAAAGGCTGAACTATTTTTCGCAAAAAATCTATCGAATGCTTAATTTTCCTGAAGGGGATTATGTCAAAGGCTGTTTTTTCAGGAAAATTAATGAGCTTCTAGAATCACCGAAAATCGAGATAAGAAACATGCACTATATTTCGTTTAGAGATATTTTATGACTGTGATAGCCGCACTCGACTGAAATGGTCATCGATGTGTAGCCAGCAAGATGTTTTATGTGAATGAACCCTGGAATACGTTTCGCGCTTAGTAAAACGCTGTAAAATCCTCGACGCAACTTTTCGTATTGTATAACCTACTTGAGAATGTCAGTCCGCTCCTCAAGTTTTCAAATGTATTGCAGCATTTTCTGTAGAGAAATTTACCAATTTCATTGACTACGGTTCATGTTATTGGCTGTCAAATAAAATGTCATCCTCAAAATTCCAACTTCCTTAGCGACATGGACAATGGAGACCGGAGTATATATATTTGACTACCTTTGCAGAACTGAGCAGAACTTGATAGATTATTCCACCCAATTGCAGGGGTTGCGTTTCAAATCTTCATCGTCTGGCCACGCAAATTAGGCCAAACTAACAAAATAAGCCCTGTGTTGCCTTTGAAGTCAACGCTTATTTACCAGTGTGCTAGAATCCAGACATGGGTTCGCCTCCTCCTTGAGTAGCTCCCCGAGACACTTCCCAATGACAGCTTTTTGGTCTGACCAAATTACAGCCAACACGTAAGTGCTTAAATTATGCAGCCCTGTACCCACAAAGGTGTGCAAAGGTTGGCATTGCTACAGACGAGAGTTCTGACAGCCACAAGGAAGACTGAAATGACCATTTTTGACTTATTATCAGTCATGAGATTCAGTGCAAGCCTGCTCTCGCTATAATCCCCATCCCTGCACCACCATGCTGTGGAGCACATGTTGGACATCGTCGGACCACGACGGTCGAACTGGCAGCAGTCGTCAGTCAACCATACCCAACCCCAACTTTGCGACACCTGGTATCTAAATCCAAGATCTTTAGTCATGGAGTCCAACGCTCTGCCATTGGATATCAATTATTGGTGACCATAAATAAGCCAGAAATGGTTATTCCAGTCTCCCTTACCTTGGTACAAATGCCGTTCTCTGCTTATCTATGGTAGTATGCAATTGCCTGCGAAGTCTCTATATGGAGCTCCAGGGCACAACGAGATAAGCTGGTCCCACAACCCATTTGGTGAATACACTCTTCCTATGATAGATTGCATTAGTGCTGTTACGTTTCTTTTACATTTAGTCAGTATCTTGTATTTTCTATAAACTTATACGGGTTAGGAGCTTAAAGCCCTACAAAGTGAATACTCGGTTATATTTTCGGACATGGTGATACTGCGTTATTTCCTAAAGGAAGTCCGTTTTTCCTCCACTTTCTCTTTTAACTTAAGCACTGCCACCTTTCTTATCCGCGTATGTAGTTCAAAATACCTGCATACTGTAGCTCTATAAATATTGTGTTTAAATAAGAATTGCTCTGTAAAACCAACTGCCTCCTTTGCGTGTTCATGATGTAGAGGTGAATTTTATGAAGCAAGTTCTTATAGGAGGAGCCTATCTTTACTTAGTAATGAAATGTGGTTCGCTTCATCTCTGAACAAAGTTACCAGAAGCTATAAGATATTTTTGTAGCAGATAGCCCTGATATCACCGACTGCGTGGTTAGCTTGACCATCCGTACGCCTAAACAGGACACGGAAATTGAACCCGCCTCGCTCGCTTAAAATAAGTGGCCCTGTGCTAAATTTCAGCAATGGTAAAAAATACCCATGTCTTAACGCCAAGACTAACCCTAATATAAAACTAAACGATCACCTTAATCTTGGCCCAAGCTCTGCCCCAAAACGGTAACTCTACAGTCCACGCGATAAAAACCTTAACCCGCAGACTAATCATCACCCTACCCCCAACTCTGACCTCCATCTCAGGTTTCAACCTAATCCTACACTTAACTCCAACCCTCGCCTTTATCCTTAACCAACTTTCCCGAGAATTGGGCGCAACACCGCAGGTATTATGGATGGTTTCTATTCCAGTGTTCTGTTTAGGCGGCCCTACAAGGCATCCTTACCAATCGCAATCCCGGTGCTCGGACAGAAGCTGCTGGTGGTAGTTTTGGTGGCAGCAACACTAAAAAGTAATGATTCGACTATTCTGATCACTCTTCCAAGAGGTGAAAAAGTAGTTTAGAGTTCACAAATGCAAAATAGCATAGTATGCTCTCTTTCCTAGTGTCTTCTGACTGCCTGGCATTTGAGGAGTGTTCTGATTTTTTTTCCAGTGGGCAATATTACATAACTGTACATGGAAGCAACATAGTCAAGCACCTAAATAATTGCGTCCGTCAATCACTTAGCCGAAATAAACACGAGTATGGATATATGGGTTCCGCATGAGTATAAGTGCTTCCCCATGTACATTCCAATGTTAAAGGAAGAACGCCTCTTCTTTCTTTGGCATACCACCTGGGAATCGCATTTTCACTGCTATTAATATTCTCATGTCTTAATTTTAACCGAAACCCTAATCCCATCTCTAACTAAAAATTTAATAGCACTTCTAACCCTTATCCCTTCTGGAACTTGGATCAAGATAACATGTAATATGGGGTGGGGGTTACTTACAACGCGCCCTAATGAGATATTTTCAAATGGTTGAGATCACGAGGAGGACTAGGTAATCAAAGCAACTATACAGTGTATATTTCGTAGACCTAGTTGGAATAAATGTCTCCGGAACTCCAGTCTTTTCTGCCTTGATCGTAATCGTACCTTCAGCAAGTACCCCGCTTAAGTAACGCCTTGAGATCCAGGTATAATTGCAAGCTCACCGAAGTAACCTATGGCGTGTAGATGCTAAGCAAGCTACCGCTTATGGTTTTTCCTTTGTCATTAGACAAGTGCACACCCAGGTGCTGGTTAGACTTATGTGGACTGGACCCTACCTTTGTTTTTGCTCCACTTCTTCCGCGTATAAAAGTCCTCAAAGTACTGAGCCTGTCGGCATACCGCGGCGGCAGCCACCGCGGCAGCCGCAGTAGCGTAGTCGGTGGATGCGCACTTGTTGGTACCGCCACCGCCGCCGCCGCAGGAGGCGGTACTTCCGGGACCGGTAGCGTGTGACCAGGCGTCCGGATTGCGTGCATGGCTCAACCGCAGAGTCTCCTCTGGTGGTGTGAAGGCACCAGAGGTGTGTGGCCCAACGCCAACGTCTCCAGCGGAGGCCGAATTCTGGTAGAGGTAGGAGCGGGCATAGCTGGCAGCCATCGTGACAGCGCGATCCTCTCCCGCCTCGCTGTGTGGGTCATAAAGTTGTCTTTGGGCCTCTGGGTATCGACGCGTGGGTGACGGTAGAGCCTCTTCGTCTATTGCTAGCCCTCGTCCATTGGTCATATGGTGTGGGTTAAAGAACGACGACGGAGGCGGCGGTGGTGGTGGTGGCAGTGGTGGTAGGGGTGGTGGCGGCGGTGGCGGTGTTATATGCCGTTGGACGCTCGCAGTCTGTCGTGGGTCACCGTAGGGATAGATGAAGTGGGGCGCTTGCATGTAGGGGGCGAAGACTGAGTGCGGTGTTGAAGGGTCACTGGGTGGTTCCCTGACTCCTAACGAGTAGGACATTTGCCAGGGTAGAAATGCCCGCGCTGGTCGCAAACCAGACCCCATGTCGCCGAGGGTCACGTCAGTTGAAGCGGAGGAGCAAATAGTTTCCATGCTGCCGTAGTGGTCCCAGTGCGTCAGGCTCATATTTTTGCACGTTGTTCCCCTGTCAGTCGCTTACAGCAGGATCTGTGACCGGTGCGGATCCTGTGGCATTCATGTGATGCAGTTCTCGTCCAGTAGGAACAATCAGCTGAAAGTGTGAGTTGTGGTGAATGAGGGTTGCCAGCGTCTTCCGGGAAGCCGCCGTTACTCCGCTGCCCTGCCATCGGACAGTCCTCACTGGGTGAGGGGAAGGGGTGAGGGATAAGGGGGAGGGGAGTGGAGTTTTTCCACAGCGTGTACGACGATTGTTGTTGCTGCTGCTGTTGCCTCTTCAACACTCGCACATTCATGTTCTCTCCGCCCGACACGACGTTCGACGAGTGCACGCGTTGGCCCTCCCCTCCTCCCCCCTCTTCCTTTTGCCGCCCGCAGAAGCAACCTCACGTGCGTGCGTCCGGCGCCACCAGACTGGATGTGTGTGCATGCGCGCACGCAGGGAGGTGGGGCAGAGCGCAGCCAATAGCATCACAGCATGGACGCCAAAGCGAGTTCCGTTTTTCACTCGTTCGCATACGTACTTCCCCTCAGTTCAGTGCTGAGTCGCCACCATTGAAGCATGCTGGAGGCTTTTTCTATCTCCAAACAACGAGTTATAATCGGCGAGTCGAATGGTTGACGTCGACTCGCTGATTACAGCTCATTTTTTGGAGAAGGAAAAAGCCTCCAGGAGGTGCTTGGGGTTTGGTCCTGGAACTACTTCCAATTTTCAGGTGGCGTCGCATCTTGCACTCAAACGCCTTCTGTGTGTCTGACCTGGTCAGCATGCATGACGGTTTTCCGAAGGATGGAGTTCCTTGAAGGTAGTCGCACATGAGCAAGTCGCGCTATCAGTTAAGTCCAACACGGCAGCTGACTGAAACGGTTAGGCACTTGTGCTTTCTGAAAACCTAGCGGAAACACCTGAGCCCTTCGAAAACATATGCGAAAGCCATTGGATTTGCGTTTTTGCGTTAGAGATACGAGAGAGGATTATTACTGCAAAACATTTACAAATGACTCAACTCACACGCCATGATCGCGTTTGACAACTGCGTGCTCAAGCGTGATGCATTTTCTTTTGAACATTTCCGGTGTAATGTGTCACTCGCTTAAACGCTTACTCTCCCTCAAATAAATAAGACGTTATGTTTACTAACTGGACCATAAAAAATCTATAAACTTACGCAGGCTCATCAGAGCCAATTAGTTTTCCACGTTAAAATCAAAACTACACATTTTAATAGAAACTACCCACCGAAAACTACCAGCAAGGCTGAATTGTTGGGAAATACTTGTTTGTGCAACAAATGCGATTCTTAATTTATCTTTCAACCTAGCAAAAAAAGATAGGATCACTTTCTGTCTGCTCTGCAGATATGAAATAATTCTTGTTTTATGCGCTGGTGCTTAAAGTCTTGAAAAAATGATTCAAAAACTGGCAAAAGCTCAACAGCATACGAATTTATGTTTTCTCAACCTGTCAAATAATCGCCTCAAGAATAAATGCACTCGAAGAGATTTGCGTTCACACAAACATTACGTGAATACGGTGTATCTGGAGAAATAAAGTTTGAAACCTTTACTAAAAAATCGTATTAATTTGACCTAGTTCTGAAAAATTCGGTGGCGTCCAGGATATTCGAACCCACGACAGCAAAGAGAAAGCTTTATTTAAGCCAGCGTTTTAACCACCTGGGCTACGCGACCCATTGGGAGTCGTGAATTTAATCACACCGTGGTCGCCGAGGTTTTTACAACTGAGTCAACTTAATTATTGAAATCTACCAAAACTCATCTATCAAAAATAAGCCCTCTATGCTTGCTTTGAACGAGTAGAAATACAGGATAAAAATGGGTCGAACATGGAAGCGGGATGATCACATATAATGTTAGGGAATGTGCTTGGCCCCTTGTGCCTTGCGGCTCAATCTAGACCAGTCGCGGGTAGTCGTATAGCAGCTAATGGCATATGCAGCTGATAGAGTATCAATCAGCATGGCTATAAGTGGCTTTTTAGCAGCCCCCCCCGCAACCAGATCGATGAGGGCCCATCTGCCATGGCTTATATATCCGACCGAAAACGATATGGCAAGTCCGAGGCTCCGAGGTTAGAACGTCGGATATGCTAACGTTCAATCACCAAAAATTGGGGTTCGAATCTCGAGCGCCGCATACTGGGGGTGGGGTAAGCCTGGCAATGGATAATAAGTTAGAGGTGAGGATTCCCATCTTTATCGGTAACACCTCATCTGCGTATGTCAAAAATACTCAGTAAGTGAACCGTAGCGAAAGTATGCTTTTAGGTTGCCCGCGGCTAAAAACAAACTCTTGTTTATCAAATGAGAATTCACGTGGTCATCTTAATGTATGCTCTTTTACATCAAGCCTAATGTAGCCAATATGCCATAAAATAATGAAGTTACAACTGGCAATGCTCGAAAGTTTATCCGCGTTGAATTTTCCAGAACGAATGCTGCTACTTAACTTCACACAGTAGCGGGTCTGTTTACTTTCCCGACACTCGTGTATATATGCCTGATCTTCTGTCGATCAACTAATCCTAACGTCGCCCTAACATATGTGCTGCGGCTAGTTATACGAGATGTTGGCCGAAAGGAAGCACTGGATAGTTTGGAGTAAGTGGATCAAAGAGAGACATACGTGTGCAAGCGGAATTCATTCCTCTGTTATCCAAAGGCTCTATGAAAATTGATAGGGTTTATTTGCTTTATTCGGCAGCATTGAAAAACGTCATTAAATGCATGGCTCCCGGTTGGGCCACGTAACTCAGAGCTTTAGAGCGTTGGAGGTACTCAAATGTTGATGTTTATGTCTGGGGCTCGAATCCCACCGAGGCCGCCGGGTTTTTTATAATTGGGTTAAAGGAAAGTTCAACCGGCCGACATACTATTTTACGGCCCCCACACGATCCAAAAACACGCCTACACAACTAACCAGTCAGGTTCCCTCCCCTCTTAGCAAACGGGCATCAATTCCTACTGCTCACCCTTATTTTACCATGTCTCCTCATCAATATCCCATTACACGGTTAATTCCTCCATCATCCCTGCTCTACCAACTCAATACGTTATTTCGCCTAACCAATACGTGCCTGCTCCTAAATCTGAAATTGTGCAAGCCTGAGCATTATTTGTTGAAAATGGTCGTTCGCTCGCAATGACTTATTCAGTTGGAATCCTACGATGACCGAGCACTCGACGGTGATTCCCTCTAATGAATCCGGTGGGAAAGCCCTGTAATGCCGCCCGCGCGGATGCCGGCTAAGGAAATGATTGGCTGACGCGCAAGTTCTTGTCTAACCAATCAGGTGAGTGCGATGCACAAACTCCTGGCCAATTAAAGACCAGACACCACCATCGCAACTACCCGAGGTTCGTCCGCACGGACTGATGGACACCGAGGCAGCGACATACACTCGTTTTCCTGTTTTCCGATCAAACTCGCAAATACAATGTCATCGTCTACATTAGTGCTGTCACAATCTGAGTGCTACTAATTTTAAGTTAGGCTGTGGGCTCGAAGAAGCATAAAGGAACCACTTTACAGGTCTGAGAAATCAGTTGGCCATGGGGCGTATTCGTGCGGATTGCGCACAATTTCGTCTTGTATAGCGCACCCCTCTTGGCAGTTGGTCCAGTAAACCCCGGTTGAGTGAGTATTCGTTTAGTCCATAATTACTTTCTGATCATCCATGTGTCTGGTTACTGTGCTCGAGGTGGGCAGCGCTACCTGGTCAGTGGTGGCTTTCCATGACCTCAACTAACATACTATTAGTAATCATGATACTAATAATCATCATAATCATCGGGAAATGCCACTGACGAAGATTAGATACACTAGTATTTTCATTTCCGGCTCATTATTGGAAACAATATGTGGGTGCACCGGAGTTTGGGGCTGAATTCGGGGTGATATGAAATTTAGGATTGGGCGTTCCACGGCCATCCGATTTTGAAAGCGAGGTCATGTTGGCGAATTCAGATATCCATAGGAGACCTGTGCCGGCAAAGAAAGGTGAGACCAGGAGAGCATCCTTTGTGTGCTTATTCATGCTATCTTCAGCAAGCCCTATCCTGACTCAATAGTTTCCACTGGACATGCATAGTGCAAATGATTTACAAATGAGAGGCAGCTGATGGATCACAAATAACGTAAAATCGCGCCTCTATCGGCCTGGGCTCGTTGGGGTAGATTGCATTTATCCTTATAGCGTGCCGTACAGCAAAATTAGTCTCTGATTTGATTTCTTATAGAGGAAGGTGGAAATCCTTTGCTCTGAAGTCCCAATAAAATCCGCGTTCTCTCCCTTCTGTGTGGCGTACATTTTTTTAAAAATGCTATGCACATGCCAACTTTAAAGTAAGGATTCCGTGCCAGTCTCCCTGCATTATGCATGCCACTGCCTGCTTTTCTATTTAAAGTTCATTTTCTGGTGTAATTTAGGATGCCGAAAAGAAGGTTTAATGCCTTTTTTAAAATGACATACTGTCTCTGTTAAAGTGCATAACACTTGAAGTCGGCACTTTTCAAATTCTGAGGAACCAGCAGCAACGGAGTAAGTTCACCTTCAAAACACAGATACGGTTTTTAAGACGTAGAACTTTCCTGTCTATCGACTGCTCGAAGATGGATTTTCGCCGTGAAAATGTTTTTATTCCGATCCCGAAGCTCGACGCCATTGCCTTCAAGGTTATTACAAAAAACATTCACACGACAGTCACCAATGGTGAATTGCAGTAGTAAGAGGGAGGGACAGATAAATTTAAAAAGTTTTGAAACTGGTGGTGTTTGGATCGATTTTTCAGCCCTTTGTCGACAATTTTTCGCAAATAGGTCGAAGCAAACGATAATTCCATGAAATTGAAACTAAATGGAGAAGACAGAACATCAAAAAAATGCAGATTTAACTGCTGATCTCGCTTAGAAGCGCCTTTATCTCATCATCTTACGAGAAGCAACCTCATAGCCCTGAGCTAACCTGCTTTGGTTGTCTATCCCAAGGAATTCCTGGATGACTTTCGGACTAATCAGCCTTCGATTTTTTTTCATATAGTGTCACATCTCTTATCTACGAACTCATTTGTAATTACTTGAATCTATTGTATGATCGGACTAGATTTTAATTATTGCTCGACGTTAACCATTGGTCAAGTCAGGCAGCCTATTTTTAGCCCAATAAATTATAAGTTTTATTTACATTGACGAAACAGAGACACAGCTAATTGTCAGACCTCTCCTTCCTCTCTCCCCCTGTCCCTCTCTAAGCCCCTAAGAGAACTAAACTATAACCCCTGACCTCTGAACGTCCTCATCCATCTCGTCCATACGGTTAATTGGCTGTTTACACTTTTGCAACTGGACTGTCACTTCTATTACTGCGCAGGCCTGATGATGAATAATTGAAAAGTACGTTTGCCGAAACTAGCTTCTTACATTTAGTTTATTTTTTGTTTTTATATTCTTTTATTTTATTATTGTTTATTTTATCATTTTGTTTAAAAAAGCACATCATAGAAACTCGGAATAAACACCGAAAAGAGGATAGTCGCAATGTGCAATGACTTCTATATTGTAGATATTTCTACTTAATATCGGACGTGTGAGGCTTGGCATTTCAGTTCAGGATCATTATAATGCCTCTAAGGTGACCAGAGAAGCACCATACTCAAAAGATGCTTGGCTACGAAGCGTACACATCCCGCATACGCATTAAATGCGCTACCCCCGACCGATCGGAACCGCACCCGTCAACACTGATAAGTACTCAGTGTCCAGCCCCCTGAATCGCCATGCGAATCAACTTTAGTCTGAACGGCTTTTCTGCTGGAAGTTGAAAATGCTTGGCACTGCGACAGGCCCACGGCATTGTCACTAATTTAAGTAAACGGAACAATTATTGAAGTAGACGATATTTTCTTTAAATCGACTTAGTCTCTGTAATTTTCAGTGACAGGAAATATTTTTCTGATGTTTGCATAACTTTGGTATCTTATCACTTTCCTTCTTTGTAAATTGCACACGTAGACGAGCATTAAGTAAGTCAAGTACAGTGAGCAGGAAACTTAGATAAGCGAATACTCCACGATTACCCTTTATTTCTACCATCTACAGTCTCAAAAATAACTCAAAGGGAAAAATGGTCTGTTTCTGGTGAACCAAGAGATGCCGCTAGAACTTCCAGGTATTTTCACCAAGTCGAACAGAAAACTTCAGTGATTAAACACATGGCTCCCGGTGGGGGCCTCGTAGCTCAGTTGACTGTACGAAAGCTTCCACTTGTTGGCGTTGGTTCGAATCCCACCGAGGCCGCCAAGTTTTTCACAAGTGGGTCAACTGAATGAAATTTCGGTCAACCTATGCTCCTAGAGTTGCAGTTTATCCTCAGAGACAGGGAAAGGTAAATTGATTCTCAAACGAAAAAGTGAATTTCTAATAAAGATGGCAGATGGCCTACATCTATTCGTAGACCGTGACATGCCAGACTTTTAATTGCAAATATTTTTGCGATTGCAAAATTTCATTCGTAAATTCGCCCTGGTTCTTTGCACCTGAATCAGCTAGAACGAAAATTGGTTTGATCGGCACTGTACCATGGGGCAGTGTGGCTGATGACAAGCGACTAACGACTAGGTTAACATAGCGATCTCTGTTTAGTTTGGGTTCTATTACCGACCACCGTAAAAGAATGTTCGAATTAACCACATCTGTACCCTCAAGGGCGCCAAATCAGACCGAAGTTAGGAAAGGTGACGTTGTCTATAAGTTCCTTTTCGAGCCGGTGGTGTACATGAGTCAGGCATATGTGACGGTGGCCAAATAAGTTGACCCACGTGACTATCTTCACCTACACAATGCATGTCTTATGCCTAATGTTTTAATGGTAATATTCCATACCAAATAGGCTTATTAGGTTTAATAGATATTATAGTTGTTTTGAAAGACATCATGCGGACATTTTCGTTTTGATGACATATAAACTCACTAGAAATTAGATCCGAGGACAAACCACAAGCTATAGACTCGTAAGAACGGGGTAACCTCATATATTGAACGAAGTTTCCTCGAAATGTGACTTGTAAAACCCGTCAGTCCTCATTTTCAAAACAAGTCCTTCACTAAGTTATTAGGGAAGGTGGGCGCAAAATGAAAGACGCTAATACGTCAGAAGTTGAATGGATGTACACGTAAGGATATAAAAAAAATTATGTGTAAAATGCTAAGGTGGTGTTTCCTAAACGGACCGCGCGGTAGATGTGCTGAACCAACGTAGGGGCCAGATCAGAGCACAGCAGGCGTTACTTGGGATGTGCTCCCATAAAAATGCTGAAAATGAGGGGAGGCGTGGTGGCACGCGTAGCTGTAGGTTCCGCCGCACCGGCATCGATATCACTACATACTCTGCAAGCATGCTGCCCCGTTAGAAAGTGTTTTACCATAACCCAAAAATGAATGTGAACTGTAAGCCCACATATGTGTTTTGGCGATTCCTTGCGGCTTCATTATACAGCAGCAGAAGCTGGTTCTCAGGTGGTTCTTGAAATAACGGAATCCCCGTCTTGGAAAGGCTTCCGAGACACTTTTGCGTGCAAAACACACAACCGGGTGATTTTTCCACTGAAGCAGTGCAGTTCTATTATGCTGGACTTGCTGGTACCAATAGCGATTTTCTTGAATTAAAACCGATGTCAAACGTCAAAATTCATGCGTCAGGGCCTCTTCTCCATATCTGTTTGTAAGTTTCTATAAAAAATATCTTCAACACAAACCTGCGTATCGAAAACACCTAAAGAGTCACTACAGAACTTTTTGGATGGTTAATGGAGAGGATTTTTGTGGTACGTCTGAGAATGAAGACTACGGCTGCTAAAAGTGGCTCTTAGACTAGATTATGCCTTCCAAAGAATTCAAGGAAGTGCGTTCTGACGGAAAAGCCGATCATGCCAGGAGTTCAAGGGAAATACAGGAGGGGTACCAAGTCGACAAAATTTGTTTGGGGGTTTAAAAATCCAAATGAAAAGTCCAAGAAAATTAACTGTAACATGCTGTGTGTTTACAGGGATATGATTTTTTGGGCTGTAAACGACCGATGGAAAATCCGACCTCTTAACGGAGCTGAGGACAGACCTGTTAACGAAGGAATAGCCGATGCTGGATTTGTAAGCATATCACCCGCAAATTACACGATATCCGAAGATCAGATTTACGACTCTGCTGCCTGTACACAGACTGAACTATAATTTGCCTAAAACCAGAAGCATAAGGACAAACTGTCTAATGCGAAGAACTAGTTTTTAAGACCTCTATCGAAAACTGACTTACAAACAAGGACAAGGAAACTTGACTGTGAACTCACCTCGCTTGTCTTGTTTTACTGAGAGCAAACAGAACTGCATCCTGTACTGATATTTAGTGTGCGATTATTATCAAAGGTGTTGGCATATGGATATGGCGTTGCGTAGTCAACCATGCACCGGTAAATGCTGCGATATGATCAAACTGGGAGAACAGCCGGCGCAGCAGTTATTGTTCCACAGACCTCAAAGTCAATGCGAGTAAAGCTCGGAGATGGATCAGTGGAGTTGTTACACGGAGAAAGTGCATTTACGGTGAAAACAAGTGTGAGAGAACGTTAGCATCAGTGACTGCTTTCTCGTGACTGCGATTACGCTCGATGAGATAGTATCATGTAGTAGTACCAACAGCACTAGTAGCAGCAGCAGATGTAAAAGTGACAATGACAAATGTCGTCTTCACTGTCGTGGTCTCAATGGCTAAAGGATTTCACACCAATATGTAGAAGACCATAAATTCTGACATAAGCAGGTCTGTTGCGCACACTGCTCCCTAGGTGCATGTTTAATTTGTTCTTTCAAGGTCACGGCACACACGCACGCACTGCTCAGATATTTGGGCGCACTGATGCGCAGCTGCACACGAAGTCACATTTAATGCGCGCTCTCTCTCTCTCTCTCTCTCTCTCTCTCTCGCGTATTTCTTCTTTAAAAAGACATTCCCTACTGCGCCGAATAAACCCCTGCTTGTGAGGGCGTTTAAGAAAAAGTAAATTTTCGGATGAGTGCAGGCATCAACTGAGAATGCAGAGATGAAATCAACCCTAATAGACGAAAATGACACAACAACAGTGACCAGGTCAACCTGCTCTCCGTTGAGTAGAAGTGTGGCAATACAACGGATGACAATAAATTGCAGGGATATTTTTTTTCTCGAAAATTGCAAAAAAAGTTCATCGTACTGGTGTTCAAATGCTGGGTCTCACCTCTTCTGCAGCTGGCCGCGGCTCGCAGATCACGAAATACGCGGTCGTAAAACTCAAACAAACAAAAATACTCCCCGTCCTCATCCCCCGTGCCATACTCTCCGGGCTGCTCAGGTGAGTCCGCTCGTAATAGCAGCCTGGAATGTTCGTTCCCTTTTAGACAATCCGAGGACAAACGGGCCGGAACGGAGGACGGCGCTAATCACTCGGGAACTGGCGCGCTACAAGGTGGACATTGCTGCTCTCAGCGAGACTTGATTCTCTGAGCAGGGTCAGCTGGAGGAGGTGGGTGCCGGCTACACCCTCTTCTGGAGCGACCGGCCAAAGGCAGAGCGACGCGACGCTGGTGTTGCCTTTGCCATCCGTAACGATATCGTGGGACGTCTGCCCTGTCTGTCGCAAGGTATCAATGATCGCCTGATGAGCCTCCGCCTGCCTTTTCAGGGAGACCAGTTCGCCACCACCATCAGTCCCTACGCTCCCCCAATGATGAGCTCTGATGCGGCGAAGGACAAATTCTACGAGGACCTGCACGCCCTGCTGGTGACTGTGCCGAAGGTGGACCAGTTAATTGTCCTTGGTGACTTCAACGCCCACGTCAGGACAGACCACGCAGCCTGGCAAGGAGTGCTGGGTCCCCACGGTTTCGGTATCTGTAACGATAACGGCCTCCTTCTTCTGCAAATGTGGGCGGAACACCGACTCCTGCTGATCAACACCTTCTTCGGCCTTCCGACACTGGAGAAAACCACGAGGATGCACCCTCGGTTGCGGCGCTGGCCTCTGCTGGACTATGTTCTCGTCCGGAGGCGAGATCGACAGGACGTGCTGGTAACTAAGGCGATCCGCGATGCCGATGGTTGGACAGATCACCACCTTGTCATCTGCCAGATGAGGCTCCGACTGCAACCCCGATGAAGGCCCCAAGGTAAGCGACCACCAGGGAAGTTAAATACTCTTCTGTTAAATGTGCCTGCTCACTGTTTTGATTTCAGCAACCAAATAACCAAGAAACTGGAGAACCTGCATGTTCCAGTTAATAACGGCACCGTGGAAACACGATGGTGCCAACTGCGAAATGTCATCCAGTCCACCGCCCTCGAAGTCCTCGGATGCGCACGCCATCAAAACCAGGACAAGTTTGACGACAATGACGCCGACATCAGCCATCTACTCGCGGAGAAGAATGGACTACACAAAGCCTACATGGACCTTTGGGCCGACGCCACCAAAGCAACCTTCTTCAGATGCCGCCGCCTTGTACGTCAACGGTTGCGGAAGACGCAGGACGCCTGGATGATCCGAAAGGCTGAGAAAATCCAGGGGTATGCGGACCACAATGAAATGAAAAACTTTTTCAAAGCCATCAAGGCCATCTACGGCCCGTGTATCAAGGGGTCCGCACCGCTGCTCATCTCTGATGGCACAACACTGCTGACAGAGTAATCGCAAATTCTGAAGCGCTGGGCCAAGCACTTCAGAAGTGTCCTTAATTGCTCATCAGCCATCTCCGATGCTGCCATAGACCGGTTCCCTCAAGTGGACACGAACAATGACCTGGATCTGCCGCCTTCCCTACCAGAAAACATCCGGGCCGTGCAGCAGATTTCCAGCGGTAAAGCACCGGGATCCGACGCAATCCCACCAGAAGTCTACAAGCACGGTGGGCCCCGGCTGATGGCAGAACTCACAACACTCTTCCAGGAGATGTGGCGCCAAGGACAAGTTCCTCGGGATTTCAAAGACGCGACCATCTTCCATCTCTACAATCGGAAGGGGAACCGGCAACTCTGTGATAATCACAGAGGCATCTCGTTGCTTAACATTGCCGGGAAGATCTTCGCCCGTATCCTTCTCAATCATCTGCACGGTCACCTAGAGCAGGGCCTGCTCCCGGAAAGCCAATGTGGCTTCCGCCGACACCGCGGAACAACCGACATGATCTTTGCCGCCCACCAGCTACAAGAGAAGTACCAGGAGATGCGAACTCACATATACACTACATTCGTGGATCTGACGAAAGCCTTTGACACGGTGAATCGCGATGGACTGTGGAATGACATGCGGAAATTCGGCTGTCCTGAGCCGTTCACGCACATGGTGCGTCAGCTTCATGACGGGATGACGGCGCGCGTCACTGACAACGGAACGGTATCCGAAGCATTCGCAGGGACCAACGGAGTAAAGCAGGGCTGCGTATTGGGTCCCACTCTGTTCAGTCTCATGTTCTCGACTATGCTGATGGACGCCTTCCATGATGAACAGCCTGGGATCCGCATCGCCTATAGAACTGACGGGCGCCTTCTCAACAGTCGGCGTATGCAGGCTTCAACGCATGTGTCTACGACTACAGTCCATGACTTGCTCTTCGCGGACGACTGCGCCCTTAACACCGCGACGGAGGAGGACATGCAAAGGAGCATGGACCTCTTCGCCGCATGCTGCGCCGATTTTGGATTAACAATTAGTAAAGCCAAAACGGTTCTCATGCACCAGCCGCCTTCCTGCGCAGAATACAATGCTCCCCGAATCAATGTCAACGGTGCTCTGCACAAAAACGTGGAAACCTTCGCTTATATAGGAAGCACGATGTCGCGCAACACGAGAATCGATGACGAGGTTGCCCAACGGATCTCCAAAGCCAGTCAGGCCTTCGGGCGGCTGCAGGCCTCCGTGTGGAATCGCCACAGTATTCACCTGAATACCAAACTGAAGATGTACAAGGCCGTCGTCTTGATGACACTCCTTTACGGAGTGGAGACCTGTACCGTCTACTCGAACCAAGCCAGGAAGCTGAATCACTTCCATCTCAGCTGCCTCCGTAAAGATACTGAAGCTGAGATGGCAAGACAGGATCCCGGACACGGAAGTCCTGGAGCGGACTGAAATCCTCAGCATCCACGCCATGCTGAGGCAAGGGCAACTGCGATGGAGCGGCCAACTGGTAAAAATGGACGACGAGTGACCACCCAAACGACTTTTCTACGTAGATGTCGCTACGGGTGCTCGCCAACAGGGGGTCAAAAACGACGCTACAAGGACACTTTGAAGAAATCGCTGAGGGCAACTGTAAATCAACTCGGCAACCTGAGAGGACCTCGCCCAGGATAGATCGGTATGGAGAAGATCCGTGAAGACTGGTTCAGCAATCTATGAGGCCAACCGGATCGCCGCCGCCAAAGCCAAAAGAGCGGCTCGAAAGTCACCAGCGCCCCGGACCAACACCGCCAATCCCCAGGCCCTGCCAACATGCCCGCGCTGTCAACGCATCTTCCGCGCGCGAATCGGTCTGGTTGGACATCTCTGGACGCAATGCAGCAACAATCCGACAATTCGAACTTCTACTTCAAAATTTACCAACCCTCCTTCAGACTCCCCAACCCTCACTCCTGGTATCAATTCCATCACTCTCACCATCATGGAGACCACATCCCAATACTCATCGCCTGTTACCCCCACCACCGCAACCACCACACCACCACCGCTGTCACCACCTCCACCACCACCAGCGATGGGGACTCTCTCCTAAGCTGTCCTCAATGCGACCGCACTTTCACCTCACGCATCGGCCTGGTCGGTCATTTGCGAATCAATCGTACAGAGACTGCTGAACCAGTGTCTGGAGCACCAACACACATCAGAGATCGCCATCTCCACTGCCCTCACTGTCCTCGTGCATTCACTCATCGTATGGCCTATTCGGTCACATGCACATCCATGACAGCGGAATTAACCACAATGCCGATAACACTGATACCCCATGAACACCCTCCGCTCCTACAATTCTTACCGCCACAGCCACCGCCACTTCCATGAATGACACCATCCAGCCTCTCCCGATTTCTCCTGCCCACAATGCGCCCGCAACTTCAACTCACGCATCGGCCTGGTCGGTCACCTGCGAATCCATCGCACAGAGGCTGGTAAACCAGTGCCTGGGGCTCCGACATACAGTCGCCACGCCCGCCTCCACTGCCCTCACTGCTCCCGCACATTTACACACCGCATGGACCTATCAGGATACATGCGCCTCCACGAAAACCTGCGGTAAACCACCGGAGGCTAAGCCACATCAGCGCGCACTATCTACACTAATACATAAACAACACCCTTACCACCATAATCATAATGTACCTGATAAAATCACAGTTTCCTAGAAACCATGGCTTGGAAGGCTGCCAATCTGACGCTTACACCAGACCATGCCGTTGGCCCAGTGTATGTGCTGTGTGTGTCGAGTGGCTGACCAGTGGACTGGGAGTCAGACGGCAAGGGCTCCTCCATATCCCCTGAGTAAGTAAATCATGGTGTGTGCATTATGGGGGCCAGGCCGTGCTGTGGCGCGCGAAGACGGGTACGCCGATCCGTCAGCCAATGCGTCCACTCCCACATCAGACAACTGACTGGCTCGGATGGTGGTCTGATTGTGGGGGTGACGGAGAGAGTGAGGTCGAGAGCTCAGCGCATTTTCCTCACTATAAACAATCTAATGCGCTTGAAACTATCACGGTGCGCTAAAAGCCGTAGCTTGGAAGGTTGCCAACTGACGGGATAACTCGGACCACGTGGTCAGGCCAATGTGTGTTTTGTGTGTAGTGGCTGACTGGCGGACTGAGAGTCAGGCTGCAATGGCTCCTTCTTAATGTGGCCTTTATAGCACTCCCACTCCGCGGGATCCGAGCCAGGTGTGGTGGTACGCCCAGGGGCGGCTCCAGCCGCGCCAACCACCTGCGCTCTCTCCCATCTCCGGTCTTCTTGACTCTGTTATGACACCGGGTTCAGGTGGGGGAAGAGGAGAGAGTGTGGTGGCTGCAGCGCAAGGCTGCTATCACTTTAAACTAAATCACGCACAAGTCACCGTCCCTGCACCACCTGGTGTGGAGCGTACGGTGGACCCCGTCGAAATCGACGGTTGAACTCTCAGAGTGTGTGTGTGCACCCTCAAAGGACCGTGTGGTAGATGCGTTGGATCAACATGGAGGCCGGATCGGGGCATGGCAGGCGTTACTCTGGTTGTGCTGCCATAAGAAATGTGGAACATGACACGCGTAAGTGCAGGCTCACGCCGCGCCAGCCACCCGTGGCATGACCGATCCTGCCTCCGGTCTTCTTGACTCTGTCTTGACTTCTAGCACAGACGGGTGAGGGAAGGGCGAGTGCGATAGCTGCAGCGCAAGTCTACTATCACTCAATAATAATCTACCTGCAAGGCAATGTCCCCACACTACTGACCTGTAGAACATACAGTGGACCTCGTCGAAATCGACGGTCGAACTGTTTGGTGTGTGAAGGTCCTCAAGCAGTTTCAGCGGCATGTAATACTTTTGAGTCAAACCAAATCGTGACCAGAACATTTTTTCCAGATCAGCCAGTGCACCCGATTCCACCCCCTCGGTCTGACTCATTCTTATTACCGACAAAATTGAAGAAGGCTGATATTAAGAGAGAAAGTGCAGTCGATATTTTACAGATCACCGCTGTTCTCATTCCTCACTTACCTGAGTCCGGTGCCAACACGATGTCAGGACCACCGGAAGTGAGCTCGGGTACCGATGGCTGGCGGGACGGGAGCATGCGCCAAGGCGCGCTACCACACCCCATGTGTGGTGCGCATCCTCAATAACGCCAGCTATGTACTGCTCTGGTCCCCATGTTTGTCTAAAATATATAAATCGTGACCCATTTTAGGGAGCAAAGCACTCTCTCTAGGTTGCCATTTTTATGACAGTTCCACCGTCGATTTCAGCGAGATCCATCGTATGCCCCACAGCATGGTGTCGCCGGGACAGTGACTTGTGCGTGAACTAGATTAGACTGCGAATAGACTTCCGTTGCATCTACCGCACTCTCTCCTCCGCCACCATTTGGACTCGATGTCATGACCAAGTTCAACCTGAGGCGGGGGGAGGCGGGGGAGGCGGGGGAGGCGGGGAGGCGGGGGGAGGCGGGGGGAGGCGGGGGGAGGCGGGGAGGCGGGGAGGCGGGGGAGGGCGTTGGTGAATGGCGCACATTAAAAAGGCGTCATTGCAGCCTGACGCTCAGTCCACCAGTCGACCAATCTACACAATCACACATTGAGCTACTTTGAGCGCCGAGTTACACTGTTAGACGGCAACCTTCCAAGCCAAGGCTTCTAGCACCCAGTAATAGTCTCAAGCTAAGATCACACATGTAACACAGGATCTACGTAGAGAAGGAGCCCAAGAATACACTTCACATGTATATGCGAGGTCCAGATTGTGTGCTTATGGCTAGTGATTTTGAGCATGTTAATGTGTGCCGGAGAGGAGTGCAGATGTAATATGGATGGTGGCGTTTTACTGAATGTTTTCGTGTAGGCGCCTGCGGCCTAATAGGCCCATGTGATGACTGAGCATGCACGGGCAACGTAGGCAGTTGAGGTGGTTGCGATGGATGGATGCCAGGGCTCCTGGCTTTGGTCAACGAGTCACTGAGCGATGGATTCACAAGTGGTCAACCAGGCCAATGCGTGAGGTGAATGTGCGATGGCGGAGGACATGTTGGGTTCGAGTTCCCCTTGCTGGTTTAGGGGGCAGTGGTAGTGTGGGTAGAGGTCGACGGGATATCGAGAGTGATAGCACCGGTAATGGGAGTGGGAAACGTGGTAATGGTGGTGGGGATCGTTATCGTCATTCTCATCGTCCTCTTCACCGTCGCCGCAGCCGCCGCGAGGGTTGTGAAAGGGATGATGCAGGTGACGGCGATAGGGCTTCAGGCGTAGGACCAGCAGTGGTGGGGGTGGTCGTCGTCGTGGACACTGTGGGAGTTGAGGCAGGAGTAACGTTAACGGCGTTTGTGGAGACAGCAGTTAGGGTTATCCGGTTGTGGCTGCACAGGGTCCGGAGATGTCCGACTTAGCCGATTCGCGTGCGCGGAATGTTCATTGGCAATGTGGATAGGCTGGAAGGGGTTGGATGTTGGCGTTATGGATTGGAGGCCATTGTGACTTGCAAGCCACCCTTTTGGCCTTTGCAGCGCCGATCCGGCTCGCTTCATGCATTGTTGTTCTGGTATTCACTGCTCTTCTCCAAGCCTGTCGATCCCGAACGAGGTCCTCCATGGTTTCTGGATTGATTTGAAATCGCCTCAAAGAATTCTTCAAGACGTTCTTGTAGCGTCATGTGTTCATCCTTGTCCGCGGCACCCATAGCTACATCTCCGCAGAGGAGATGCTTTGGTAATCCCTCGTCGACCAGCGTCACGCGGGGGCCATTCCATCGCAATGACGGCTGGCTCAGCAGGACGTGGATGCTGAGGACTCCGGGTTACTCCCAAATTTCCATATTTCGAATCATCTCAGCTTCAGTATTCTGTGGAAGCAGTTGAGTATCCTATCTTGGCTGGAGTAGATGGTCCAAATATACGTTCCATACAGGAGGGTCATCAAGACGACAGCCTTGCGTATCTTCAGTTTGATGTCCAGTTTAAGGCCGTGGCAATTCCACAAGGAGGCTTTCAATCGGCCAAACACCTGGTTAACGCTAAAGAGCCGATGATCAAATTCAAATATTTTGGCGCTGCGTGAAAGTTTTCTGCCTGAATGCGGATACTCAGCGCTGCTTTGCAGAATACTGAAGCTGGTCGGTTAAAACCATGGAAGTTGAGATGGCTGGGTCACCAGCATCCGTCCTGCTGAGCAATGTCGTGCGATGAGATGACCCCAACGGCGCTGGATCGACGGGGATTATACGCTTATCTCTTTGGAATCGCCTTCAGATTGCCGCCAGACGGGATGAACCGTACTACAAAGGCAAACTGAGGCGTTCGATCAATCCCGCAGAGAGCCGCCGGGATCAGTTCAGGATCGACGGAAGCGGAAGAAACGGTGAATACCAGAGACTAGCAATGCATGGGCGAGCCGGATCGGCGCTGCAAAGGCCGAAGGTGGCTTTACAGAATGGCCTCAATCCATAACGCCAACATCAACCCCTTCCAGCCTATCCACATTGCCAATGAACATTCGCACGCGAATCGGCTAAGTCGGTTATCTCGGACCCTGTGCAGCCACAACCGGATAACCCTAACTGCTGTCTCCACAAACGCCGTTAACGTTACTCCTGCCTCAGCTTCCAGGTATCACGGCGACATACCACTGCTGAGGTTCACGC